>SKCR01031198.1:0-600000 GCA_019454045.1 Zanthoxylum bungeanum | reverse complement strand
TCATCCGTCAGAGTTTCTGTTTTACTGGCCTCATATTCGGATAAGTTGTATGGTATTGTGTGTTGGGCAATGTTTCTGTCTACCCCAGGCATATCATAGGACCAATCAAACACTTTGGCATATCTGACCAACACTTCTTCTAGTTTCTCCCTCTCTTCAGAGGTAACTTCACTTGCAATCAGAATTTCTTTGGGGTTCTCAAGCGTACCCAAGTTAAATGCAGTAGAGTTCTGGCCGAACTGATATCAAATATGTTTAACCCCTCCAAATATGGGACCTTTCATCGCACTTACTAAGCCCATGAGCTCGATTGAATCATGCATAAACAAATAACATGCAGAATTCAAATGACGAAAAATAAATAAACCAAAACAACATAAAACAAAAGATGGTGCCGTTTACTCAAGCGGTACGTGGAGTTGTATCCCGAGTACAGATCATATTACCGTCCATTCGGAATCGGCTATGAAATTTATGTCCGGGTTTCCATCCGATATACCGCGAGAGTTGACACATCTTTTATTTTATTCCAAGTCCACAACATACAATATTTCATGATACATGCATATTTATCTACTCAAGGGCCACAACATGCATTTTAGCATAACAATCATGCGAACAATATTCAATAAATAATAAAAATAAAACAGAAAACGAATGTGGAAAATACCATCAGGTCTAACCTTTTTTGCCGACTTTCGGACTTGCGTTTCACGGAGATCGGAAGGGTAAAGCTCCTCAACTTCTCTGGTTCACTGGTTTAGCGTCTTAGCTCACTGTTTTGCTGTTTTGCTTGCTGTTTGGTCTCTATTTTGCTCATGTTTTCTCTGTATTTTCTGCTCACTGTTTCAGGTCTATTAGTGGACCATTTTTTACATTTTTAGGGGGGTTTGGGTTGCTGATTTTGCGGTTTTAAGGAGGCTTTGAGTGTAGTTTTTATGTTACTGCTTTAAGGTTTTTAGAGAATATTTTAAGTGGATTTTGCTGCTGTTTTAGGGGTTAAATTACTGCTGTTTGGGCGTGTAAAATAGTGCAGTTTTTGTGTTCACTGCAGTTCGATTTTTGGTTGTAATTTTCGGTGATGGAGGGCTGCTGTATAGGGCTGGTTTCGGTGGCTTTATGAGGATATAAAGGCTTGTTATTTTCGGTTATGGAGGGGTTGAGGAGGGTGATGTGTTCGGCTATGGAGTGGAGGAGATGAAAAGAATATTTTTTTGTAACTTATTCTTGTGATTGGCGTGAATGGAGAGCTTGGAGAGGGGGTTGGAAATTCTTTGCTTCCTTATTTCTTGTGATGGGCGTGAACTAGGAGGGGGAATGCCTTGGAAAAGTGTGGTTTATATAGAGAAGGGCTAGGGCTTCACCTTGTCTCACATGAAGGGATTTGATTTTGTGTTGAGCAAGGAAAGTCAAAGATTGAGGGGGGACAAATTTGGTTTAGATTAGGAAGTCAATATGTGTGATTGGTTAGGATTAGGCATTTAATTTGTTAGATTATGAAGTCAATATTTTTAATTTGTTATAATTGATTTTAATTAGGCATATCATCTTTTTAATTTAGGTATATAACATTTTTGATTTGTTTAAATTAGGCATGATTTTATTTTATGTTTTATTTAATTTGGTAAATGATTTAATTATTATTTTATTTAATCACATTATCTAATTAATATTTAACTTAATATTTGATTTAATTTGGGTGTGTATTAGGGTGAATGGGCGTGTGGGCCTTGGGTGGGGCGTGTGGGCCTTTGGTTGGTGGGTTGGTTTGTGTGGACAAGGTGTGTGGGCTTGCGGGGTTTTGGGTCAAGGCCAAGGGGCTTGCGGGGATTTTGGGCTGAGGTTAGGTGATTTGTGAGTGTTCTGGGCCGGGAATAATTTTTAAAACGGAAAACCAACAAGTAACCTAAAGCTAAACCAGCGAACTTAATCCGATTATGAGTCAATTCTTGACTCCTCCCTTCCGACGTCCGTTTCCCGCGACTTAAAAGGTAGTGCCTCCAACTAAGACTCATCATCGGGTTTCACATGCAAAAATGCAATGCCTACACATACGTGTTCTACGTCCCAAATGAACAAAGAACATTTATCTAACGATATGCTAAATTTCTAGAGAATGAATTCCTTCTCAAGAAATATAGTGGGAGTAGACTTGACCTCGATGAGGTACGAGAAGAACAAACTAATATAGAACTAAACCCTAGGCCCCTCAAAAGGGCAGCGACGGAACAACCACAAGGTTATGAACTCAGAAGGTCTGATAGGGAAAGACATTAGCTTGAAAGATATGGTTTCCATATTGATGAGGAACATGATCAGGTCATTGATAATGACGATCCCACCAGTTATGACGAAGCAATGCATGATATTGATTCAATCAAGTAGCTTGAGGCCATGAAATCCGAAATAGACTCTATGTATCATAATCAAGTCTGAGACTTGGTAGATGCACTTGAAGGGATAAAACCCATAGGCTGTAAGTGGATTTACAAGCATAAAACTGATGCAGAAGGCAACATCCAAACCTATAAGGCTAGGTTGGTGGCAAAAGGTTATAGACAAATCCAAGGAATTGACTATGACGAAACCTTCTCGTCTGTTGCAATGATAAAGTCCATTCGAATTTTACTGGCACTAGCTACACACTTTGATTATGAGATTTGGCATATGGATGTCAAAACAGCTTTCCTTAATGGGAACCTCGTAGAGGAAGTCTATATGACACAACCTGAGGGGTTTGCATCTAATGATGATCATAATAAAGTATGTAAGCTTAAACGATCCATTTATGGACTCAAGCAAGCCTCCAGAAGTTGGAATATATGATTTGATGAGACAATCAAAGAATTTGACTTCATCAAAAATGTAGATGAGCCTTATGTTTACAGGAAAAGTAGTGGGAGTGCTGTTGTATTTCTTGTATTATATGTCGATGACATATTAATCATCGGGAATGATATTCCCAT
Source organism: Zanthoxylum bungeanum (assembly GCA_019454045.1). Lineage (NCBI taxonomy): Eukaryota > Viridiplantae > Streptophyta > Magnoliopsida > Sapindales > Rutaceae > Zanthoxylum > Zanthoxylum bungeanum. Next base: position 597,034 of record SKCR01031198.1, on the reverse strand, counting down.
GATGCAAGCCACCAAGCAATGGCTATCTCAGAATTTCTCATGAAAGATTTGGGAAAAACAGCCTACATCCTCGGCATTAAGATCTACCGTAATAGATCTAAGAGGTTGTTAGGACTTTCTCAATCTACGTACATAGATAAAGTTTTGAAAAGATTCAAAATGGAAGATTCCAAAAGAGGTAATTTACGTACTTGTCATGGAATCAAATTATCTAAGGAGCAATGTCTACATACTCCTTCAGATAGAGAGCGTATGAGTAGGATCTCTTATGCTTCAGCAATAGGATCGATCATGTAAGCCATGCTATGTACAAGACCTGATGTCTCTTATTCTCTTAGCATAACGAGCAGATATCAGGCAAATCCTGGTGAGCAACACTGGACAGCTGTCAAAACAATCCTCAAGTATCTGAGAAGAACTAAGGATGTGTTCTTGACATACGGAGATTGTTCTGAGATGAAATTTATCGGTTACTGTGATGCGAGCTTTCAGACCGATAGGGATGACAGCAGATCACAAACAGGATATCTGTTTACTTTAAATGGCGGTGCTGTAAGTTGGAAAAGCTCAAAGCAGTCAACTACAGCGGACTCCACCACTAAAGCCGAGTATATTACAGCATCTGAGGCAACTAAAGAAGCAGTCTGGATAAAGAAGTTTATCACGGAGCTGGAAGTGCTTCCCGCGATAAAGAATGGCATCACAATGTACTGTGACAACATGGGCGCCATTGCTCAATCAAAAGAACCAAGGTCCCACCAGAAATCCAAGCATGTACTAAGGCGATTTCATCTCATCAGGGAGATTGTTGAGAGAAAAGAAGTTATTATAGAGAAAATACCCACAGAAGATAATCTTGCAGATTCTATGACTAAAGGGCTGACTCAACAAAAGCATGATAGGCACACCCGAGAGTATGGTGTCCAGATTCATACTAGTTGGCTATAGTGCAAGTGAGAGATTATTAGGGATATGCCCTATACCCAACTTGTGGATGGGCTATATGTACATGTATTTGTAATATTTCCATTAATTAATAAAATGGAAATCTTTATTATACGTGTCTTACATAACTTATATGAATCATCAACACTGTAATAAAGCCCTTGGAGTAATAAGACGATGGCTTCCACGCCATATGAGAATCATTACTCTTAAATGTTCCTAGTTATAGTTTTATGAATAATCTGGGCCTTCACAAAGCGGAGAGACTAGCATGATGATATGATCCACCCTTAAGTGGGGTAGCCGATCTCATAGGCTACTAGCGGAGATCCATCAGCTTGGTTTATCACATGAATGCATGAGTTGCTCGTGTCCATCGAACTGACCGCCTAAAGTTTTCATATGGAGTGTTTATCCCATGTGTCTGTGAGAACTTTCATGTATCTATTATATGACTAGTCCTTAGACTTGAGGTCTTTACAATCTTATGTGTGGATCAAATAACTTTCACATTCTCTTTCCCCGGTTCAAAAGATATGGTAACAAGGGTATGATTGGGTCATTTGTTGAAATACATGAAGTTTGTAAAGATACAACAGAGAATCGCCACTCTCTCAGATAATATTTTCTTATAAGAGTAGTATTCCAGTTCGCGGGTTGATAGGTGTGATCAGTGCTTGAGACTGTGGACACAGCGGAAGAATCATGTGAGATTCTTGGGTTAGCACGATTCATGACACTATCAACATCATACATTTGACTATATGGGTAGACACTTTCCGTACCCTAGGTCAATAGGTAGGGATACAATGAGGTAATGGATCGTATCATATGTAAATCACATACATAATGGGTATATATATCTTTCCTTCTCATTTAGGGGCCTTGGCATGTTGCTAGATGTCAACCTTGGTCATTGAAATCGAACGACCATCTGATCGGAGGATAATTTATGTTTGATTAAATTATCACGATTCATTTCATGTCCAACTTGAGGGGAACCCAAAAGGTCACACACAACAAAGTCGAAATCAATGGTTAACAGTGCACAGTACAAATATAACAGCATATATGAATGCTGTAGGAATCGTTAATAAATGATTCAATGTGTTTAATTATTGAACAAATCATTTATGAGGTTCCATAGTGGCTTAGGGATTGGTGAATGACGATAGGGGCACTTTGGGAATTGGAATTAAAAAAATTACTATTCACGTGAATAATACGTGAATAGTAATTTTTTTTTGGTTATTTATTTGTTTTGAATTTCAATTCGGCCCAAACTCTTATTAGGGTTTTATAATCTCATTAAGCCACTAAATTAAGATCCAATGGCTAAGATTAAATTAGCTTTTATCCCACATCGGATTCTTAATTAATTTTGTTGTCTTTATAGCACCCATATAAACCCATTAAATTACGATTTATTTTATTACTGTATGTCTTGGTAGAGTCTACTCATGTAAGGTGGGTATAAGATAGGCTCCGTCAGGACAACCTCCTTAATCGATATCCGTAAAGAATAAGAATATAGGGAACTTAGGGTCGCTTCTACATCGGGGTCTCCTGGAGTAAGGTAATTAATCATCTCTGCTAATGACCTTCATTTATTTGCTTGCGGACCTGGGTTTGGGGATCTAGAATCTCTTCTCACTTCTTGACATCTCTAGTCTATCGAGATTCCCATGTCTAATTCTTATTTCTTACCTCTATTATGCTTCTAAACATTCTTTGCTATTCTGAGAGTTTGCTATCTATACGGGATACTCAAAGGTTAATGGTTTAACTTGAAGATATTATCTTACGAAAGAGAGGAGACCTTACATAGGTCTATTTGACACTTTTACTCTTACTCGAATTTGCTATATTCCTTTTTACTGCTATAAGTTCTAATGTTCTCTTTATCATCTATTTATGTATTTCTCCCACTTATTATCTCTGGTTACTTGAACATCTACATATCATTCCTTACTTTTCTTTCTATATTTCTCTTTCTCTTCCTATTTTCCTAGGTGAATATCCTTAGAATTTTACTGCCTATCTTCATAACTTGCCTTGGGACATTTCGAAAATGAACCAGGGTAACTACGGAAGGAATTTCAAAGAATACAGTTACATCGTAAGGAAGGATATTTGAATAGTTCAGAAATTCATAGTAATCTGTCTGTAGAACTTTGAGGATGTACTCGAGGATCGGATACTGGAGAGGTAGTGCCTCTCATACTAGTACCACGGGTATACTACGTATACAATACCCCAGTACAATATGCACTGTAGTCACTGACTCTCTAGACCATGCCCTGATACCATCTTTATAACATCCTCAATCTGGAGATGTTATCGGCAGGGAATTGGCTGTCATATCCCCATAAGCCTCTAACTCTCTGACAACTGCTAATCTTATTTCATATATAATTTCATGCATGGGACCATTGCCCAACTCATCAATTTAAATGCATAACATCTTTCATACTAAGTACTCAATTTTACTATATAATATAAATCTGGCAGTGAACACTTATAATGCAGTACATATGTAGTCTTTACTATATAATATATATGATACATGACATTTCCTGACTCTGACTGAACTGAACTCTCTATAATAGTGACTACCATCAATATCCATCCTCTCGAGTTCGTCCTCCAGGTAAACCTGCAAAACAAAGAAACTGAGAGTGGGTGGTTAGATCGTTTGAACGATCTAAGTGAGTGGAAAAATTAAAAATAGGTACTAAAATGCTCTTTGTAAATCCATGATTCTAAAATAAAATCCAACTCGAATCATCTTTTCAAAAATCACTCCCATTATCTGAAAACAACATCCTTTCTGGAAAAATTTTCTAAAAACTAATTCTGGTTTGTAACTCTCTGAAATCCTCATAAAACAGTTCCTTCTAAAAATGCTTTCTTAAAACTTTATTTTTTGTAAGTCTTTCTCTGAAAAATCTAATCCTGAAAATCTATTTTAGAAAAACTGTTTCTGAATGTCTGCTGAAAACCTGACGTATGGGGACGTTATGTATCGTCGTCCCCCCATACGCCTAACTAGAGCCATAAGTACAAATCCATGACATTGGGGCATTACGTATCACCGTCCCCCAATGCATGTCACTACATGTCCCTGAAATCTAGTGGTCTTGAGGCATTACGTATTACCGTCCCCCAAGCCACTGAACTAGAGCCAGGGTGCAGATCTATACTATCCTCCAGACTTTGAATCTAGGATCTATAGGCATCTGTCATCCCTAGTCTTGAACTACGTGTGCACACGATATCTGAATCCGTCAATTCCATATTTGAGTCAATTTACATACTGAGGTGGGTTTTTCCCCCATGCCTCGAAAACATAAAATCAGGCTTTTGTAACCATCACTTTTCTAAATCATTTTCAAACATTCTTAATCAAATCATATTTGAAAGTAAACTTGGCTAACGCCCTAAATGCGGAAAAGTAAGTTTGATATGAAAAATAACATAATGAAAATCAATGCAAGGGAAAAGTATCCACTAACAGATTTAGAGTCCCGATGACGTTACTTCACTTTGCTGAAAGAGTTTATGGTTCCTGCGATGACCTTTAATGGTAACTTAATTAGAGTACGAATTGTGGGATATATTTTGAAGCTATCATCACTATATGGTATTCTAAGCTTGTGATATGATAAATTTCGTGTATATGAGATGATATGAAATCTTTTCGGGTGGTCTCTAATATCTTGAGTTGAAACTGAATTGACAAAAATTTAATATTGGAGAATGGTCACGCGTCGCGACACCAATCGTTGTGTGTCGCGACGTTCACACGGGTAGGCTGAGATAGAGAGCTTTCTCTGTTTCACGTCGCGAAGCGAGTCCTTGAGCGTTGCGATGCTCATAATCCAAAACTGAATCAGGGGCAATTTCCCAGTACGCGTCACAACGCTGGGTGATGGGCGTCGCGATGCTAGGCCAAATTCAGGGCCTAACAATAACTTTTCATGGACATTCTTCAAACCCCACCCTCATACAAGTTAATTCTATTATCCATAATCAAATTACCCCATTTCCCCTTCCACTATATTCACACCATCAAATTCCAAAAACCCCAATTCACTTATCCTTTAAAGTTTCTTATCTTAGGGATTTCTCAACATCCTTATTTTCTTAACACTATAACAACATAAACATCAATATCCACAATTCAACAATATCCTTTAACCAATAAACCATCAAAACATCAACATTTCAAATTTGGGTTATGTTTTTCTTACCTTGAAAATCAACTTCTTTCTTCTCAATTAGAGCCTCCAAGCTCATTTTTCTTCTTCTTAAGCTTGTGGTGGATTGGGTTGCCTTTGATTACCTCTTGATTTAGGTGGAAAAATGACTTTCCCTTCTTCTTTTTCCTTCTTCTATTTTTACGTTTTCTTTTTTTCTTCAAAATATTGTGGATGCTTGAATAGTTTTCTTTTTTATATTAGGGGCTATTTATAATTGGTAAAGTTGGGGAATAATTTATAAATTTAGAGAAGCTTTGAGAATTTATTAGAATGGTCCTCGAGTACTATTCATCTGAATTTATGAGTTATGTTTTAGACCTATTTCTAATTTGAATTTGGTAAAATGTTCAACGCAGAAGTTGTAGGTCTCGATCTTAGCTTTCTGACGATATAAAATTCAGAAAAATAAGAGTTCGTATGAGAAAGTTATGGTCCAAATACCATGGATTGTCCAAAGTAAATTATCATACAATTTCGTATCGGAATTTCGAGGAATTTACCGTTTGTCCCCAAATTCATTTCATGAGTGTACTTGTGTTCAAACATAATTTATATTATATAACAATCTTCCCATAATGTAACCATAGTCGAGATTACCGGTCGTTACAAATTCTCCCCCCTTAAATAAGATTCGTCCTCAAATCTCTTATGTGGTTTAACTCGCTTATTCGTCTTGGTTCAAGGATATTTGTATTTCTGCTATTCCTATCTTCCTAACTTCCTTTCTGCTTTTAATGAATAATTCCTTGAATTTCTAACTGAGAGATAATTTGTTATTTTCATTCCATGAACTTCTGCTTATTACTTTACACTTACCATCATACTACAACCATTTTTATGCATCAAGGAAATTTTTTATTTCTAAACCCTTAACTATATTCAACCTTCTCTATATCAACTATTCAAATAAGTAATCAGTTCCAAAATTGTACAATATATGTGGCCTGTCGTCACACTTATCTTAGTTCCATTCTAATATGAAACCTCTTATATCTCTTGCCATGACAATAATAACTTCTAATTATCCTTAGGGACTTATATTATTCTTCACATTTAAAGTATCATTATCGTGCTTTGTACTATAGTGAATAACCTTCACTTTCCTTTAACTTGTGTATCCCTCAGGTTTTTCGGATACTCTTTATAATATAACCACTTTAATAACCTTATAAGATATATCTTACTAGATATTTTCTTAGCTCCACATACTAGATCTTATTCTACCATTCATTATCATATCTTAACTAACTATTTGATATTTGATATTTTCTCATTACTAAGTCCCCGCTGCTTATGAGCTTCTTCCTTCGAGTTCTCACATATTCGACTATCTATGGATTTAGGTCTTCATAACCCATAGCTAACTTCTTCATGTACTCTTGTTGCCAATCGATGGCTCCCATACTTAGGACATTAATTTAAGTTAGTTTCTCTGGCGATCTTTTTCGATTGGCTAAGAGCTTAGGACAAGGTATCTATGTTAAGCCTGATTGTATGCACCTTTCTGCTTAAATTGTGTTCATTATTATTAACGTTGGCACTAGTGATCTTATCCCGGTTTACGTTCGTACTCTTTTACACCTTTAATTTCTTTGCTAGTACTAGTATGGTTACTGTCTTTCACGCTAACTATTCTTTTCTTGCCTACTTGCACTCTAAAATACTCCACCTTCAATTATCCCTCGAGTCTTATTCTGTCAGGTGTGTCTGAGTCTCAACAATATCAGCATTCTTAGTTTCCTTGGTCGTCTCTAGGTTATATTTCCATAATTCTATTTTCAAGTCATCCTATGCATTATCTTTAACAGTGCGCTGCGAAAGGAAACATACGGGTCACTATTATTATCTTCTCCAATTACTTATTTAATAGAATTCTAGTCTTATTCCAATTCTAAAAAAACTTACTATTTCATAGTACCATTGACAATCTATCTTATCACTAATACTTTTGTCAATGTTTATTTGGTATCTCTTCATATTATCATGCTATCTCAATAGTTCCACCTCCACATTTTACTTGATGTCTTTTTTTTTTCTTCTTTCCAATTCTTAATTATTTATAGAACTTATGACTCCTCTGAATCTGTGTTTTAACTTGAAGGGTAATATCTTTCCAATTGTCTCTTACCTTATCTTATAAGATATTACTACATTATGGTTTCACTTGTTTCTGGGGACATCATGAGGCGGTCATCGAGGTCCATCTTAGCTACTGTGGTATAACGAGGGTTGGGAGGGTGAGGCTTGGCTCCCAAACCTTTCCAGTTGTGATGACCTCACTAGCTACGCGTGTCGTACTTGCACGTCCTGTTTATTTATAATCCTGGGACGCTCGAATTTACTAGTGTCGGCTCCCACACTAAGATACTTCCACTAGGTACTATCTGAATTGTCTCATGTTTCAACTTCACTCTTAATTCACTTCCCAACTATCGATCATACTACCTCTTATCATGAACCTTCTCTAGAGTCATGCTCTCTAAATACTTCATCATGTTGCCTCTATACTCATTCCTACTAGTTTTTGTTGCTTAACCATCTTAAGTCGTTATTCTCTTTTAGAGTCTTACTATACTCTATTTGTTATTCCTCATTATGAATCTTACTCCGCTACATAGATTTCCTTCTCATCTCAGTTTCTTGAATTTCTTACATCTTTATTCCTCTGGAAGACTTCATCAACTTCGATTGCTTATGACATCTCTACTAAATCCTTTAGTTCAAGTGATATTCTTCATCTACTTTCTCTCTCTCAATACAATGAGATTCTTTATGAGTTATATACTATATTCCTGAGAGTCGTTCTATCTGGTCCATTCGTGATTTTGAGTCTTTACTCCCTTAAGGGTTTCCACTTCAACGATGGCTTCTAGTTTTTGTCAAAAACTCTTCTTTACTAGTTCTCCTACTTACTAAGCTCTAAGTGAAAGGGTGAGTATATGCATTCCATAGAGATTTGTGAATATACATTTCTTCTATTTACTACTCATTCTATTGGAAACTACATCGACTGTTCCATGTCTTAAAGTCCCTTAATATTTATCAATCAGCCCAAAGTCTTCATTTACTTACTACCCTTAAGTTACATTATCTATTCTTACTATGTAGATTGAACTTCTTTATTACTAGTTATATCTCTTTTGAATTGTTTCTATATTCTAGCTATTAGCTTTAAATTGTGTTGCTGAGGCTAGTAGTCGTTCTTCTTATGAGTTTGCTTCTGGATCTCTACTTCTTGCTATAGATCATAGCTATGGTACTCTGTCCTACTACTCGCACTGGTACGTTTCGTTAAATCCTGAGTGTGTCTGATCTTTTGGGTCATGTTCGTTTAAACTTACATGGGTTCCTATTGGTATTGGTCTTATCTATAGGTTCTCTCTAGTACTGTGAACTTGCTCATCATGGCTTAGATCGGGTTATAATTTGTCTGACCTTAGAAGTCTTTTTTGTCTCTTCTGGGTAAATCATCTTTAGTTCATTTCTGGGCGATCTATTTCCCAATGTCATCTATTTGTGTCTTGGGATAAACTTTTGTTGAGCTTTTTTTACGGTTATCTTTATCCATGCTAGTATGGGCTAGGACAAACATCTCAGGTTCCGTCAAATATCAATGTTCTTGTTTTGTTACTGTATGTCTTGGTAGAGTCTACTCATGTAATGTGGGTATAAGATAGGCTCCGTCAGGACAACCTCCTTAATCGATATCTCTAAGAAATAAGAATCTAGGGAACTCAGGGTCACTTCTACATCGGGGTCTCCTAGAGTAAGGTAATTAATCATCTCTGCTAATGACCTTCATTTATTTGCTTGCGGACCTGGGTTTGGGGATCTAGAATCTCTTCTACCTTGTTGACATCTCTAGTCTATCGAGATTCCCATGTCTAATTCTTATTTCTTACCTCTATTATGCTTCTAAATATTCTTTGATATTCTGAGAGCTTGCTATCTATACGGGATACTCAAAGGTTAATGGTTTAACTTGAAGATATTATCTTACGAAAGAGATGAGACCTTACATAGGTCTATTTGACACTTTTACTCTTACTCGAATTTGCTATATTCATTTTTACTGCTATAAGTTATAATGTTCTCTTTATCATCTATTTATGTATTTCTCCCACTTATTATCTCTGGTTACTTGAACATGTACATATCATTCCTTACTTTTATTTCTAGATTTCTCTTTCTCTTCCTATTTTCCTAGGTGAATATCCTTAGAATTTTACTGCCTATCTTCATAACTTGCCTTGGGACATTTCGAAAATGAACCAGGGTAACTACGGAAAGAATTTCAAAAAATACAGTTACATCGTAAGGAATGATATTTGAATAGTTCAGAAATTCTTAGTAACCTGTCTGTAGAAATTTGAGGACGTACTCGAGGATCGGATACTGGAGAGGTAGTGCCTCTCATACTAGTACCACGGTATACTGTGTATACAAAACCCCAGCATGATGTGCACTGTAGTCACTGACTCCCTAGACCATGCCCTGATACCATCTTTATAACATCCCCAATCTAGAGATGTTATCAACAGGGAATATGCCGTCTTATCCCCCTAAGCCTCTAACTCTCTGACAACTGTTAATCTTATTTCATATATAATTTCATACATGGGACCATTGCCCAACTCATCAATTTAAATGCATAACACCTTTCATACTAAGTACTTAATTTTACTATATAATACAACTCTGGCAGTGAACATGTATAATGCAGTACATATGTAATCTTTACTATATAATATATATGATACATGACATTTCCTGACTCTGACTGAACTGAACTCTGTCTATAACGTGACTTGGTGGACCAACTCCCTAGTGACTGCCATCAATATCCATCCTCTCGAGTTCGTCCTCCAGGTAAACCTGCAAAACAAAGAAACTGAGAGTGGGAGGTTAGATCGTTTGAACAATCTAAGTGAGTGGACAAATTAAAAATAGGTACTAAAATGCTCTTTGTAAATCCATGGTGCTAAAACAAAATCCATCTCAAATCATCTTTTCTAAAATCACTCCCATTGTCTGAAAATTGCTTCATTTCTGGAAATTTTTTCTAAAAACTACTTCTGGTATGTAACTCTCTGAAATCCTCATAAAACGGTTCTTTCTGAAAATTCTTTCTTAAAACTTTCTTTTCTATAAGTCTGTCTCTGAAAAATCCAATTATGAAAATCTATTTCTGAAAAACTATTTCCGAATGTCTGCTGAAAACCAGATGTATAGGGGCGTAATGTATCGTTGTCCCACAAAGCATGCCACTACTTGTCCCTGAAATCTAGTGGTTTTGGGGCGTTACGTATCGCCATCCCCCAAGCCACTGAACTAGAGCCGGGTACAGATCTATGCTACCCTCCAGACTCTGAATCTAAGATTCAATGGCATCTGTCATCCCTAGTCCTGAACTGCGTGTGCACACGATATCTGAATCCGTCAATTCAATATCTGAGTCAAGTTACAACTGAGGTGGGTTTTCCTCATGCCTCGAAAACATAAAATCATGCTTTTGTAATCATCACTTTTCTAAATAATTTTTCAAAATATTATTAATCAAATCATATTTGAAGGTAAACTTGGCTAACGCCCTAAATGCGAAAAAATAAGTATGATTTGAAAAATAACATAATGAAAATCAAATTAAGGGAAAAGCGTCCACTCACAGATTTAGAGTCCCACTAACGTTACTTCACTTCACCGAAGGATTTTGTGGTTCTTGCGATGACCTTCAATGGTAACTTAATTAGAATACGAATCGTGGGATTTATTTTGAAACTATTGTCACTATATGGTATTCTAGGTTTATGATAAGATAAATTATGTGTATATAGGATGATACGAAATCTTTCGGGTGGTCTCAAATATCCTGATTTGAAATTGAATTGATAAAAATTTAATCCTGGTGAATGGTCATGCGTCGCGACGCCAATCGTTATGTGTCGTGATGCTCACACGGGTAGGCTGGGACAGAGAGCTTCCTCTGTTTCACATCGCGAAGCGATTCCTTGAGCGTCGCGACGCTCATAATCCAAAACTGAATCAAGGGCAACTTCCCAGTACGTGTCACGACGGTGGGTGTTGGGCGTCGCGCTGCTAGGCCAAATTCAGGGCCTAACAATAACTTTCCAATGACATTCTTCAAAGTAACCCAACACCCCACCCTCAAACAAGTTAATTCAATTATCCACAATCAAATTACCTCATTTCCACCCTTCACTATCATCACATCATCAAATTCCAAAAACCCCAATTCACTTATCCTTTAAAGTTTCTTATCTTAGGGATTTCTCAACATCCTTATTTTCTTAACACTATAACTACATAAACATCAATATCCACAATTCAACAATATCCATTAATCAATAAACCATCAAAACATCAACATTTCAAATTTGGGTTATGTTTTTCTTACATTGAATCAACTTATTTCTTCTCAATTAGAGCCTCCAAGCTCCTTTTTCTTCTTCTTAAGCTTGTGGTGGATTGGATTTCCTTTGATTACCTCTTGATTTAGGTGGAAAAATGACTTTCCCTTCCTTCCTTCCCTTTTTTCCTTCTCCCTCTTCTTTTTAACGTTTTCTTCTTTTCTTCAAAATGTTGGGAATGTTTAAATAGTTCCTCTTTTTATATTAGGGGCTATTTATAATTGGTAAAGTTGGGGAAGAAATTAGAAATTTAGAGAAGCTGAATTTACTAGAATGGTCTATAGGTACTATTTATATGAATTTGTGAGTTGCATTTTCGACCTGTTTCTGCTTCGAATTTGGAAAAAATTTCAACACGAAAGTTGTAGGTCTCAATCTTAGATTTCCGACGATATAACAAGCAGAAAAAGCGGAGTTCGTATGAGAAAATTATGGCACAAACACCATGGACTATCTGGAGTAAAATATCGTATCGGAATTTCGAGGATTTACCAATTATCCCCAAAGTCATTTCATGATTGTACATGTGTTCAAACATAATTTATATTATGTAACACTCATCCCATAATATAATCGTAGTTGAGAATACCGATCGTTACAAATTATCCCCCCTTAAATAGGATTCGTCCTCGAATCCCTTCTAGGGTTTAACTCGCATATCTGTCTTGGTTCAAGGATATCTATACTTCTGCTATTCCTATCTTCCTAACTTCTTTTATGATCTTAATGAATAATTCCTTGAATTTCTAACTGAGAGATAATTCGTTATTTCCATTCCATGAACTTCTGCTTATTACTTTACTCTTACCATCATACTACAACCATTTTTATGCTTAGAGGAAATTTTTTATTTCTAAACCCCTAACTATATTCAACCTTCTCTATCTCAACTATTCGCATAAGTAATCAGTTATCTTTTGAACTTAATTTTTCAGGTTGTTAAAATATGTTATTGGATGTATTGGATATGTATTGGGAGTTAGGATAATTTCTGAAAATTGTTTCGAAGTGAAAATAAATGAAATCGGTGAAAAACAGTGTTATTGGGTGAGTTTCGAGCTTACTGGGTAACGGCTACCCAAACAGTGAATTGGTCACTATTTAGGCAGTCTATGAACTGCCAAATACTATTGGGGCTGACCTGGGCAGCCTCCGTGTGATCTCGGTTGGTCGGTTCGACTAAAAATGCATTTAATGCTATTTTGTGGAAAATCATTTCCGTAAAAATTTCGTAATGTTTCCTTATTAATTAATTCATTATTTGATATCGAATAATATATTTAGGTGAAATATGTATAAATTATAGATATAGGATATCGGATAATTTATTCAGTAAGTTTAAAATTTTTAAATTTATGATTTCGCCCGAACCGCGCTTCTGTAGCATAGAACCTCAAAAAAATAGTATTAGAGTGGGTCTAATCCTACATCCATCACATATTTCATGCTTGAAATGATAGATAATCCAATTCTGATGTTTACACATGCTTATAATTTAGATGTTTCTTGATTTTTTGGTTTTACGCTAATGGGAAACGTAACGGAGATTTAATGGTTAAGTAAGTTATGATTTCCCTGGTAGAATTAATTGTTGAGAAATTGATCTAGATTAAATATCTGCATTTGATGAAGAGTAAAACCCACTTTAGGAATATCCCCGTTAAATAAGGCTTTATAGTAACTATTATTAGGAATACTTATTTCTTGGTCTGCCTTGTCAATACGGAAGCGAATGATTTCCTGATGTTGTAGCTATATCCTGCCAAAGTTGTGTAGTTATGGCTGATGGTAGTTCATTTGCGCCGGTAGAACTTATATGATAAGAGACAAATTCAAGTGAAAGTGGAAATCATGAACGTGCCAAAACTATCAGCACTACATCGGTAGCTTTAGTTTGTCCTTGACAAGTGTAGCCTTGATACGCCCCATGTGAACGTGTCAAAGCCGTCACAACGAGAAACGGTCATGACCAAAAGCAGAAGTCAAAGTGAGTGTGATTGACAATGAGTTGTCTATTTGTGAATATACGTAGGTGAGAACGTGCCAAAGCTGTGAGTCGAAATATATTCATAGGGTTCCACTTCTCACTATGGAATGTGATTTAATTATTGAATTCCCATTTTCCATTAGGGATTGCGGTATTACGTAAAATATTGGGAGATACTGCTAGGTTATAAAATTTATAACTTATGCAGTATGTAATGTTATGAAAATTGTCCGCTATTTTTTTCCTTATTTTGTCGTGTAGACAGATTTTAACTTCTAATCCACTGCATGCATATTTGATATTTGTTTTCTTACTTCACTTCTGGTTATAGATTACTAGAATATGTTATAGAGTAGACTAGTTTGAGATATTATTTTTAGAGAGAATAGTTTCTTATGTAGTAAGAAATGACATGAATTGGTTTATGTCTCGATATTCTTGACTAGCTTTAAGAAAACCCATTAGGTATTTGTTTATTAGTCAATGACGTTTCTTGGCTTTGATGACCTATGAAGGTCATGTGTCCGACATTGTTTGCTTATCAATTATTTTCAACTGTTGTGAATAGTTAAAGGCAAATTAGAAGGGTAAAGAAATGAGATACGCATAGGTGTGTGTAGAGAATATCGATTCTCAAAACACAACAACTTTTGGTATTGGATACCAGATATCCCGTCTAGTTATTTAAAATATTTTTTAATGATTGTTTTGATATTTGATATCAAAACTTGTGACTATTGGATAGTTACTTGTTCTGTGTAAATAGTTGTTTTATTATATATTATAAAAAGTAAGATTTCTAAATTTGAAATATTAAAAGTGGATCCCAAAGCCCCAACATTTTATTTTAGTATTGTAGTCCTATTAAAAAATTATCAACCATTTCAAATAATCCAATATTTTATTTTACTAAATCTATTCCCTATGGATCGACCCTGGACTTACCGGGTTATTTTATTACTTCGACATTCTTATACTTTAGAGTAAGAACCACTTTGTGAGTCTGTTAAAGCTCAAGAAGTCTATTTATGAACTTAAACAGGCATCCCGAAGCTGGAATAGTCATTTGATGAGATAATTAGATTATCTGGATTCATCAAGAGTGAGGAAGAACTGTGTGTTTATAAGAAAGTTAGTGAGAGTATGATAATATTCCTTGTATTATTTGCATTGGGAATGATACATGATTGATGCAAAGTGTAAAAGCCTACCTTTGTAAGAACTTCTCCATGAAAGACATGAGTTGAGCTTCCTATATACTGGGTATAAAGCTCCACCGGGATAGAGAAATGAAGTTTATAAGGTTGTCGCCATCCACGTACATAGATAAAATGTTAGAAATATACAGTTTTATGAACTGTAAGACAGTAAATGTACTATTTCGATACGATATACATCTTTTGAAGAAAATGACTCCTCAAATTAAGGAAGAAAGAGTTAGAATGTCTAATTTGTCATATGCTTCTTGTATTGGAAATATTATGTATGTTATGTATGTACAAGACCAGATATTAGTTTCGGTGTTAGTGTGACTAGCCGATATTAATCTGATCCGGGTAATGAGCATTGGGCAGCCGTGAAACATATCTTAAAATACCTTACGGACTAAGGAAAAGTTTCTTATTTATGAAGAAAATGAGCTATAACTTAAGGGTTATACAGACTCCGATTTCCAAAGAGATTCGGATGATAGAAAGTTTACATCCATATACATATTTACCCTTAATAGCGGTGCAGTTAGTTGGCGATGTTGGGATAATATTACTATTATAAACTATTCTTAAAGTATATACATTCATAGTTATTGGTTTTGGAACGATCAAATTTCTATAACCTATAAGACTAGCATTTATCGTATATTGGAATTGAAGTTCCAATGGTCTAATCCAATGGACTATGAGCATGAGAAGCTCGTATAGACATGTGGGTATTCATTGGAGCGAATGCTGAATGACTCATGGATGATTCTCAATAGTTGGTAGTACACGTTACCATCAATAAGAATCCACATGAGTCGAGTAGCATATGTGATTATTTGACTAGAGGATAATATTGATTTTGTGTGTGATCCTCCAGACTTTGATGTCATGTATGTAAGAGACCTTTCATGGTCTAGCCGTTAGATGTTTGTTGGGTGAGGATCGATGCACTCATTAATCGATGTGTATCAAGATAGGATCCGTCAGCTTGTATGTGTACCATAAGGGGTTAAAGTATCCAAGTTTATAAGTCACGATTCTTAAGACTTTGGCCAAAGCCGATCACCTAGTGTTGATTGCATATAAATCAGAAATAGTGTTCTGATTAGTTATAAAGAATCGTGGACATGTCGAAAATATGAGATGTGCACCTTGGAAACTTGACGGTATAATCATTGTGTCCTTAAGTACAACTCGGATAGCCTACGACAGAAGGATTGGTAAACATATGTGATGATCTGAACTTATATAGTTCAGAAAGGTCGTTCGAGTTCCTCGTAATTTTGGAGGTAGCCAAATTGCGTACATATGAGCTAGGCTCATATAACGAACGTGTCTGAACTTAGAGAGTCCCACAATATGATGTGTACTCGTTGAGTACTCAGGTAGCCAATTATATTTGATAATAAATAATATTTGATATTATAATTATCAATTAAATTAATTAAATGTTATTGGATAACATTAATTATTTACTAGACCAATTGTGATTAATTAGATTGACCCAAATTTATTTAATAGTTAAATAAATAATCATGCAAGGGCATTATTGTAATTCCATAAATATCTCTACAATTGAAGGGTATTTTGATAATTATAAAATATGTAATAAAAGATATATTTAACTTGATTTAATTGGATTAATCAAGTTGTTAGACAATGTTGCTAATGGAAATGGGTTGTTTCTGACCCTATACACCTATGAGGGGAATACGTGTACTATGCGAAAATATAAAAAATCTAATTTATCAATGACACGTCTAATTAGAGTTTCTATGGTTAGATATCAAGCACCCTTAAGTCTAACAAGTCAATTCTAGTAAATAATCAAATAAAAAATAAACTGCAGAAAGTAACAAAAGACAAGCGGATTTGTTTACGAAGTGGAAAACTCTTTTCAGAGAAAAACCACTCCGAGTATAGGTTACCACCCAAATCCATTATATGAGAAAACTTATAGAGATTGTGAAAAGACCATAAGAAACAACTTTGTTAACTCTATTCTCACTACTGTAATTACCCGAAGAACTCTCTGAGCCTGCACCAAGTAGCCTTCTTCAGAACCTCTGAAGTCTTAGAGAATTGAATCTGCAAACTCGCACATCGGAACTCTGATCGCCAATCTCCACCTTAGAACTCTGAAGGTTTAAGTTATTGGAAATATTTGTATTTGGAAGGTTGATGGTGATGAAACAAAGAAAATCACTCACAAAGAAGAAGACATAAGATTGAGTCTCCAAGGGTGAGTGCTCTTCAAAGAGTTGGAAACAAAAAGTAATATAAGTCAGGGCACTATTTTTCCAACACTGATAAAGAGGGTTTGCACTTCTTTTATAGGTAGAGTTTTCCTTGTTCAAAACTGGCATGAAAAAGTGTCCAAAATAACGAATATATATATGCACATGCGTTCGAACACATGACAAACGCGAATGATTCCATAAAATTGTTCGAACACAAAATTGAACGGAACATGAACAAAAAGTCTCTAGACACTTTTGTCTGAATGTAATGTCGAACACAACTTGAACGTATGGTCTCTGGAAGATTTTGTTCGAATGTATTGAAGAAAACGCCACTAAGAACATATGTTCGAACGTCTGAACGAACGCAGCCCGGACGAAAACTGTGATAACTTCATCTGATGTTGTCCAAATATACCCAAACAATTCAAGACTAATTACAACTCAATATAACTTGGTTTGTTACGGAATATGCCAATACATTAGACCTAATAAATTCTCTCTTTGGCATTCCGTGAAAAAACCATCTAATACAATGACTAAGAAACCACAAAAAATATAGTCAATGTCCACAATCATGACACATATTTATTACAATATGACTCGATCTAGTCCTAAGTCTTGAAGAGCTGAAGACATTTTTGAATGTATTCCTGCTTACTTGAAACACACCAAATAAAATACCTGCGAAAAACAAGGGAAATAAGAAGAACATAAATGAATAAAATGTATTAATCAATTCTAAAACAGGTCAACTTCCATTCAAGTTCAAAATAATATATATCTTCCTTTATGTGTACTATTAGGTCAAAATAGTCCAAAACAGTCATAAGTCTCCATCTATGTGTACTACTAGATCAAAACACATAAATAACCCAAATTTTTGTCACGAATGACAAAGGGAATAAAAAAACAATGTCATTGTGTAGAATTATCAATAACACTAGAAGACCCAGAATCATTGTCCTCAACATCCTCACACTCGGTACGCTCATATAGCCAGTCAACACGAGTCTCCAAACGATGCACTCCAGAGCGAACCTCGGACAAATCACTAGACATTAGCCGAAGCTGAGCCATTATGGAAGTTTGGTCCCCCAACAGGCACTGATAGAGATCTGAAGGTGCGTTGATAGAAATGGAAGAAGCAGCAGCAGCAGATGAGGAGGCAACAACTATGGAAGGCTGGGCATATGGAGTCAGAACAAAATCGGGATCATCAACTGGTGGTGAATCAGGCTGGCGATCATTGGACTCGATATGGGTAGCACCAGCTATCAAAATCTATCTTCTGATAGGCTTCATGAGAGGGAGCACAACATCATGAACAAAGTCCAAAATCAACACAGTAATAAGGCGGTGGATAAGACATCTGTATAGAAGAGTATGAACAGAAAGAGCAGAGGTGGGATTGTGAGTCATCTCGCAAAGATTTAGATCAATGATTTCGATAGACAACCCTGCTCAATAGCGTACAGAAAGGCAATATGTGACATGAGTTGAGTGTTGACAAGCGACTTTGGCCATCAATTATGTCAATCAATCTAGTTGAGCACATAATATCGAGGCAGAAGCATAGCAATAATGAGACATCCGTATGGGAGTCTTCAATGTCGTCTGGACCAGATGAAGGTCCAGGTCTTGATGTATGTCGTATGGTATTGCCTGTGAGCTTGAAACTACGAATCATGGTTAGCAACAAGGAAATAATACTTTTACCTATCGTTTGGAGACTGGGTCATCTGAACTTTTAGATAGAATCTAGATATTGGCCAACGGTGTTGTATCGAATGGAACTCGTTTGGCTGTGATGTTAAATATATTCTTTGTGTCGTATGAGGAATATTGGAGTTCTTGATCTTTGAGGAAGACATTCTCTTCCGAGTTATCATAGCTACTTCCTTTCGGATTGTCCCTAGCTGACTAGATCTGATATAGGTTCGAGGGAGTCTTCACTCTACTATAACGGATGTAGGACACAGAAATCGGCAACGCTGTTCCAGGCTCGCGGCCTGGTTGGGAGTACGGAGTAGCCTGCGGAGGACCAAACCAGAGAAATAAAATGGAGTCGCCACCCAGCATGAACTGGGAAAATGATTTAAGGACGCACTCACCCCTCGCAAGGGAAGACCTCAAACCGTTGGGTTCGGGATGGTCCCTTACTTATGCCACTTGTAATGAAAGGATTTGTGCAATAATCTAACCGAGTCTATGCAAGAATAAACTATATTTAAGTTCGCATACAACCTATATCTAAGTTCGCATAAAACCTATATCTAAGTTCGCATACAACCTATATCTAAGTTTGCATATAACCTATATCTAAGTTTGCATGCATAAAAGTAAGTGGAATAACCTGCAGAAAGGTTTTCCAAATAATAAACTGCAGAAAGTAACAAAAGACAAGCGGATTTGTTTACGAAGTGGAAAACTCTTTTCAGAGAAAAACCACTCCGAGTATAGGTTACCACCCAAATCCATTATATGAGAAAACTTATAGAGATTGTGAAAAGACCATAAGAAACAACTTTGTTAACTCTATTCTCACTACTGTAATTACCCGAAGAACTCTCTAAGCCTGCACCAAGTAGCCTTCTTCAGAACCTCTGAAGTCTTAGAGAATTGAATCTGCAAACTCGCACATCGAAACTCTGATCACCAATCTCCACCTTAGAACTCTAAAGGTTTAAGTTATTGGAAATATTTGTATTTGGAAGGTTGATGGTGATGAAACAAAGAAAATCACTCACAAAGAAGAAGACATAAGATTGAGTCTCCAAGGGTGAGTGCTCTTCAAAGAGTTGGAAACAAAAAGTAATATAAGTCAGGGCACTATTTTTCCAACACTGATAAAGAGGGTTTGCACTTCTTTTATAGGTAGAGTTTTCCTTGTTCAAAACTGGCATGAAAAAGTGTCCAAAATAATGAATATATATTATGCACATGCGTCCGAACACGTGACAAACGCGAATGATTCCATAAAATTGTTCGAACACAAAATTGAACGGAACATGAACAAAAAGTCTCTAGACACTTTTGTTTGAATGTAATGTCGAACACAACTTGAACGTATGGTCTCTGGAAGATTTTGTTCGAATGTATTGAAGAAAACGCCACTAAGAACGTATGTTCGAACGTCTGAACGAACGCAGCCCGGATGAAAACTCTGATAACTTCATCTGATGTTGTCCAAATATACCCAAACAATTCAAGACTAATTACAACTCAATATAACTTGGTTTGTTACAGAATATGCCAATACATTAGACCTAATAAATTCTCTCTTTGGCATTCCGTGAAAAAACCATCTAATACAATGACTAAGAAACCACAAAAAAATAGTAAAGTGTCCACAATCATGACACATATTTATTACAATATGACTCGATCTAGTCCTAAGTCTTGAAGAGCTAAAGACATTTTTGAATGTATTCCTGCTTACTTGAAACACACCAAATAAAATACCTGCGAAAAACAAGGGAAATAAGAAGAACATAAATGAATAAAATGTATTAATCAATTCTAAAACAGGTCAACTTCCATTCAAGTTCAAAATAATATATATCTTCCTTTATGTGTACTATTAGGTCAAAATAGTCCAAAACAGTCATAAGTCTCCATCTATGTGTACTACTAGATCAAAACACATAAATAACCCAATTTTTGTCATAAATGACAAAGGGAATAAAAAAAACATGTCATTGTGTAGAATTATCAATAACACTAGAAGACCCAGAATCATTGTCCTCAACATCCTCACACTCGGTACGCTCATATAGCCAGTCAACACGAGTCTCCAAACGATGCACTCCAGAGCGAACCTCGGACAAATCACTAGACATTAGCCGAAGCTGAGCCATTATGGAAGTTTGGTCCCCCAACAGGCACTGATAGAGATCTGAAGGTGCGTTGATAGAAATGGAAGAAGCAGCAGCAGCAGATGAGGAGGCAACAACTATGGAAGGCTGGGCATATGGAGTCAGAATAAAATCGGGATCATCAACTGGTGGTGAATCAGGCTGGCGATCATTGGACTCGATATGGGTAGCACCAGCTATCAAAATCTATCTTCTGATAGGCTTCATGAGAGGGAACACAACATCATGAACAAAGTCCAAAATCAACACAGTAATAAGGCGGTGGATAAGACATCCGTATAGAAGAGTATGAACAGAAAGAGCAGAGGTGGGATTGTGAGTCATCTCGCAAAGATTTAGATCAATGATTTCGATAGACAACCCTGCTCAATAGCGTACAGAAAGGCAATATGTGACATGAGTTGAGTGTTGACAGCGACTTTGGCCATCAATTATGTCAATCAATCTAGTTGAGCACATAATATCGAGGCAGAAGCATAGCAATAATGAGACATCCGTATGGGAGTCTTCAATGTCGTCTGGACCAGATGAAGGTCCAGGTCTTGATGTATGTCGTATGGTATTGCCTGTGAGCTTGAAACTACGATCATGGTTAGCAACAAGGAAATAATACTTTTACCTATCGTTTGGAGACTGGGTCATCTGAACTTTTAGATAGAATCTAGATATTGGCCAACGGTGTTGTATCGAATGGAACTCGTTTGGCTGTGATGTTAAATATACTTTGTGTCGTATGAGGAATATTGGAGTTCTTGATCTTTGAGGAAGACAATCTCTTCCGAGTTATCATAGCTACTTCCTTTCGGATTGTCCCTAGCTGACTAGATCTGATATAGGTTCGAGGGAGTCTTCACTCTACTATAACGGATGTAGGACACAGAAACAGAAATCGGCAACGCTGTTCCAGGCTCGTGGCCTAGTTGGGAGTACGGAGCAGCCTGCGGAGGACCAAACTGGAGAAATAAAATGGAGTCACCACCCAGCATGAACTGGGAAAATGATTTAAGAACGCACTCACCCCTCGCAAGGGAAGACCTCAAACCGTTGGGTTCGGGATGGTCCCTTACTTATGCCACTTGTAATGAAAGGATTTGTGTAATAATCTAACCGAGTCTATGCAAGAATAAACTATATTTAAGTTCGCATACAACCTATATCTAAGTTCGCATAAAACCTATATCTAAGTTCGCATACAACCTATATCTAAGTTTGCATATAACCTATATCTAAGTTTGCATGCATAAAAGTAAGTGGAATAACGGCAAGCACACAATCTCATGAATACATTAAATCGATAAGCATGGCAATGTATATAAATAACAATCTAAACATAAACGTAGAAGAGGCATAGTTAAGTTCCTAATGCAAAGAAATAACTAAATCATGCTTGGAAATAATCAACTAAATCATGCATAAAAATAACATACTAAACAACCTAATCATGTATAAAAGTAACATACTATTTCTAAGAAACAACAAATAAACATAAGATTGGATGACATGAAATATGTGTGTTTCTCAAGCGGTACGTGGAGTTGTCTCCAAAGTACAGACCGCATTACCGTCCATTCGGATTCGGCTATGGAATTTATGTCTGGGTTTCCATCCTATATACCGCAAGAGATAACACGTATTTCATTCATCCCATGGCCATAACATACATGAATTCACAATATGCATGCAAAGAGATATTAATAAATAACAGAAAAAAGAGCGGGAATAAATAAAAAGGTGCCCTCAGGTCTAACCTCTTAAGTAGTCTCTTGGAAGTGCGCTACGCGGTTGTCGGAAGGGTTGGTGCTCCGTAACTTTTCCGATTTACTGGTTCGTTGTTTTCCTTTGTTGCCTCGCTGTTTGGGCTGCTGTTTCTCTCTATTTTATGCGGTGGATGTGCAGTTTTTCTGGACTGGTTTGCGGGTTTAAAAGTGCATTTTTTTAGGGACTATTTTCGGTGAAAATGGGCTGTTTTTCAGGGGATGTTCTCGGTGGTTTCAGGGACTGTTTTTGGTGGTTTGGAGTGCATTTCAGAGGCTAATTTTTGGTCATTGCTGGGGTATTTTCTGGAGTGTTTTTATGCGGTTTGGAGTGCTAGGGGCTGAGTATGGTTGATGCGTGAGGGCTGTGCGTGTGTGAGTTCGGTTAGTGTGCTAGTGCGTGAGGGCTGTGAGTGGCTGTGTGTGCGTGAGGGATGTGTGTGTGTGAGTCCGGTCAGTGTGCGTGTGTTTGAGGGCTGTGAATGGCTGTGTGTGTTTGAGGGTTGTGTGTGTGAGTTTGGTCAGTGCGCGTGTGTTTGAGGGCTGTGAGTTGTGAAGGCTGTGTGATACGTTGAATTGGTGAATGGATGTGCGTGCGTGGGGCTGAGTGGGGTTGATGCGTGAAGAGGGAGTGAGGTGGCGTGGCAGTGGAGGGTTTGTGAGCAGCGTGGGTGAGTGGTTTGCATGGATCTCTCTTTCACGGCAAGGAGGGACTATTTTTCTATGCTTTGGGCGTGAGTGCTAGGGTCTCTAAGGTTGGGTTTATGCTTCTTTTTATAGGCAAGGGTTGGGGTTGTCCTTATGCGAATAGGGAAGGAATATTGTGTAATTATGGGGGATATTTAGTTTGTGTATCATAAGGAAATGATCTCTTCAATTTAGGAAGGTAATTTGATTTAATTTGATTTAATTTTATTTAGTTTATGAATGTGATTTAATTTAATTAGGAAGGTGATTGATGTGATTTAATTTGAATATTTTAATTTGGGAAGGTGATTTGGTTTGATTTCAACATGTGTTTAATGTGTGGATTTGTTATTTTGGAAGGCTTTGGGCGTGAATTAGGGGGTTTGGGCGT
Source organism: Zanthoxylum bungeanum (assembly GCA_019454045.1). Lineage (NCBI taxonomy): Eukaryota > Viridiplantae > Streptophyta > Magnoliopsida > Sapindales > Rutaceae > Zanthoxylum > Zanthoxylum bungeanum. Next base: position 573,263 of record SKCR01031198.1, on the reverse strand, counting down.
GTGGTTGGTCCTTTTGGTGGGCTTGGTGTGTGGTTTGGTGGTGTATGGGCTTAGTGTGTGGCTTGCGGGGGTTTTGGGCCAAGGATAAGTTTTAAAACAGAGGCCTAACGAGCAAACCCGAAGCTAAGCAAACAAATTAAATCCAACAGGGTATTGATTTCTGACTTTTCCCTTTCGACGTCCATTTCTCGCGACTTCCACAACTTAAAGAGTAGTGCCTCCATACGAGGCTCATCATCGGGACTTATCTGCAAAAATACAGTGCCTACAGTCGCCCCCACTTTGATGGGACTTGTGCAGTGTGTGACAATGACAATCCTATCAAAGTTATGAAATGCATTTTTACTTACCCAGCTCGCCAGCTGCCACTTGACTTGCATGTTGCTTCGAACTGAGTTGATATGGTGGCGAGGTGCTTTGACCCCTGGGCTTTGTTCCCGAACCACCGAATGTGGGCTTTATTCCCAAATTGTGCTGATGATGTAGTGGGCCTCGACCCTGGGACGCATCCCGGAACTGCAACTGATGTGTGGGCCTCGACCTTGGGACGCATCCCAAAACGGATGATGCAGTGGGCCTTGACCCTGGGACGCATCCTGGAACTACAACTGATGATGCAGTGGGCCTCGACCCTGGGACGCATCCCAGTACCGCTGACAATGTGGGCCTCGACCTTGGGACGCATCCCAAAACTACTGACAACGTGGGCTTCGACCCTGGGACGCATCCCAATACCGCTGACAATATGGGCCTCGACCTTGGGAAGCATCCCAAAACTGTTGACAACGTGGGCCTCGACCCTGGGACACATCCCAATACCGCTGACAATGTGGGCCTCGACCTTGGGACGCATCCCAAAACTACTGACAACGTGGGCCTCAACTTGGGACGCATCCCAATACCGTTGACAGTGTGGGCCTCGACCTTGGGACGCATCCCCAAAATGATACTGATGTGGGCCTCGACCCTGGGTCTCATCCCCAAAACTGATGCGGATGTGGCCATCAACCCTGGGACTCATCGCCAAACTGATACTGATGTGGGCCTCGACCCTGGGACTCATCCCCAAAACTGATGCTGATGTGGGCCTCGACCTTGGGACTCCTCCCCAAACTGATACTGATGTGGGCCTCGACCCTGGGACTCATCCCCAAAACTGATGCTGATGTGGGCCTCGACCCTGGGACTCCTCCCCCAAAACTGATGCTGATGTTGGCCTCGACCCTAGGACTCATCCCCAGACTGATGCTGATGTGGGCCTCGACCCTGGGACTCATCCCCAAAACTGATGCTGATGTGGGCCTCGACCCATGCTCCATCCTCAAAATGCCATTCCCGGCATATTGAACCTCATCCCCGAGGCATTGCTGATGTGATGGTTCATTCCCGAACCGTGCTGTATAAGAAATGGTAGATTGGTCGCCCCCCAGTCTCGGTTCATCTTTCTGTTCTTTGCTGCTTTCATTAGGTCAAGGTAGATCTCCTGATGTGATGTTACATACCAACACACTATACTGCCTCTCACTAGATAATCCCGATGGCCAAACATATTTTCGTCCTCAAATGATGATTCGTGTCGAAACAAGAGAACCTTCAAAGTACTTGATACGCTCAAATCCGATTGTCTGAAGGAGTGATCTGAACTAGACTCCCAGTGTATGTGTGCCAAGGTTCTTTTGCAGCTTAATCCTTAATTAACCAACTCGATGATTTTGTCTTGGAGAATTGAATCAGTGGGTCTAACCAACCGAGATGTCTTGATCATACTCTGCAATTACTCGTTCGTACTCAACATGATATGGTTTTCTTCTTCTTTTCTTTCGTCTCTTTCTTTTCTTTCTTTTCATTTTGAACTTTTTTTTTCTCTTTTCTTTTTTTTTTCTTTTTTTTTTCGACACATCTATCCTTTAAGGTAAAATTTCTCCTCATGGTGGTCCTAATACTCGCCCATGGGTAGCTTCACGCTTATCGGTTATAGGTGGTCTATTTTTTTCCTTTTCTTTTCATAGACATTTTCTTCGCTTCCAACCATATCACATATCGTAACATAAGTAAACCAGAATGGACTTCTAGGCAAACGGTCATTCACTGATCCGCCATCTCTTCAACTAGTCATCTCGCCGACTACTCAGGCTTCTACTACTAAGATCCCGTAATCAAGTGCTCGCGAGTCTAGCCAAGATAAACCACTCAGAATACTGGATGAGAGCACATCTCGCACTCATCGTTTCTAAGGTTTCACCCTACAGCAAACAATGCCATCACCGGACATATGCCTAACCATCAAGGACTTCTCTTTCTCTCTTCTTTTTTTTTCACTCCACTGGAATTCTTCCTTTCAACCGCTGATAATGTGGGCTTCACCCCCTGGGATTCCTTTCCCGAAACTGATACCGGTATGGGCCTCAACCCTGGGATTCCTTCCTGAAACTAATACTGATGCGGGCCTCAACACTGGGATTCCTTCCCGAAACTAATATTGATTCATTCCTGAAAATGATGGGCCTCAACCCCGTGATTCATTCCTGAAAACTGATACTGATTCTGGTTGGCTTACATTTGCCGCTTTCTCTTTTTCTTATTTGAAACCTGTGATTACAAAACATAACAAACACAAAAAGAATGCAAATACGTTACGTGTATGCATGCATGCATGGATAAATTTCCTATTCTGTTGGATTAGGTCTTCCGCTAATTCCCTTGGTGATCGTTCGGTCTTCTCTTCCTCAGGCAAAATATTGCTGCAATCTATCCACGTTGTTCGGCTCGGTGAACTCATTCCCTTTTAAATATGACAGTCTCACTGCCCCATTTCCCATTACTTTCTAGACTATGTAGGATCCTTCCCAGTTGGGTCTGAACTTTCCCCTCGGGTCTGTCATCGACGGCTTCGACTGCTTAAGCACCAGTTCACCCTTTCTGATCTTAGTAGGACGCACCTTCTTGTTGAATGTTCGAGCCAACCTTTTCTGGTATAACTGCATATGACATAAAGACTTCATTATTTTTTCATCCAGTAATGCTAACTGTTCAAATCTCTGCGACGCCCATTCTTGTTCAGGCAACTCTGCTTCTGCTAATACCCGCATGGACTGTATCTCAACTTCTACTAGCAATACTGCTTCCATTCCGTAGACTAAAGAGTAAGGCGTGGCTCCCGTTGCTATTCTCACAGAGGTTCTGTACCCCCACAGGGCGTATGACAGCTTATCGGCCCAATCTTTGTAGTTCTCCGTCATTTTGGCTAACATCTTCTTTATTGTCTTATTGGCTACCTCGACTGCCCTATTTGCTTGCGGTCTGTAAGGTGACGACTTGTGATGTCCAATCCCGTACTTCTGTAGCATTCCCTTTGTTTCTCCTTGAAACTGGACTCCGTTGTCTGTTACTACGTGATGCGGCATTCTATATCAACATATGAGGTTCCTGGCTATGAACTTCACCATCTGTTTGGCTGTAACGTTGCGAAACGACTCGGCTTCCACCCATTTTGAAAAGTAGTCTAATGACACTACTATGAAGCGATGTCTATTCGATGCGTATGGTCGAATTTCTCCGATCATATCAATTCCCCATGCTGAGAAAATCCACGGCTCCGATAGCCCATGCAACTCTGTGTGCGGCAGATGGTTCAAGTTACCGTGCGCTTGACAATCGTGACAATACTTTACCAGTTTCGCGCAGTCAGCTTCCATGGTCGACCAGTAAAAGTCTTGTCTTACTATCTTGCGAGACAAATTCAACCCACTCATGTGCGGTCCACATACCCCAGAATGTACTTCTTTCATTATCTTCTGAGCCTCTTCTTTTCTTAAACACTTTAGCTGGATGCCATTCGTCTGTCTCTTGTATAGTTCTCCCTTCAGACTTACATATTGGGAAGCCAACTTCTGAATGGTTATCTGGTCCTTTCTGCTCGCTTCTTCTGGGAATTCCCCGTGTTCTAAGTACCGCTGAATATCGTAATACCAAGGTTTCCCATCATTGACCTCTACTTCCAAGATTCTTTCTATCTCATAAACTGGTTTGCTTGTCATTGTCAACAACAGAGGTCTCATCACCAACTTCTCCAGATTTTCCCAAGTTATGGCTAGTGTAGCTAACGCGTCGGCCATTTGATTTTCTTCTCGCGGCAAGTGCTGAAATTTACAATCGGGGAGGGCTTGTGCCAGATTCCTGAGGTGGAATAAGTAAGGTTTCAACCGTTCTTCCTTCAATTCCCATTCTCCTTGCATCTATCAGACTACCAACATTGAGTCTCCGTAAACTTCCACGTTCTTAGCTTTCAAGGCTATCAATGTTGTCAGTCCAAAGGCGCATGCTTCATACTCAGCCATGTTGTTAGTTACTCCAAACGTCAATCTTTTGGCCATCGGTAAGGTTTCTCCCTCAAGGGTTACTATCACGATCCATATCCCGGCTACTTTGCAATTCACTGCTCCGTCAAAGTACATTTTCCATCCTTGGACTGTTATTGCTTGGATTTCCTCGTCTGGGAATTCAAACTTGTATTGATCTCCTTCTATCGGTTGTAATGTGAAGAACTCCGCCACGGCTCGACCTTTGATTACTTTAGAAGTGAGATACTCAATGTCAAACTCTGTCAGCAATACCAACCATCTTCCTAACTTCCCGACTAGCGAAGGTACTAAATGCAGATACTTCAAGGGATTCTCCTTTGCTACCAATTGGATCTTGTATGACTGGAAGTAATGACGAAGTTTTCTGGACGCTCACACTACTGCCAAACAGATATTCTCTACTTCTTGATAGCAGGCTTCATACGGGAGCATCTTTTTACTAAGGTAATATACTACATGTTCTACCCCCGTCTCATCTGCTTATACCATCATCGCCCCCAGCGCTTCGAGTTCAATGGCCAAGTACAGTACCAAGGGTTTTCCTGGTCTCGGAGGCTTCAAGACATGAGGTTTCACCAAATATTCCCTGATCTTGTCGAATGCTTCTTGGCATTGCTCATCCCATTTCACTGGCTGGTCCTTCCTCAGTAATTTGAAGATAGGCTCGCATACTGATGTCAGCTTGGCGATGAACCGACTGATGTACTGAATTTTCCCAAGGAATGCTCTGACTTCTTTTTCTGTCTTTAGCGAGGGCATCTCGGTAATTTCCTTGATCTTCTCAGGGTCTACTTCTATTCCTCTCATTCCCACTGTGTGTCCTAGAAATTTTCCTGACGTTACCCCAAACACACACTTCTTGGGATTTAGTTGCAGGTTGTATTGGCGACTCATTCAAGGAACTTCTCCAGTGCTTCTATATGTGTGTTTCTTGTCTCCGACTTCACCATCATGTCGTCCACATATACTTTGATCTCCTTATGCATCAAGTCATGAAACAACGTAGTGGCGATCCGCTGGTAAGTGGCTCCTGCATTCTTAAGCCCAAACGGCATCACCTTGTAGCAATATGTACCTTATTCTGTGACAAAGACAGTCTTATGCTTGTCTTCTTCAGCCATAAGAACCTGATTATATCCTGAGAACCCATCCGCGAACGAGTACATGGCAGATAAAGCCGCGCTATCAACCAGTACGTCTATATGGGGTAGAGGAAAATCATCCTTCGGGCAAGCTTTGTTGAGGTCTCCATAATCCACGCACATTCTGACCTTCCCATCTTTCTTCGGCACCGGCACAATGTTTTCTAACCACTCGGGGTACTTCACCACTTCTAGAAATCCCACATCTATCTGCTTCTTGACTTCTTCTCTAACTTTCTCGGCCCACTCAAGTCTTATCCTTCAAAGCTTCTGCTTTACTGGCCTCATGTTCAGATAGGTCGGTATCGCATGTTGGGCGATACTTCTGTCTACTCCAGACATGTCCTCGTAGGACCAAGCGAATACCTTGGCATATTTGACTAACATCTCTTCTAATTTCTTCCGCTCCTCAGGGGTAACCTCACTTGCAATTAGAATCTCCTTGGGGCTTTCAGGTGTACCAAGGTTAAACGTGTTCGTTTTGGTTGAGTTGATGTCAAATATACTTAAGTCATGTAAGTTGAAAGGAAGAGACTCAGGCAAGTAAGCAAAATGAATGTCTTTATTATTAGAGAATGCATGGGTACATCCAAATAAATCAAGAAGATAAATGTCTTCATCATCCACAGGCGATTCATCCTCCGCAGCCGGGTTTTTCTCAGTCTCCTTATTCTCCTTGAGGGTCAGGCTCTCCAGTTTCATCAGGTCTTCTTCCCATTTGTCTTCTTCCTTCGCAACTTCTTCTACCAGAGGTTTCTCACCCATTACATCCTGGAAGATCTCAAATCCTGGTACCATGACCCCGTTGACTTCCACTGGTTCAGGCTCCCCTAGGTACTCTATGGCTTTCACAAAATATTCTGTCAGCTCCAATCCTTTCTTCTTAGCCTTCGGCTTATCTTCGTCGGACTTATATCCCAAACCTCTCCTGGTGGTCTGTCCCTTGAAGTCGGGCAATGTTCCTTCAACACCTGAGCCTGTGCTTGGCTTGAACTTCATCTTTTCCATGATCTTAGCCACCTTAGGATCTACCGACTCCTCAAAGGTTGCCGACACTTGGAACCTCGTGAAAGGTTGTATTTCCAAAGCGGCTACAACATTGTCTCTTTCAGCTCTGATGGTGACAATCTCTCCCCCATACGGAAACTTAATGACCTGATGCAGAGTGAGGGCACGCCCCCAAGCTTGTGAAACCTTGGCCTCCCCAATAACAAGGCGAAAGTGGCTGGGATATCAAGCACTATGAACTCAACCTCATCCTATATTGGGCCCACTTTGACTACTGCAGCAAAAGTACCCTCAACTCCTCGCTTTCTATCCTCATAAGCCTTGATAGTCATATTGGAGGGACTTAGATCTGTCGTCTTTATACCCAACCTTGCCAAAATCTTCAAAGGGCACACATTGATAGATGAGCCATCATCCACCATTACACAAGACGTTTTCTTACCCCCTTACTTCTACTCTTATTAATAATGGCCTATTATGATTCCTTCCCTCCGCTAGAAGTTCCTATTCAGAAAAGGTTATCACTTGTAAAGCTTCCTTCTGTACCGATCCTACGAACATCGTAGGGTTGGCATCTTCCGGTACTATTATTTTGCTCAAGGCCTCAACCATGGCACGCATGTGCTCCTGCGATGCACACAACAACTCTCAAATGCTCAGCTGTGCTCGTGTCTTCTTCAACTGACGCAGCACTACATCTCCTTCAGCATTATCCCCGTTCTCCGCCACTTCTCTACCTTCAGCCAACACCTTTTTGCCTTTCTCCACTGTATCACTGTAAAAACGCCCACTGCATGTCATTTTTTTCACCTCTTCTTCATCACTGCTTGAGAAGTCTAGCCAGAAATTCTTCTCCTGTTTCGTTTCATCCTCACTATTGCTATCCCAAATCCCCAGGCAAAAGGCTTGGTGGTCAAAGGTTTGTAGGACAAGGTTTTCAGGTAGGCCAGAGCTAATCATGTAGGTAGGTGGTGGGACAGAGTGATAGTTAGGCAGGGGGTTCCGTTGTGTGTTGGGTTGCTCCTTTTCGGGGTCGGGTATTTTGTGGGAATCTATGAGGTCCTGGATTTCATGTCTGAGGTGGGTGCAGCTGTCGGTGTCATGGCCTTTTTGCTAGTGGTAGTGGCAGTAAAGGTTCGGGTTGAAATTTGGTGGTAGAGGGTGTGGAAGTGGTCTAGTCTCCAAGGGTTTTAGGAGTCCTTGCCTTGTCAACTTCTCAAGCACTTTAGACAAAGGCCTACCCATGTTAGAGAAACGCTGATTCCTAATGGCGGCAACCTCAGCAGAAACGAGCTTGGTACCTGACGGTCCTCCAACAGTCCTCTTGTTCAGGCTATAAAACTTCTTGTTCTCAACTTCCTCTTCCTCGATGTCCATGACAGTCTCCCTCAACTGTCGAAAATCTGTAATCATGGAGGTCATCCTCCTCAACTTGCCATAGATAGAGGGTTTGGTGCCCTTGATGATCATTTTGATCTGGTCCTTCTCCGAGGGCCGAGTCTGCATCTTCAGAAGCTGGCTTCTCCAGCGATCCACGTAATCCTTGAAGCTCTCCTCCGGCTTCTGCTTGGTATTCTCCAAGTCGCGGAGCGACAAGTCGATCTCCAAATCTGTGACATATTGATTCAAAAAGGCCTCTGCCAGTGCCCTCCAATCATCTTTGACCTTCCTCTACAGGCCATGATACCATACCATGGGTGCCCCCTCAAGTGACATCTCGAACATCTTCTAGACCTGATGCTTCGACAGACCCACTGAGCTCATCACAGAAGTGTACTGCCGGAGATGGACACTCAGATCCCCGTTTCCATTAAATTTGGCTGAGTCAGGCATCTTGTACTGAGCCGGCAACTGTTCCTCGAACGTCATTGCCTCATAGTCTAGCAGATCTTCATGCTTGCCCCACATCTTACGGGTAAGCGATTCTACCTGATCGCGGAGTTTTTGTAATTCAGTCTGAGACCTGACTATCCTTCCGGTGGCATACTCAGCCATGCCATCATCGAAGAGAGGGATATCATCATTCAACCTGTTCGGAGGGTCCTCACGCCTCACATTCTCAGAGCCTCCCCCAGCACGGGGCACAGCCATATTAGCCATAACGGCGGTCAAAGCTTACAATTGCTCGGTAACCTTAGTGAGACTTGTTTCCAGCTGATCCATATAGGATACCTCGTTCTCTGATTCGCTCATGCTTACTGACGGCCTTTTGACGAGTCTGCCCTCTTCCCTAACCGAACGGGTATCTATGGTGTCTTTTAAAACCGCATGTTAGCATGTATACGTGCGATGCATGGAATATATAAGTCGGCCCATTATCATTTTGAAGCATTTAATCATACTATTGCGCGGTGCAAACTTGTCCTAGTTGAAAAGGCCCAACAGGTTTACACTTTTGCGATAACATGGCTAAACAACTTCAAATGATAAAAGGCCTAAACACAAAATGGCCCATTGGAATTTCAGAAGCTTTTGGCCCACTTGCCATAAAGCACGGACTCGTCCCAATTTAAATGGCCCAACAAGCCCATACCTCATGACAAAAAAGTCCAACTGAATCCAAATGACGATGGTCCTAAACGCAAGCATAAAAGAATAGTTTCTATTGGTCCTACAACAACAGTTCATATGCGGGTTTATAGGGGTATAGACAAAGGCTCCTGCTAGCGAAGGATTGCCCACAACTAGGACTCCCCACTCAAGGGTTCGAGCGACCAAGTGAGCGCACCCTTTTTTATACCTTAAGGTACGTGCCAACGAGTTATGATGCGTGACTGACAGTCAAATGGATTTCCTATTATAGATTCCCCAGAGGGAGGGTGGAGCAAACTCTCTTAAATACCCAAGCCTCTTAGGCTCTTATCGTCTTGGTGACAGGAATAAACAACAAGTCCTCCAAATTAGTCTGTCACAATGAGCTACGAGAAAATGATTATCTAAGTGTCTTCACAGCTTTTCCTTATAGAAAGGTAGTGAATGAAGGAAAACACCAAACCATCACCTAGCCTTAATAATGCCTTTGATTAAACCCCTTCAACCCACTATAGACACGATTAACTAAAGCACAAATCATAATCACTACAAGATATTATTTCGGGGCCGATTCTCTATCCCCAGTGGAGTCGCCAGACTGTAGGACACAGAAATCGGCAACGCTGTTCCAGGCTCGCGGCCTGGTTGGGAGTACGGAGTAGCCTGCGGAGGACCAAACCGGAGAAATAAAAAGGAGTCACCACCCAGCGTGAACTGGGAAAATGATTTAATGCCGCACTCACCCCTCGCAAGGGAAGACCTCAAACCGTTGGGTTCGGAATGGTCTCTTACTTATGCCACTTGTAATGAAAGGATTTGTGCAATAATCTAACCGAGTCTATGCAAGAATAAACTACATCTATGTTCCCATACAACCTATATCTAAGTTCACATACAACCTATATCTAAGTTTGCATATAACCTATATCTAAGTTTGTATGCATAAAAGTAAGTCGGAATAACGGCAAGCACACAATCTCATGAATACATTAAATCGATAAGCATGACAATGTATATAAATAACAATCTAAACATAAACGTAGAAGAGGCATAGTTAAGTTCCTAATGCAAAAGAAATAACTAAATCATGCTTGGAAATAATCAACTAAATCATGCATAAAAATAACATACTAAACAACCTAATCATGCATAAAAGTAACATACTATTTCTAAGAAACAACAAATAAACATAAGATTGGATGACATGAAATATGTGTGTTTCTCAAGCGGTACGTGGAGTTGTCTCCCAAGTACAGACCGCATTACCATCCATTCGGATTCGGCTACGGAATTTATGTCTGGGTTTCCATCCTATATACCGCAAGAGATAACACGTATTTCATTCATCCCATGGCCACAACATACATGAATTCACAATATGCATGCAAAGAGATATTAATAAATAATAGAAAAAAGAGCGGGAATAAATAAAAAGGTGTCCTCAGGTCTAACCTCTTAAGTCGTCTCTTGGAAGTGCGCTACGCGGTTGTCGGAAGGGTTGGTGCTCCGCAACTTTTCCGATTTACTGGTTCGTTATTTTCCTTCATTGCCTCACTGTTTGGGCCGCTGTTTTACTCTGTTTTATGCGGTGGATGTACATTTTTTCTGGACTGGTTTGCGGGTTTAAAAGTGTAGTTTTTCAGGGACTGTTTTCGGTGAAAAGAGGCTATTTTTCAGGGCTATTTTCGGTGGTTTCAGGGGCAGATTTCAGGGACTATTTTCGGTGGTTTGGAGTGCAGTTCAGGGGCTAATTTTTGGTCATTGCTGGGGTATTTTCTGGAGTGTTTTTATGAGGTTTGGAGTAATAAGGGCTGAGTGTGGTTGATGCGTGAGGGTTGTACGTGTGTGAGTTCGGTTAGTGTGCTGGTGTGTGAGGGCTGTGAGTGGCTGTGTGTGCGTGAGGGCTGGGTGTGTGTGAGTCCGGTCAGTGTGCGCGTGTTTGAGGGTTGTGAATGGTTGTGTGTGTTTGAGGGCTGTGTGTGTGTGAGTTTGGTCAGTGTGCGTGTGTTTGAGGGCTGTGAATGGCTGTGTGTGTGAGTTCGGTCAGTGCGCGTGTGTTTGAGGGCTGTGAGTTGTTAAAGTTGTGTGATGCGTTGAATTGGTGAAGGGTTGTGCGTGCGTGGGGCTGAGTGGGGTCGATGCGTGAAGAGTGAGTGAGGTGGTGTGGCAGTGGAGGGTTTGTGAGCAGCTTGGGTGAGTGGTTTGCAATGATCTCTCTTTCACGGTAGTGAGGGACTGTTTTTCTATGCTTTGGGCGTGGGTTCTAGGGTCTCTAAGGTTGGGTTTATGCTTCTTTTTATAGGCAAGGGTTGGGGTTGTCCTTATTCGAATAAGGAAGGAATATTGTGTAATTATGGGGATATTTAATTTATGTATCATAAGGAAATGATCTCTTCAATTTATGAAGGTAATTTGATTTACTTTGATTTTATTTTATTTAGTTTAGGAATGTGATTTAATTTAATTAGGAAGGTGATTGGATTTAATTTGAATCTTTTAATTTAGAAAGGTGATTTGGTTTGATTTCAACATGTGTTTAATGTGTGGATTTGTTATTTTGGAAGGCTTTGGGCGTGAATTATGGGGTTTGGGCGTGTGGTTGGTCCTTTTGGTGGGCTTGGTGTGTGGTTTGGTGGTGTATGGGCTTGGTGTGTGGCTTGCGGGGGTTTTGGGCCAAGGATAAGTTTTAAAATAGAGGCCTAACGAGCAAACCCGAAGCTAAGAAAACGAATTAAATCCAACAGGGTATTGATTTCTGACTTTTCCCTTCCGACGTCTGTTTCCCGCGACTTCCACAACTTAAAGAGTAGTGCCTCCATACGAGGCTCATCATCGGGACTTATATGCAAAAATGAAGTGCCTACACCCTATGAAGGTCTAAGAGAATCTTCACTCTGTTAGGACAGTTGTGGAACCCCTAGGGTCGAATCGATGCCCCGGGCACCGGAAATGAGTCTAACCCATGGATATCAAGTATGGGTGTAATTTTAAATTATTTAATGAAATACTATATTCCATTACGAGTGTATAGGAAAAAATTGGGACTGAATCAGAGTCCGGAAACTCAAAAACGAAGCAAAACAAAAATGTCGCGCTCACTGTAACACCAGATAGCATTTTTTTTAAATTCATTTCTTTCAAAGCTTCAGCTCACATTCCAGTGGGTCGAAACATTTAGGGTATTTTACCCTAAAGAATTTGCTTATGCTAGTACTTGTACTTGTAATTAAAACATTCCTAAAGCTTGCTATTCATAGCGAAACTTAGGTAATTTTTAATTAATAAAAGTTGTAATCAACTTTTAAGTGAGATTAATATAATTTGTCCAAATATGTATAATTAGGTGTGACTAATCTCCATTGTCTCCCACTTTAATTTAATCAATTAAATCAAGCCAAAGATTTGGAAATGGATTAGTTAAATGTTTGCCACCTTGATTTAATCCAATTAAATCAAGCCAAAACCACCTATTATTACACACTTACAATTACCATAATATCCTCAAATGGTAGAGATAATTATGATTTTACAATTAAGCCCTTGTGTAATTATTGAATTAATCCAATTAATCTAATTAGGTCAAAGTAAATAATCAATGTCATCCAATAACACTTGATTATCTTAGTTGATAATTATAATATCGAATATTATCTTTTATAAAAAATAATCGGCTACCCAAGTGCTCAACTAGTACACTTCATATTGAGACTCTCTAAGTTCAGACAGGTTCTTCATATAAGTCTAGCTAATATGTACGCAATTCGGCCACCTCCGAATTCGCGAAGAACACGAACGACCTTTCTGAACTATACAAGTCGAGGTTATCACATATGTTTAACAATCCCTCTATCGTAGACTATGCGAGTTATGCTTAGGAAACATAGAATATACTGTCAAGTTTCCAAGACGTACATCTCATGTCGACATGTCCAAGATTCTTCATAACTAATGCGATCCACCCCAGGTGATCGACTTTGGCAAAAGATTTAAGAATCGTGACTTTACTTACATGGATACCTAAACCCATTATGGTACACATACATGCAGACGGATCCTATCTTGCTTCGCACTTGATTACTGAGTGCATCGGTCCACACCAAAAAAACATCTAGAGGCCAAACCATGAATGGTTTCTGACATACATGGCATCAAAGTATGGAGGATCTCACACAAAATCAATATTATCCTATAGTCAAAGGATTATGTATGCTACTCGACTAGAGGAGATTCCTATTGACGGTGGTGTGTACTTCCAACTATTAGGAATCACCTATGAGTCATTCAGTACCCACATGCCTATACGAGTTTCCAAAACTCATGGTACATCGGGTTAAACCATTGGAACTCCAATTCCAATATACGACATGTGCTAGTCTTCTAGGTTATAGAAATTCGACCGTATTTCAAAACCAACGACTAGAAATATTTACTTTAAGAATAGTTTACACCTAGTGTCAAAACCATTCTAAGGTCGATGTCATTCTTAGCATATCTATACATCAATCTAATACGCATAATGACAATATCATTAATAAGGTATGAAATGAAAAATGTAGATATTTTATTAATAAATAATAAAATGTACAATTCGAATTGGCACTTCAAGCACCAACTCCATCACACTCCATTATACATGATAATGGTACATGAGGGACACCACTCCACTAGTCTTGATGAATGTCTAATAGAGTCTTCACTCCACAATACCTGATGAAGGTATATAAAGGACATCACTCCACTTGACCTGATGAAGGTCCATGAGACTTCGATTGACTGGACTTGATGAAGGTACGTGATAGTCCTCACTATACTGGACCTGATGAAGGTCTAAGAGACTACGGTTGAATAAAGTTGAAGAAGGTCCATGAGACTACGGTCGAATGAATCTGATGAAGGTCAATGAGAATCTTCATTATACTATACCCGATGAAGGTCCATGAGACTACAAACGAATGAACCAGATGAAGGTCCGTGAGAATCTTCACTCTACTAGACCTGATGAGGGTCAATGAGACTACAGTCGAATGGACCTGACGAAGGTCAATGAGACTACGGTCGAATGAACCTGATGAAGTTCTGTGAGAATCTTCACTCTACTAGTCTTGATGAAGGTCAATGAGACTACGGTCGAATGAACCTGATGAAGATCCATGAGAATCTTCACTCTAGTAGACCTGATGAAGGTCCATGAGACTACGGTCAAATGGACCTGATGAAAGTCTATGAGACTACGGTTGAATGAACCTGATGAAGGTTCATGAGAATCTTCACTCTACTAGACTTGATGAAGGTCTAAGAGACTACGGTCGAATCGAATGAACCTGATGAAGGTCCATGAAAATCTTCACTCTATTAGACTTGATGAAGGTAAATGAGACTACGGTCGAATGGACCTAATGAAAGTCCATGAGACTACGGTCGAATGAACCTGATGAAAGTCCATAAGAATCTTCACTTTACTAAACCTGTGAAGGTCCATGAGACTATAGTCGAATGTACCTGATGAAGGTCTATGAGTTCATGAGAATCTTCACTCTACTGGACCTGATGAAAGTCTAAGAGACTACGGTCGATTTGACCTGATAAAGGTCCATAAGAATACGGTCGAATGAACCTGATCTGATGAAGGTCAGGATGTTTCGGTCGACTGGACCTAATGGAAATCCAAGAGACTTCGGTCGACTAGACCCGTTGTAGGTCCAAGAGACTTCGACCGACTGGACCCGATGGAGGCCTAAGAGGGTTCACTCTACCTGACCTGATGAAGGTCAGGAGGCTTCGGTCGACTAGAACTAATAGAGATATAAGAGACTTCACTCTACCTGACCTGATGAAGGTTAGGAGGCTTCGGTCGACTATACCTGATGGAGGTCCAAGAGACTTCACTCTAGCCGACCTGATGAAGGTCCATAAGACTACGGTCGAATAGACCCGATGAAGATCCATGAGGCTACGGTTGGACCCAATGAAGGTCCATGAGGCTACGGTCGACTGGACCTGATGAAGGTCCATGAAGCTTCGGTCGAATGGACCTGATAAAGGTCCATCAATGTCTTCCTATGTAGACTAGACTTGATGGCAATCGATCCATGTCGCATGGAGCATATGACTATCCTATCATATCGTCTGAAAGAGGTGACAATCATTCCATGTAGTCTGGAATGGATGATAATCCATCCATGTGTTCTGGAGAAGATGACAATCCTTTCATATCGTTTGGAGGAGATGGAAATCCTTTCATATCATTTGGAGAGGGATACAATCTATTCATGTCGTATAGAGGAGATGACAATCCTTCATCATCTGGAGGATATGACAATTTTTCCATGTCGACTGGAGAAGATGACTTATCCTTTCATGTCGTCTGGAAGAGATGACGATCCTTCCATGCAGTCTGGAGTAGATGACATTCCATCAATATCGTCTAGATTAGATGCCAATTCATCCATGTCATCTTGAGCAATAACAATTCTTCCCCGTCGTCTGGAGAATATGATAATTTTAAAGAATGTTTTTTGGTCGATTAGGTATGCAGGAGGTTTACGAGGGTATTCCCATGTCGACTAGGCAAAGTATGTCAATTGGGTCAGGTGATGGTCCATATGTAAAAATAATATTTTCTTAATATTCATAGTCTTTTGTCTTTGATATATAAAAAATTCTCATTTCTAAGCATCGCTTGGTCTTGATGTCGAATGAGATAAATTCATTAAAGACTGGTGTCGTATCATGTAGGCTGAAGGCCTACGTTTATAATCCCCGTTTTTAGGGTGATGATTCCCACTTTGCAAAGTTTGTTTATCTATCGGTTGATGGGTCCTTGCATCCGAACAATATCGTTATTTGGAAGGGTTTATAATTTTCTCTTCATAGCGGTTACTGGGAACGTCCCGTTTCTTGCTCCTCTTATCCTCTTCCCATCTGATCTCGATTTGGGCTTTGGCCATGACCTGATCCATAATGTAGCATCAGAATTTTGTTAGCTTCTTATAAAGTCCACTATCAGCTAGTAACCCATTTCTGAAAGCTTCAATGGCAATCGGCTGGTGGAGATCCGGAATGGATATTCTCTCTTTGTTGAAACCAGTGTTCGAAAATGTGTCGCCTAGGCGGTCAGCATCACCCTACCGTAGCAACTACCATAAAATCGTTGGGGATAGTCGCGCAGTCCAATTTCGCCGCCACTCACCCGACTAAGTGCCGATATACGGTCGCTAATCAGTCGTGTATCGGCGTTGCTTATTTTACAGGGGAGACCAAAACATCGTTATTTTAAGGTTTAAAAACCCCCCAAAACAACAGGGTTTTGGGGGTTAAAAGACCCTCAAAACGACAAAAACAAACTCTATCTCTCTTGCATAACCCTTATTTTCTCCTGCCTCTTTACATCTACTATCATTCTCCTCTGGTTTCTCTCGTCTCATCTGATATTTTATTCTCTTCATCACGTCGTCCAGTTATCGCATAAGGTAAAGTTATTATTTTTTTTTTTATTCCAACTAGATTTAATTGGTTATTTGATTTATTAAAGCTATTTAATATTTATTTTGTGATTTGATTAATTGATTTTGAACAAATTTATTTTGAAATTAATCTCTTCAACTTCTCTTCTCTCTGCCTACTGCATGTGCTCTCTTCTCTCTGCCTCTACTTCATCACGCACGGTAAGGTTTGATTTTTTGATTTTTTTGTTGGAATAGTCAACAGTCACTCAGTGATAAAGTATCTAAGGCATGACCAGAGCTCGTGATCTTTTATCCATGGATCCTTCTATTCCATGCTTTCCTTTATTTTTTAAATTTTCTATTATGAAATTGTATGTTATTTATTCCCTGCTTTCCTTCTTTGTTTAATTTTCTATTCTGAAACTGTATGTTATTTGAAATTCAGGTTTTGATCTTATCCTGTTTATATAATATTTAGGTGATTTGTTAGGTTTCTTAGGCCAATGAAATTGCCTCAGTTTCTTGATAGATTTCTACTATATAGGAATATGATAGGACATGGCTTCTTCTTCTGCGGCTTCTAATTCGGAGTGTAGTCCCGTTCTTAAACGGAATTCAAATGATGTTGGATGAGAGTATGAGGCTTTAGTGGATCCGAATAACTTGGATAAAGTTAAATGCAAGTTATGTTCAAAAAAAATTTCTGGAGGAGTTTACAGAATGAAAGAACATATTGGGCATATATCGGGGAATGTTGCAAAATGTCCAAAGTCTAGTAAAGAATATCAAGAGAAGCGTAGACAAGCCATTTTAGAGGCAAGGAATAAAAAGAAAAAAAAAAGCATGTTAGTGAGATAAAGTAAGGATTTAATATTGGGGGCGATGAAGAAGAAGATAAAATTCATGAAATAGAAGAAGGGTTAGATTCAAAACCCCATTGGCATTGCTGCCCCTTAGATAGGTGGACAGTGGTAACCCCTCATGATTCTTCAGCTAGTGATGGTAAAACAATGCGGCAACAAAATATTAATGAAGCACTTTTTAAAGAAAATACACATAATGTGAAGCGATTTGTTGTTAAGTGGGTGGTATTCCGTTCAATGCCATTGATAATGATAGCTGGATTTGGTCAATTTGGACCATGTTTAAGAGGTCCTAGCCAATATGAATTAAGGGAGCCATCATTGAAAGAGAAATTTGAAAGTGTTAAAGTTTTTCTACAACAATATGAGAAGGTGTGGAAGGAGAACATGTGTTCTATCATGACTGATGCTTGGAGTGATAGGAAAATGAGAAGTATAATGAATTTTTATTAATTGCACAATAGGTATCACTTTCCTTTCTTCCAAGGAAAGTTCTGATGTGGCACATACTGTTGAGCACATTTATGAGTATGTTATGACGGGTATTGAACAAGTGGGGGCGGAACATGTGGTTCAAGTGGTAACAGATAATGCCTCAAACAATATGGCCGCGGTAAAGTTATTGAAGGCGAAGATGCCAAATATTTTTTGGATTTCATGTGCTACTCACACCATAAACCTCATGCTTGAAAGTATTAGGAAATTGGCGAGGTATAAAAAAACCATTGATAGTGCCAAAGCTTTCACCATTTTCGTGTATGCCCATCAGAAGACTTTGTCCATGATGAGATCGTTTACAAAACAAGGGGACATAGTCAGATCGGGAGTAACTAGGTTTGCCTCAGCTTTCTTAACCTTACAAAGTTTGATCGAGAAAAAAGAAAGTTTGCCAACTATGTTTGCTAGCACAGAATATGATGGGTGCATATGGTCGAGGCAAGCTAAAGGGAAAGTTGCATTTGCCAGGTGATGAGTGTCTCTTTTTGGAATGGGGTGACCCAGTGTTTGAAGGTGTTTGCACCTTTGGTAAGGGTGCTTTGATTAGTTGATGGGGATAGAAAGCCATCCATGGGCTTTGTATATGGAGAACTAAAAAATGAAAAAGAAGAGATAAATGATGCATTGAACAATATTGAGAGTAATTATCGGCCAATCTTGGATATTATTGATAGTAAAATTGAAGGCGGCTTGATACTCCACTACATTGTGTTGCTTATCTATTAAATCCTTACTACTACTATAAGGATACAAGCAATGAATACGATGTGAATGTAATGGATGAGATATTTACGGTTGTTGAGGCTTTCTTCCCCAATGACATTGAAATGCAAAATAAGGTGATAAATGAGGAATTGGCTTTGTATAAGACAAAAGATGAAGCTTTTGGTAGAGAAGTGGCGGCCAAAGCATGTCGGGTATCGATTGATGTTTTTAATCCAGGTAAAAACAAAGTATTCATTTGAATTATTTTGCAAAATATATAAGATTTATTATATTTCATTCAAACTATTTATGTTAATTTGCAGTTTCATGGTGGCATACATATGGACATCATACACCTAACTTGCTAAAAATGGAAAAATGATACTTTCATTAACCACTAGTTCATCCGGATGCGAACGAAATTAGAGCACTTTTGAGGGGGTAAATATTTAACATTAGTTAAATATTTGATTATTTTATTTTATAATTATTAATATTAATTGATTTATTTAAATTATTTATGTAGATTCACACGAATAAAAGGAGTAGACTAGATGTGAATCGATTAAACAATCTTGTCTTTGTTTCCTTTAATGCCAAGTTGAAGAACAAGCACAAAAGAGAGAAGGATTTGAAATTGGATGTATTACAAGCAAAATATGCTACTAATGCATAAGGATGGATTGTTGAGGGTGGTGAATATGGTGATGATGAAGAAGTAGAGCCCGGTTCGAGGCTTACTTGGATTATGGTTGGAGAAGCATCTGGGGCAGATGAAATATTACAACCTTGAAAAAACGCTAGAAATACTGAATACAGAGAACTTGATGAATAAGATTTTGATTCTGATGAAGAACCTAAGGATGATAAGTTTGAAGTAGATGAAGAAGAATTAGATATTTAGTTATATTTAACTTTGTTAAAGGATGATGAACATAAACTTAGTTAAATGATGTTTTATATGGTTGATTGAGTTTGATTTTATGTTTTATTACATTTTGATTGAATTTATATGATTTGGATTATTTATGAATTATGGTGTTGGAAAATATTAGGTTTTAACTGTTTGCCGACTAATTGCCTAGGCGCTCTAGGCGCTAGGCGCTGGGTCACCGCCCGACTAGCGCCTAACGCCTTTTAGAACATTGGTTGAAATGTGCGACATAGCCTCGTAAATATTCTCCTTCCCACTACTGAATTGCGTTGAGGTCATCTATGGTTTTCTCAAGTTTACAAGAGCTGGCAAAGTGCTCCATAAACTTATCATCTAGTTCCAGATACGAGCCAATAGTCATGTAAGGTAGATTGATGAACCAAGCGAGGGCTGGGCCTGCCAATGTTTCTCTGAATCCTCTACACATTCCAGCTTCTCGTTGATGAGAAGCCAGATCAGTCGACATCATCTTGTATTTGTAATGGACCATATGGTCGTCTGGGTCTGGGTTTGTGGATCCATCATACAGCTTCATATCTGGTGGGCTAAACTTTCGTGGTAGTTTATTGGAAGTGATGGACCCCAAAAAGGGAGTATCTGAGATCGTGTTGGCTCAGCTTTTTCTCATTGGTAGTCTGACACCAGGTAGGCTGGAGAGAATTGCATCTTTGAACTCCTGTATTTCCTTGCGCATGGTGGAGGCAACTTGCCGTGCTTGGTCGGTTGGGAAGATATGTTGGCTTCTTTCTTGATTTGGTGGATGGTTGTGTGATGGCGGATTGTTGCTTACCACATTGTTGAATGCCTCCAATAGGTTGGATCAAATGGTAAGACTACTGGGGTGATCTGGAGCTTCGCATCGTTGGGAGGTAGAGGAAATTTGCTCCAACTGCTTTTGGAGGTTCGTATTGGAGCTTCACATGACTGAGTTTTCCTCCTCTAAAACTCATAACCATTCTTGAAGAATGGCCAACTGAGCGGCCATAAGGTCTGGTGTATGCTCGCTGTTTGAAGCCATAAGTAGCTATATTTGTAAGGATCGTAGACTGAGGGATCTTCGCTTACTATAAATCGCTAAGGCCCCACGGTGGGCGCCAAATTATGGACGCTGGATTTCGCCCGAGGTCCACAATTGAGAATTTATAGTATGGGGCACTAGCGATCCTGCAAAACGAAGATAGAGTAAGCGGGGAGCCTTTACCCACTAGTATGGTGAGCGTTGTAGGCGCTCTCACGCTCAAGTCAGTAGTGAAGACGAGCGGTAAATAGTGGGAGAGGGAGGTCTGAGGTTACCTTGACCTCTGTGGGCCGTCTTGAGGGCGGTGGTCCGGTGTATAGAGAGTGAAAGGTTTAGAGAGCTCAAGTATTAGAGAGCTGAGAGTTAGAGTTAGAAGGCTTAAGCTTCAATGAAGATGCCCCCCGATAGTATGAATTATACTTCTTTATATAGGTCTAAAGTATTTTCTTTTCTGGTTGGCACATGGGCTGCATTTATGGGGGTGAGACCCATAACACATTTTAGCATTTATCTTTCGGTGATGAGATGAGTCAACTGAATGTGCAGAGAACATGAGGTGATATTTTTCGGTGGAAAGCAAATGGGTTGTTTGGGCTTCCACTGGAATTTAGGTGAGATGCAAAGGGTTCGGGCCTTTGGTCAAACCTTAGTCTGGAAACTATTTGAAGAAATTTAGACTCTGACTGTTATTGGGCCTGACCGAAAAGATAATTATACCCTTGGCCCAAATTTGGCCTGTACATATACCTATGGGGGAATATGTGTAATATATGAAAATATAAAAAATCTACTCTATCTAAAACACGTCTAAGTTAGAGTTCATATAGCTAGATATCAAGCACTTTTAAGTCTAATAAGTTAATTACAGTAAATAATCAAACATAAAATAAATTACAGAAAGTAAACAAAAGACAAGCGAATTTGTTTATAAAGTGGAAAACTCTTTTCAGAGAAAAACCACTCCAGGTATAGATTGCCACTCAAATCCACTATATGAGAAAAGTTACAGAGATAGTGAAAAGACTTTAAGAAATAACTTTACTGACTGTATTCTCACTATTGTAATTACCCTAAGAACTCCTCGAGTCTGCATCAAGCAATCTTCTTTAAAACCTCTGAAGTCTTGGTGAATTGAATCTGTGAACTCGCACGTCGGAACTCCTGATGAGCGGAAAATATATCAATATTTACCGCCCCTTTTACTTAATATTTTGTTTAGTTTCTCGGGTTTGATGAACGTTTTGATATGTTTTAGTTTATTTTGCAGATAAAATAATATTGGGACTTAATGAAATCATTTAGGACGAAATATGGGTCAAATAAGGGCAAAAATTGAACTTGACATATTCATACTTTCTTCCAAGGAATTCCTTAAGAATACTAAGAAGATTGTATCTTGTTTGTTTATTTACAGCTTTTAGTAATTAATTTCCGCTTTCGCAATTTCTTTTCTTTACTTTTCAGTTTTTACTTTCCGCAATTTACTTTTACGCACAATACTTTTCTTTCTTTAATTTTCAGTTTTTACTTTTCAGTAATGATGAGGTAACTCCCCTTTGCTGGGGTAAAAGGTAAAAATTTTATTACTAATATTTAGATTAATCTCCCTTAATTATAATATATAAACTATTTAAAACCTGACTTAACGAGGATACCGCCATATTGGTCGGTTGGTAATTATTTAAATTGGTTTTAACCTGACTAAACTGGATACCGCCTGATTGGTCGGTTGGTAATTAATTATGAATTTGACTTAATCTAGATACCGCCTATATGGCTGGTTGGTAATTATCATGCAAAGTTAATATATTATATTAAGAGAGATATCTAAAATAGAAGTAATAAAAGTGGATCCTTTTACCTCAGTATTTTCTTTTATTGTACTTTTACTTTATTTACTTTTCAACAATTTACTTTCAGCATTTACTTTTCAGCAATTTACTTTCAGCAATTTACTTTCAGCATTTACTTTTCAGCATTTTACTTTATGTCTTTTATTTTATTTAAGTTTTTACTAGCCCTAGTTATGTGTCGTAACTAAGTTAGTTATCTGGGGTTGTGATGAATTCTAATATCACCGTTTTATAAGGGGTTATTTTATAGTTTGGGTAATTTAAAGGTTTACATATTAAGTCTTAAGCTTAATGTTTATTGTTGTCTGATCACCAATAAGATTGATGTGGCAAATCTAAAATGAACTAGACATAGGGAATTTAGGTTTCAGCCATAGACTTAATAGCCCACGATCTTCCTTAAGGATAGATAACCCTTTAATAGATTTACTTACAGGATAGACATATACCTGTCGGGCGAGGGTAGCCATAATTGGAACTTAAACTTAATGAATCCAGATAATTTGGTTGACATAGACATATGGTTCAATTGGGTTAAACTTGGTATTTGCCTCTGACCATCGACAGAGGCTTTTGCATAATTTCGTGTTCCAGGTTAGTAAACTGATTTATTACACAAACATAAAATAATCACTTCATCTTTTAAAAGATATTAGAATGATTCACAACCCTAAATCTTTGTGTCTTTTGTTATTTTCCTTAGTATTTTCTTTTGTCTTTTTATTTATTTATTTATTTAGCAAATCTACAATCAACCAAATCAATCAAGCAATCATTCTCTTCTCTCTCAATTAGATATCTGTAAATAAATAGATTCAATAATTAATAACAACAGTAGGAATTAAGTCCTCGTGGGATCGATATTTTTATACTACTTGAACGATACGTGCGCTTACGTTATACTCGTGTGTTTACGCCAGTCAAGTTTTTGGCGCCGTTGTTGGGGGACTTATTTCTTGAGTTATTATTTTGAAGCTATCTAATTTACTTGTATCTAATTTTCTTTATCTGTAATTTTTATTTCCTTCTTTTATTTTTCAGGTGATTGAAAAATGGAAAATTATTGGGAGATTGAAAGATTACGTGATTTACAAGAAGATACACCCCACATCTGGGAGCAACATTCCGATTTTCTGAGGCCTGTTGTACAACCCAACGACTATCACTGGATGCCAGAACCAAGCAATACTACATTTGCTCAAAAGAACGTAATGGGGAGATGTGACATATGTAATGGTAACCACCCGAGAGATTATTGCGAGTACAACTACAATCCAGGGTGGCAGAGCTATCAAAATCCTTCATGGTACAAAGAACCATCACATTTTCCATCTTATCCACCATCCACCTATGATTTTCATCAAGAACCAGAACCATCAGAGGAAGATCAGTTGATTCACATGCTCAATGTTTGGCTCGAAGAACGGGAAGCTCAATTAGATGCACAAATTCAGAGTCAAACAGAATCCATACAGAGAATGACAGATCAGATCAGACAATTAACAGAAAACCAGAACTTCGTACCTCAAGAAGAATTATCAGATGAAACTGACAAAGCTTTCGAGTACCTAGAGATCCACAATGACACCTTAACAGAGGAGGAGGCTTAGCAGTATCAACAACCAGAGGTATCAATTCAGGAGCCCGAACCGGCAAAGTCTCGATTTGATTTTTATTATTCTGACTCTGACGAGGATGAAGCTGATCTATTTGTACCAACTGTACCAACAACGGAGGATCAAACTTTCAATCCTCAAAATGAAGATCTTGGAGCATGCTTTTCCATGATGTTTGATGAAGATCTATCTGAACCATCCATTCCAGTCGTATCAGAGGATGCAGACCTAAAAACAGACATAACTTTACATCCTCAGATTGACACTTATGGAGCATGCATTTCACAGATGACAGATGAAGAACTGAATGAGGAAATCCTCAAATACATCTGTGAAGAAAATATGGAGCAAGAAACAGAGCAAATAGAGGAGCAACTGTCAGACCAAATTGAAAATCCAGAGCATTCAGGAGAAACATCACTGTATCGGGGAGTACAAATCAAAGATATCACCTAGAAGCTTGACATAATGGAACTTCCATTCCAAGTCAAGAACCATACGAGACCTCCTGATTTTCTTTCTTTCTTTGCAGGAATCACTGGAGCAACAAGGAGCAAAAAGGTGGCACAAGCATTAAATGGGACAAAATTTTTTCTGCTACCTTACCGTTGGAAGAGACCCTTCAAAAGTAACGCACACGGGATTGTCTTTAATCGGACGTCCAAAACGACGTTGAAACCTCCTTGACGGATAGATTTCAGTCACGTCTGGCTGAAGACGAAAAATTTAGCGATAGTAGGGAGGCAACCCATGCATTTTGTTGTAATTTCTATTTTTAAATTTTGTGTATACATGTTGTAGAGTTTTTAATTTTATGTGTTATTTTTGTAGGGAAAGGCACAAACGGAGTATTTTAAGACAGAAGGAATGGTGTTTGGCAATCACAAAGAAGAGAGACAATTCATTAGTAATGGCTTAGTAAATAATTAATTCTTGAGACACAGCCTTATGGATTTATACTAAGCTAGTGGCGTATTACGTACACAATTCCATTGCCTTAATTATTGCTTTGATTTTCTTTTTAGTTGTAATTATCTTTATTTTCGTAGACAAGATCCAGACATTTTGCCTTTCATGATTTCTTTTATTATTTGGCTAACAATCGTCCTTTGGAAGATACTAGTGCTATTATTACTCACCCTTTTCAGGTACTATAAATTCAGCTCGTCATTGCACTTTTGAAGGCATCCAGAGTTGAGAAAGAAATACATATAAAAATGGAAGCCACTTCGAGAAGACGAGTTGAAAACATCTGTGTGTTTTGCGGTAGTAGTGTTGGTACTAAGCCACAATACGTAGAAGCAGCACAAGAATTGGGTCGAGTCTTAGCTGCAAGGAATATGCACTTAATATATGGCGGAGGCAATCTTGGACTAATGGGGATCGTTTCAAAGGCCGTACAGGAGGGAGGCAGTAATGTTTTGGGAATCATCCCAAAACCTTTGACGGAGGCAAATCTTATTGGATCATCAAACGAAGAAGAGCTAATCGTGCCAGGTATGTCGGAACGATTGGTAGAAATGATTAACCGTGCTGATGCTTTTATCGCTTTGCCAGGTGGCTTGGGCACATTGGAGGAAATTTTTATAGTATTATCTTGGGCGAACCTGAACATACACCAGAAACCGCTTGGACTATTCAACATTGATGGATTTTATGATTTTCTTTGTGTGTTTCTTGATGATACTCGGAGAAGTGGGTTCGTGTCAAAACATATGAAAGAACTCCTCTTTATAGCCAGAACTGCTCCGGATCTAATTGACCAACTCTTAGCCTATGAACCACAAGTTGACCCTATCCTTTCAAAGATAAATTGGTCCGAGGACGATCGTGGTAAGAGGCGTCGGATTAATCTGGATCTTAACCCTTAATTTCCTGTATAATTTCAGCTAACCAGGTACTATCTTCTAAACTCTTCTTCTACTGTTTAAGACATTGGGGACAATGTCTCATTTAGGTTTAGGGGAGGGAATTAGTTGATCAGTACCTTGTTTTTAGTTTGTGTGTTCTTTTTATTTTTAGTCCAAAATTTTTCGAAAATACAAGAAAAAATTTCAAAAATTACAAAAATATTTTGCGTTTTTTTATTTTGACTAAAAAGGTGAAATTGGTAAGAGATGGCTGAGTAAGGAGTTTTCACTCCTGAGACGTATCTTAAACCATTTTTTAAACAAGTTAATTTTTGTTTATTTCCTTTTGAATTATTTAATTTGTGAATTCTCCATAATACTGACTAAAATGGATCTTCATATACTCAGTTGGCAGGTATTATCAATATGTATAGTAACATACGGACATGAGTTATAATTGAAAAGTTTGTAATATTCAGTGCTTTAGTTTAATTGGAGGAAGCATATCAAAAAGCAATGGAGGAAAAAAAACATCCGAGATCCGAGTTATTAAGTCTGTAAAGGTGTCTTAACACCCAGAGCCCTAAAGCCAACTGGTTTGGGAGTCACTGGCCCAAAGCTCGCTACATGGATCAAAGATGCTGCAAAAATATATATATATGAAGTCTGAGTAATTAAGTCTGTAGGGGTGTCTTAACACCTGGTGCCCTAAAGCCAACTGGTTTGGGAGCCACCGACCCAACACTCGTTACATAAATAGAAGATATTGTATATAAATAAAAGATAAAAAAAAATCGAAAAAATCAGAAAATTATTCCATTGCTGCAAAAAGATGTGAATTCTGATAAAACTTTAGGACAAAAATATTACTCTCTTATCAACTGCACTTGTGACTGTTGTGGGCAAAAATGAGTTGATTAATATTTTGTCGACTGTGTATATGGATAATGGTAAAAATAATCGGAGAATTTACTTATTCGGTAATTTAGAATGAAACAAAACAACTATTGACTTGGAGTAGAAGTTTCACCTGATTAGTCACTAACTTCTTTATTCTCTTTTCTCTTGTCATTTTGCTTTTGTGTGCATTAGTTTTATTATATTTTTACTTTTGTAAAACGTTTGTGGGTATCGTTGCTGTAAGCCTTCACGAGACTATAACTCGTCCACTAGGGACACCTAGGGGTTTAAAGGCTTGTTGCATATGCTAAATGCAACCGTGATCCCTACGAAAGTGGCTTAGTTTAATTTTAATTGTTTCTTGTATTTTATTTTGTTGTTTTGCTCGAGGACTAGCAAAATTTTAGGTTTGGGGGTGTGATGAGCGGAAAATATATCAATATTTACCGCCCCTTTTACTTATTATTTTGTTTAGTTTCTCGAGTTTGATGAACGTTTTGATATTTTTTAGTTTATTTTGCAAATAAAATAATATTGGGACTTAATGAAATCATTTAGGACGAAATATGGGTCAAATAAGGGCAAAAATTGGACTAGACATATGACCGGTGCTTACACACGCGTATAACGCAAGCGCACGTATCGTTCAAGTAGTACAAAAATATCGATCCCACGAGGACTTAATATCTAATCTATTAATTTTATGAGGTCAAATGATTACTAGTATCTAACAGGTTGTTTGATTGATTTGAAATGGTGACGATTCTAAATTTAAAAACAAGAAAATAAAATTGTTCGAAAGTAGGTTTTAAGAAAATTCAATATTAAAAACTATCTAGGGTTGTGATTTCTTCCAATATCATTTTACGATGAAGTGGTTATCTTAAAGTTGGGTAATTTATTGATTTATTAACCTGGAACACTAAATTATGTGTAATCCTCTGTCGATGGTCAGACACAAATACCCAGTTTAACCCAATTGAACCATATGTCTATGTCAACCAAATTATCTGGATTCATTAAGTTTAAGTTCCAATTATGGCTACCCCCCCCCCGACAGGTATATTCCTATCATGTAAGGAAATCTATTAAAGGGTTATATATCCTCAAGGAAGATCGTGGGCTATTGAGTCTAAGGCTGAAACCTAAAATCCCTATTTCTAGTTCATTTTAAGTTTACCAGTTCAATTTTATTAATGGCCAGTTAATAAAAACATTAAGATTAAGACTCAATAAATAAACCTTTATATTACCCAAACTATAATTTAACCCCTTATAAACCGGTGATATTGGATTTCATCACAACCCCAGATAATTGGCTTACTTACGACACATATTTACAGGTAGTAAAAATTTAAATAAAATAAAAGACATAAAGTAAATTCTGAAAATCAAATACTGAAAAGTAAATTGCTGAAAAGTAAAAAAAAAAGTAAAAAGTAAAAGTAAAAAGTAAAAAGTAAAAAGTAAAAAAAAAATAAAAGTAAATTACTGAAAGTAAATTGCTGAAAAGTAAATTACTGAAATTAAATAAAGTAAAAGTACAATAAAAGAAAATGCTAGGGTTGAGAGATCAACTTTTATTACTACTATTTTAGATATCTCCCTTAATATAATATATTAACTTTGCGTGATAATTACCAACCAGCCATATAGGCGTTATCCTGATTAAGTCAATTTTAAATAGTTTATATTTTATATTTAAGGGAGATTAATCTAGATAGCAATAATAAAAGCTTTACATTTTACCCCAGCAAAGGGGAGTTACCTCCTCATTGCTTGAAAAATAAAAACTGCAAAGTAAAGAAAGAAAAGGTTTGTGCGTAAAAGTAAATTGCGGAAAGTAAAAACTGAAAAGTAAAGAAAAGAAAGTGCGAAAGCGGAAATTAATTACTGGAAGCTGTAAATAAACAAACAAGATACAATCTTCTTATTTATTCATTAGGAATTTCAAGAAGAAAGTATGAATTTTACAAATGAAATGGCTTGGTATTTATAGGCAAAATTTTGCCTATATCAAATCATCCATCAAATTCTCCACCAAATCCATTATTAATTTCTCCACTAATACTCCACCAAATCTATAATTGCTCCACTAATTTCTTATCTTGTTTGGTGTTGATTTGATAATTTTATTAATTATTTATTAATTTATATTTTGCTTTGAAAATGATTGATAATGACTTTAATAATTACACATCACACACTTCTGGATGGTTCATCAATTTCGGTCATGAACTCTTCAGAATTCGAAAATATTTTCTCTTTCAAAGTTGTAGATCTTTGAGTCTTCTTTAATCTGGAACTTAAATCAGCTCAATCTGATATCTGAGTAAAACGTTATGCCCAAAATACGACAGATACGCAAAACTGGAATTCCCAAAACTGCACTTCGTCAAAACGCCCTTTCAAGTTTCCAATCTCCAAACTTAATATATCAAGTCCAATAATTGCCCTTATTTGACCCATATTTCATCCTAAATGATTTCATTGAGACCCGATATTATTTTTTCTGCAAAATAAACTAAAACACATCAAAACGTTCATCAAACCCGAGAAACTAAACAAAATATTAAGTTAAAGGGGCGGTAAATATTGATATATATTTTCCGCTCATCACACCCTCAAACCTAACATTTTGCTAGTCCTCGAGCAAAACAATAAAATAAAATAAAATTAAACTAAGCCACTTTCGTAGGGATCACGGTTGCATTTAGCATATGCAACAAGCCTTTAAACCCCTATGTGTCCCTATTGGACGAGTTATAGTCTCGTGAGTGCTTACAGCACGATACCCACAAACGTTTTACAAAAGAAAAAGATAATAAAACTAATGCACACAAAAGCAAAAAGATAAGAGAAAGATAGAAAAAGAAGTTAGTGACTAATCATGTGAAACTTCTACTTCAAGTTACTAATTGTTTTCTTTCCTTCTAAATTACAGAATAAGTAAATTCTCCGATTATTTTTACCATTCTCATATACACAGCCAACAAAATATTAACAACTCATTTTTGCCCACAACAGTCATAAGTGCAGTTGATAAGAGAGTAATATTTTTGTCCTAAAGTTCTATCAGATTTCACACCTTTTTGTAGCAATGGAATAATTTTCTCATTTTTCTGAATTTTTTCTTTGATTTTTCACTATTTTTTATTTATATACAATATCTTTCATCTATGTAGCAAGTGTTGAGTCGGTGACTCCCAAACCAGTTGGCTTTAGGGCACCAGGTGTTAAGACACCCCTACGGACTTAATTACTCAGACTTCAGATATATATATTTTTGCAGCATCTTCGATCCATGTAACGAGCTTTGGGCCAGTGACTCCCAAACCAGTTGGCTTTTGGGCACTAGGTGTTAAAACACCATTACAGACTTAATAACTCGGATCTCAGACGTTTTTTTTTTTTTTTTTTTTTTTTTACTCCATTGCTTTTTGAGATGTTTCCTCCAATTAAAGTAGAGCACTGAATATTACAAACTTTTTAATTTTCTCATGTCCGTATGTTACTATATATGTTGATAATATCTATCAACTGAGCATATGAAGATCCATTTTAGTCAATTTTATGGAGAATTCACAAATTAAATAATTCAAATTGAAATAAATAAAAATTAACTTGTTTTGAAATAGGTTTGAGATACGTCTCAGGAGTGGAAACTCCTTACTCAGCTATCTCTTACCAATTTCACCTTTTTAGTTAAATAAAAATGCAAAAAAAATTTGTAATTTTTGAAAATTTTCCTATTTTTTTTGTATTTTTCGAAAATTTTGGACTAAAAATAAAAATAACACACAAACTAAAAATAAGGTACTGATCAACTAATTCCCTCCCCCAAACCTAAATGAGACATTGTCCCCAATGTCTTAAACAGTAAAAGGAGAGTTAAGAAGGTCGTACCTGGTTAGCTGAAATCTACAGGAAATTAAAGGTTAAGATCCAGATTAACACGACGCCTCTTACCACGATCGTCCTCGGACCAATTTATCTTTGAAATGATGGGGTCAACTTGTGGTTCATAGGCTATGAGTTGGTATATTAGATCCGGAGCAGTTCTGGCAGTAAAGAGGAATTCTTTTAAAGGTTTTGACACGAACCCATTTCTCCGAGCATCATCAAGAAACACACAAAGAAAATCATAAAATCCATCAACGTTGAGCAATCCAATTGGTTTCTGGTGTATGTTCAGGTTCGCCCAAGATAGTACTATAAAAATTTCCTCCAATGTACCCAAGCCACCTGGCAAAGCAATAAAAGCATCAGCACGGTTAATCATTTCTACCAGTCGTTCAGACATACCTGGCACGATCAGTTCCTCTCCGTTTGATGATCCAATAAGATTTGCCTCTGCCAAGGGTTTTGGGATGATTCCCAAAACATGACTGCCTCCTTCCTGTACAGCCTTTGAAACGATCCCCATAAGTCCGAGATTGCCTCCGCCATATATTAAGTGCATATTCCTTGCAGCTAAGACTCGACCCAATTCTTGTGCTGCTTCTACGTATTGTGGTTTAGTTCCAACACTACTACCGCAAAACACACAGATGTTTTCAACTCGTCTTCTTGAAGTGGCTTCCATTTTTTTTATGTATTTCTTTCTCAACTCTGGATGCCTTCAAAAGTGCAATGACGGGCTGAATTTATAGTACCTGAAAAGGGTGAGTAAAAATAGCACAAGTATCTTCCGGAGGACGATTAGTAGCGAAATAATATCGTGATAGTCAAAAAGGTCTGGATCATGTCTGAGAAAATAAAAGAAAACAACAAAACAAATCACAATTATTAAGAAAGACAAAGAGATATATATTAAAAAAAATAACGGCTTGATTGACGTCTATGCGTCAGGGACAAGCTTCCCATCCAATTTTCTTATAAATTGGCAAACAGGGTCTTTTTGAGTCAGATTCCCGAGACTTAACAGTTGTCTTTCCTTTTGGAATTGTGCATATAACATGTGAATTTCATGATACACACATCCACTGGGATGCGTCTCAAGAGTTTTAGATATGTCATCCAAAGACTCTTTACTCAAGCCATCCCTAATGAAGTTAATCTTATCTTCGCGGTTATCGGACACCATTCCTAAAGAACGACAACGAGTATTACAAAATATGTGAGCACATTTATAACAAACACACATTCTTTTGGCTCTTCTCTTTTTAGCATATGTGCTCTTTCCTAAGCCAGGCAGATGTGAAATAAAAGAGTCAGAAGACTCACCTGCCAATCGGACCCGTGCTTCAATTAACCAACGAATGTCAGTAGGAATACCTTTGATCATCAGTAGTCTTATCCATTCTAAGCGAGCTTTGTAAACTTTCATCAGAGATTTTTGAGGGAGAGAAGGAAATTGCTTGCGAAGATTTTCGAGAGCTTCTTCCATCTTGAAATGACTAAACCTGCAAAAATTAAACACACAAAAATAAAACACACCAGATCACAATATATACAAAAACTGCATGGGTTGCCTCCCTGCTAGCGCTAAGTTTAAAGTCGTCAGCTAGACGTGACTTCTTGAACGTTAGGCTAGATCTGAAAGTGTGACACTTTCTTTTTGTCGCTCAAATGATTCTCCCCAGTAGTGCTTAACACGCTTGTTTTTAACCTTGAAAGTTTTGTTAGCGTCAGGATCATGTATCTCTATGGCTCTATTTGGTAAAACCTTGGTGATCACAAATGGACCTGACCACCGTGATTTTGGCTTCCATGGGAAGAATTTCACTCTTGATTTGTTTAACAGTACCTTCTGCCCAGGTTCCAGTTGTATGCGCATTAACTTCTCATCATGTCTTTTCTTGCCCTTTTCTTTGTACAATTTGGCATCTTTAAAAGGCTGATTGTGAAATTCCTCCAATTCGTTGAGCTGGTGGAACTTTTTCTCTTATGTTGCTTGTAGTGCAAGAATTGGCTCCTTCAGTACAAAAGATGTTTATCTTTAGGCTTTAAAGGCAATTGACATGTTTTAAGTTTGTCAGTAGAACTTTGTCTTTCATCAGAGTTCTGAATGGTACTGTGTATCACATCGAGTTGAAACATTCCTCCTTCTTTTCATCATCTGGGAAATTCATGGCCTTGAAAACATTGAATGTTACTTCTTGGTCCTGTACCCTCATGGTTAATTCTCCTTTTTGTACATCAATAATGGTTCGACCTGTAGCCAAGAATGGTCTCCCAAGGATGATTGGCACGTCTGCGTCTTCCTCCATATCAAGGACAATAAAATCTGCTGGGAAAATGAATTTGTCAACCTTGACCAGCACATCCTCAACTACGCCTCTTGGAAATACGAGCGTTCTATCAACAAGTTGCAGTGAGACTGAAGTTGGCATTGTTTCTCCAATCTGTAATTTCCTGAAAATAGAAAAAGGCATCAAGTTAACACTCGCACCTAAATCACACAAAGCCTTACCAAAGTTATGTTCTCCTATGACGCAAGGAACAGTGAAACTGCCAGGATCTTTCAACTTCGGGGGAAGTTTCCTCTGAATGATGGCACTGCATTCTTCTGTTAATGCTACTGTCTCGTAATCTCCCAATCTCTGTTTTCGTGAAAGAATATCTTTCATGAATTTGGCATAGCTGGGCATTTGTTCCAACGCTTCTGCAAATGGAATGTTGATATGCAGCTTTTTGAAGATCTCCAGGAACCGGGAAAATTGCTTGTCCAATTTGTTCTTCTGAAGACGTTAAGGAAAAAGTGGAGGTGGAGTGATCTGTTCTTTTTCCTTTGCTTATTTTTCCTCCATCTGTTGCTTTGTTTCTTTTGGAACTTCCTCAGCAGCTGTTTTGGCTCCAATATCTTTGTTGATTTCAGTACCGCTTTTTAACATGATGGCATGACATTGCTCCTTCCCCATGTTCCTTGGATTTGGCTCTGTGTTGCTAGGAAGGGTACCTGGCGGTCTGTAACTCTGAGCATTTGCCAGTTGTCCCATTTGATTATCCAGTGCTTTAATAGAAGCAGATTGACTTTGAATTAATGCTGCTTGGGATTGAAACATAGCATCATATCTTGCTGCTTGAGAGACGTGTTTTGCTTTTATCTTTTTCAAGTGGGTCAACACTTCTGTTATTCCTGGTTCATTTGCCTGCTCCTGGCTTTTGTTCTGTTGCTGGAATTCAGGTGGTGGATAGTTCTACTGTTGGCCTGAATTGTTGCTCCATGAAAAATTGGGATGATTCCTCCACCCTGGGTTGTAGGTGTTGGAATAAGGATTGTTCCCTTGTCTGTTGAAATTGTTGACAAAATTCACCATTTCTTCAAGTTGGTTCGACTCTAGTGCTCCTCCATATGGTGAACTTGTGGATCCAGTGGTAAGAGTCTCCATAAATTTGCATATCTGATCTAGCTTGGCGTTGACTGTTGTATTGGCTCCACTTTCATAAATTCCTGCAATTCTTTGGATCATGCTCCTTTTTGTTGGCCACAAAGAATTGTTGTTGGCCATTTCTTCGATTAGGTCCCAGGCTTGATCTTCTCCTTTTGCCATCAAGGCTCCTCTAGCAGCAGCATCGATTGTGGTTCTCATTATTCCAGAAAGCCCATTATAGAATGTTTGGACTTGAAGCCATTTTGGAATCTCATGGTGAGGACATTTCCGGAGCAAATCTTTGTACCTTTCCCAAGCTTCGCAGAGGGATTCTGAATCTTGTTGTACAAAGGATTATGTCATTCCTCAATTTTTCGGTTCTGGCTGGTGGAAAGTACTTGATGAGCGGAAAATATATCAATATTTACCGCCCCTTTAACTTAATATTTTGTTTAGTTTCTCGGGTTTGATGAACGTTTTGATGTGTTTTAGTTTATTTTGCAGATAAAATAATATCGGGTCTCAATGAAATCATTTAGGATGAAATATGGGTCAAATAAGGGCAATTATTGGACTTGATATTTTAATTTTGGAGAAGGGAAACTTGAAAGGGCGTTTTGACGAAGTGCAGTTTTGGAAATTTCAGTTTTGCGCATCTGCCGTATTTTGGGCATTACTTTTTACTCAGATATCGGATTGAGCGGATTCAAGTTCCAGATTAAATAAGACTCAAAGCTCTACAACTTTGAAAGACAAAATAATTTCGAATTCTGAATATTTCATGCCCGAAATTGATGAACAATCCAGAAGTGTGTAGTGTGTAATTATTAAAGTCACTTTCAATCATTTTCAAAGCAAAAAATAAATTAATAAATAAATAATAAAAATTATCAAATCATCACCAAACATGATAAGATATTAGTGGAGCAATTAATAATGGATTTGGTGGAGCAATTAGTGGAGCAATTAATAATTAAATTGGTGGATGATTTGATGGAGGCAAAATTTTGCCTATAAATACCAAGCCATTTCATTTGTAAAATTCATACTTTCTTCTAAGGAATTCCTTAAGAATACTAAGAAGATTGTATCTTGTTTGTTTATTTATAGCTTTTAGTAATTAATTTTCGTTTTCGCACTTTCTTTTCTTTACTTTTCAGTTTTTACTTTCCGCAATTTACTTTTACGCACAGTACTTTTCTTTATTTAATTTTCAGTTTTTACTTTTCAGTAATGAGGAGGTAACCCCCCTTTGCTGGGGTAAAAGGTAAAACTTTTATTACTAATATTTAGATTAATCTCCCTTAATTATAATATATAAACTAGTTAAAACCTGACTTAACGAGGATACCGCCATATTGGTCGGTTGGTAATTATTTAAATTGGTTTTAACCTGACTAAACTGGATACCGCCTGATTGGTCGGTTGGTAATTAATTATTAATTTGACTTAATCTGGATACCGCCTATATGGCTGGTTGGTAATTATCATGCAAAGTTAATATATTATATTAAGGGAGATATCTAAAATAGAAGTAATAAAAGTGGATCCTTTTACCTCAACATTTTCTTTTATTGTAATTTTACTTTATTTACTTTTCAGCAATTTACTTTTTAGCAATTTACTTTCAGCATTTACTTTTCAGCATTTAATTTTCAATATTTAATTTTCAGTATTTTACTTTATGTCTTTTATTTTATTTAAGTTTTTTTTACTACCCGTAAATATGTGTCGTAACTAAGCCAGTTATCTGGGGTTGTGATGAAATCCAATATCACCGGTTTATAAGGGGTTAATTATAGTTTGGGTAATTTAAAGGTTTACTTATTAAGTCTTAAGCATAATGCGTCTTGTTAATTGGCCACTAATAGGATTGATGTGGTAAATCTAAAATAAACTTGGTAAAGGAATTTTAGGTTTCAGCCTTAGACTTAATAGCCCATGATCTTCCTTGAGGATAGATAACCCTTTAATAGATTTCCTTACAGGATAGGAATATACCTGTCGGGTGGGGGTAGCCATAATTGGAACTTAAACTTAATGAATCCAGATAATTTGGTTGACATAGACATATGGTTCAATTGGGTTAAACTGGGTATTTGCGTCTGACCATCGACAGAGGCTTTTGCATAATTTAGTGTTCCAGGTTAGTAAACCGATTTATTACACAAACATAAAATAACCACTTCATCTTTAAAATGATATTGGAAGAAATCACAACCCTATATAGTTTTTAATATTGAATTTTCTTAAAACCTACTTTCGAATAATTTTATTTACTTGTTTTTAAATTTAGAATCGTAACCATTTCAAATCAATCAAACAACCTGTTAGATACTAGTAATCATTTGACTTCATAAAATTAATAGATTAGATATTAAGTCCTCGTGGGATCGATATTTTTATACTACTTGAACGATACGTGCGCTTGCGTTATACGTGTGTGTTTACGCCAGTCAAGTTTTTGGCGCCGTTGCCGGGGACTTATTTATCTTTCACTATTAATTTAGGGTTAGATATGTTACTTGTATCTAATTTCTTTTTACTTATTGTTTTTGTTTTCTTGTGTTTCAGGTTCTCAGAAACTACTTGAGACGAACCAGAAGCTTTGAACTCCGATCGCTTGACCCATAAATTGAAAGAACCATCAGACAGTTGAGAAGGGAAGGCGAGAAGGCCAAGAAGCTTTAGTCAACATGGAACCTGAACCGTTGGAGGTTGCACCACCAATTCCCATTCGAGACAGAACCATTCCGGTGGTTGACAGACTCATTTCCTGTATTGTACTTCCTCCCTTACCAGCAAATGCGTGTGACATCAAAACATGCATTCAGATGATTCAGCAGTCAGTTCAGTTCGGGGGGAATGCAACTGAAGATCCTAATGCCCACATCAGTAACTTCCTGGAAGTTTGCGGTACTTTCAACTACAACAGAGCATCAGAAGAAGCAATGAGACTGCGAGTTTTCCCATACACCTTGAAGGATAGAGCTAAATCTTGGCTACATTCACTACCAGCAGGTTCCATCACAACTTGGAACACTCTAGCCACCAAATTCCTTGCAAAATACTTTCCACCGGCCAGAACTGCAAAGTTGAGGAATGACATCACATCCTTTGTAGAACAAGATTCAGAATCCCTCTGCGAAGCTTGGGAAAGGTACAAAGATTTGCTCCGGAAATGTCTTTACCATGAGATTCCAAAATGGCTTCAAGTCCAAACATTCTATAATGGACTTTCTGGAATAATGAGAACCACAATTGATGCTGTTGCTGGAGGAGCACTAATGGCAAAAGGAGAAGATAAGGCTTGGGATTTAATTGAAGAAATGGCCAGCAATAATTCTTTGTGGCCAACAGAAAGGAGCATGATCCAAAGAATCGCAGGAATTTATGAAGTTGGAGCCAACACAACACTGAATGTCAAGCTGGATATGATTTGCAAAAATCTGGAAACTCTTAACATGAAGATTAATGGTGGATCCACAAGTTCATCATATAAAGGAGAACCAGAACCAGTTCAGCAGGAAGAGACAGTGAATTTGTCAACAATTTCAACAGACAGGGGAACAATCCATATTCCAACACCTACAACCCAAGGTGGAGGAATCATCCCAATTTTTCATGGAGCAACAATTCAGGCCAACAACAAAACTAATCCACCACCTGAATTCCAACAACAGAACAAAAGCCAGGAGCAGGCAAATGAACCAGGAATAAAAGAAGTGTTGACCCACTTGAAAAATTAGAAGCAAAAACACGACTCTCAAGCAGCAAGATATGATGCTATGTTTCAATCCAATCAGCATTAATTCAAAGTTAATCTGCTTTTATTAAAGCACTGGAGAATCAAATGGGACAACTGGCAATGCTCAGAGTTACAGACCGCCAGGTACCCTTCCTAGCAACACAGAGCCAAATCCAAGAAACATGGGGAAGGAACAATGTCATTCCATCATGTTAAAAAGCGGTACTGAATGAAATCAACAAAGATGTTGGAGCCAAAACAACTGCTGAGGAAGTTCCAAAAGAAACAAAGCAACAGATGGAGGAAAAAGAAGCAAAGGAAAAAGAACAGATCACTCCACCTCCACCTTTTCCTCCTAACGTCTTCAGTCAGAAGAACAAATTGGACAAGCAGTTTTCTCGGTTCCTGGAAATCTTCAAAAAGCTGCATATCAACATTCCATTTGCAGAAGCGTTGGAACAAATGCCCACCTATGCCAAATTCATGAAAGATATTCTTTCACGAAAGCGGAGATTGGGAGATTACGAGACAGTAGCATTATCAGAAGAATGCAGTGCTATCATTCAGAGGAAACTTCCCCCGAAGTAGAAAGATCCTAGCAGTTTCACTGTTCCTTGCGTCATATGAGAACATAACTTTGGTAAGGCTTTATGTGATTTAGGTGCTAGTATTAACTTGATGTCTTTTTCTATTTTTTAGGAAATTACAGATTGGAGAAACAATGCCAACTTCAGTCTCACTGCAACTTGCTGACTGGCGTAATCACACACGTATAACGCAAGCGCACGTATCGTTCAAGTAGTATAAAAAGTATCGATCCCACGAGGACTTAATATCTATTCTATTAATTTTATGAGGTCAAGTGATTATTAATATCTAACAAGTTATTTGAAAAGATAATGATGATTCTAAATTTAAAACAAGTAAAAGAAATTTGAGAGTAGATTAATGAGAATTAAAACTATCTAGGGTTGTGAATCTTCCAATATTAATTAAAAGATGAAGTAGTTAAATCATAGTGGGGTAAATATTGATTTATTAATCTGGAATATTAAATTATGTAAAAGCTTCTTCCGATGGTCATTTACAAAAACCTAGTTTAATTCAATTGAATCATATGTCTATGTCAACCAAATTACCTAGATTCATTAAGTTTGAATTCCAATTATGATTACCCCCGCCCAACAGGTATATCCTATCCTGTAAGAAAATCTATTAAATGTTTATCTATCCTTAAAGAAGATCGTGGGTTGTTGAGTATAAAGTCTTTAAACTAAAGTCTCTATGTCTAGTTCATTTTAAGTTTAACTAATCAATTTTATTAATGGCCAGTTAATAAAAAGGCTTTAAGATTATGACTCAACAAATAATTCTTTAATTACCCAAACTATAATCTAACCCTTTTTTAAAACCAGTGATATTAGATTTTATCACACCCTAGATATTTAACTTAGTTACAATACATAGCTAAAGCTGATAAAAACTTAAAAGACATAAAATGAAATTGCTGAAAAGTAATTGTAGAATAATGAATTATAATAAAAAGAAATGAAATGCTAAGGTAAAATGAAATAACTTCTACTATATACTATTTAGATATCTCCCATAAAATAATAATATATATACTTGTGATATTTTAAACCAACCGTCCGGAATGGCGGTATCCTGATTAAGTCAAATTCAAATATACCAGCCATAAGGCGGAACAGAAATATAAACTTAAACCAACCGTCCAGTATGGCGGTATCCTCATTAAGTCAGGTTTAACTAGATTAAATTGAATAACCAACCGACCAGTATGGCGGTATCCTTATTAAGTCAGGTTTTAAACAGTTTATATATTATATTTTAAGGGAGATTAATCTAAATAGCAAAAGTAAAAGAATTACATTTTTACCTCAGCATAGAGAAGTTACCCCCTCATGGATGGATAGAATTACTACTACAAAGCATAAATAAAACTGAATATAAGAAGAAAATAAGAAGAACTCTCTTTTATATAAGTATTTCAGAGGATTTGGTACATTGAAACTAAGAAATTCAAAATCTATTTATAGGCAAAAAAATCTAATTTTTTATTATTATTTTTCTGATTTTTATTATTTTATTATTTTTTTTTTTGGATCGCTGAATTTTCGACACGTGGCATGGTGGCTAAAAAATACGGCTCGTTGAATTTTTGACATATGGCATGGTGGTGCAATTACCAAAATACCCTCCGTGTCAGGACGCCCAAAATTACCAAAATACCCTTTTTGCCAAATTTCACAGTTTTGCTCCAAATCGCTTCCAGAATGTCCTGAAACTTTATTTTGTTGTCGGGATGCCCAAAATTACCAAAATACCCTTTTTGCCAAATTTCACCAAATTTCACAGTTTTGCTCCAAATCACCTCCAGAATGTCCTGAAACTTTATTTATCTACAAAATAACACAAAACACATCAAAATATTCACAAAACTCAAGAAACTATACAAAATATTAAGTTAAATGAGTGGGAAATAGTGATAGTTTTACCACTCATCACTTGTTGATAGAACGCTCGTATTTCCAAGAGGCGTAGTTGAGGATGTAATGGTCAAGGTTGACAAATTCATTTTCCCAGCAGATTTATTGTCCTTGATATGGAGGAAGACGCAGACGTGCCAATCATCCTCGGGAGACCGTTCTTGGCTACAGGTCGAACTATTATTGATGTACAAAAAGAGAACTAACCATGAGAGTACATGACCAAGAAGTAACATTCAATGTTTTCAAGGCCATGAATTTCCCAGATGATGAAAAGAAGGAGGAATGTTTCAAACTCGATGTGATACACAGTACCATTCAGAACTCTGATGAAAGACAAAGTTCTACTGACAAACTTAAAAACATGTCAATGCCTGTGGAGCCTAAAGATAAAGCATCTTTTGCACTGAAAGAGCCAATTCTTGCTCTACAAGCAACAGAAGAGAAAAAGTTCCACCAGCTCAACGAATTGGAGGAATTTCACAATCAGCCTTTTGAAGATACCAAATTGTACAAAGAAAAGGGCAAGAAAAGACATGATGAGAATTAGTGCGCATACAACTGGAACCAGGGCAGAAGGTACTGTTAAACAAATCAAGGGTGAAATTCTTCCCATGGAAGCCAAAATCACGGTGGTCAGGTCCATTTGTGATCACCAAAGTTTTACCAAATAGAGCCGTTGAGATACATGATCCTGACGCTAACAAAACTTTCAAGGTTAAAAACAAGCGTGTCAAGCACTACTGGGGAGAATCATTTGAGCGACAAAAAGAAAGTGTTACACTTTCAGATCTAACTTAACGTTCGAGAAGTCAAGTCTGGCTGACGACTTTAAACTTAGCGCTAGCATGGAGGCAACCCATGCAATTTTTGTATATATTCTGATTTGGTGTGATTTAATTTTGTGTGTTTAGTTTTTTGCAGGTTAAGACAATTCAAGATGGAAGAAGCTCTCGCAAATCTTCACAAGCAATTTCCTTCTCTCCCTCAAAAATCTCTAATGAAAGTTTACAAAGCTCGCTTGGAACGGATGAGGTTACTGACGATCCATGGTGTTCCAATGACATTCGTTGGGTAATTGAAGCACGAGTCCAATTGGCAGGTGAGTCTTCTGACTCTTTTATTTCACATCTGCCTGGTTTTGGAAGAAGCACCTATGCAAAGAAACATAGAGCTAAGCAAATGGGTGTTTGTTACAAATGTGCACGATTTAATTGCAACACTCGTTGTCGTTCTTTAGGAATGGTGTCTGATAATCGCGAAGACAAAATTAAATTCATTAGGGATGGCTTGAAGTAAGGAGTCTGTAGATGAAATATCTTCAACTCTTGAGACGCATCCCAGTGGATATGTTCATATAGCCATTCGCAAATTACATACACAATTTCAAAAAGAAAGACAACTGTTAAGTCTTGGGAATCTGACTCAAAAGACCCTGTTTGCCAATTTATAAGAAAATTGGATGGGAAGCTTGTCCCTGACGCATAGACGTCAATCAAACCGTTACTTTTCTTGTAAATATTATATCTCTTTGTCTTTCCTTAATAAATATAATTTGTTTTGTTGTATTTTCTCCGATAAGATCCAGACCTTTTTGACTATCACGATAATATTTCGCTACTAATCGTCCTCTGGAAGATACTTGTGCTATTATTACTCACCCTTTTTTCAGGTACTATAAATTCAGCCCGTCATTGCACTTTTGAAGGCATCCTGATTTGAGAAAGAAATACATAAAAACATGGAAGCCACTTCAAGAAGACGAGTTGAAAATATTTGTGTGTTTTGTGGTAGTAGTGTTGGTACTAAACCACAATACATAGAAGCAGCACAGGAATTGGGTCGAGTCTTAGCTGCAAGAAATATGCACTTAATATATGGCGGAGGCAATCTCAGACTTATGGGGATCGTTTCAAAGGCTGTACAGGAAGGAGGCAGTCACGTTTTGGGAATCATCCCAAAACCCTTGGCAGAGGCAAATCTTATTGGATCATCAAACGGAGAGGAACTGATCGTGCCAGGTATGTCTAAACGACTGGTAGAAATGATTAACCGTGCTGATGCTTTTATCGCTTTGCCAGGTGGCTTGGGTACATTGGAGGAAATTTTTATAGTTCTATCTGGGCGAACCTGAACATACACCAGAAACCGCTTGGACTGTTTAATGTTGATGGATTTTATGATTTTCTTTGTGTGTTTCTTGATGATGCCCGAAGAAATGGGTTCGTGTCAAAACCTATGAAAGAACTCATCTTCACTGCCAGAACTGCTCCGGATCTAATAGACCAACTCATAGCCTATGAACCACAAGTTGACCCTATCCTTTCAAAGATAATTGGTCTGAGGACGATCATGGTAAGAGGCGTCGGATTAATCTGGATCTTAACCTTTAATTTCCTGTAGATTTTCAGCTAACCATGTACAACCTTCTTAACTCTCCTTTTACTATTTAAGACATTGGGGACAATGTCTCATTTAGGTTTGGTGGAGGGAATTAGTTTATCAGTACCTTGTTTTTTAGTTTGTGTGTTATTTTTATTTTTAGTCCAAAATTTTTCGAAAAATACAAAAAAATTGGAAAATTTTCAAAAATTACAAAAATATTTTGTGTTTTTTGTTTTTATTCTGACTAAAAAGGTGAAATTGGTAAGAGGTAGCTGAGTAAGGAGTTTCCACTTCTGAGACGTATCTCAAACCTATTTCGAAACAAGTTAATTTTTGTTTATTTCATTTTGAATTATTTAATTTGTAAATTCTCCATAATACTGACTAA
Source organism: Zanthoxylum bungeanum (assembly GCA_019454045.1). NCBI lineage: Eukaryota > Viridiplantae > Streptophyta > Magnoliopsida > Sapindales > Rutaceae > Zanthoxylum > Zanthoxylum bungeanum. The sequence continues at coordinate 530,194 of SKCR01031198.1, read as the reverse complement.
AATGAATCTTCATATGCTCAGTTGATAGATATTATCAACATATATAGTAACATACGGACATGAGCTAAAATTGAAAAGTTTGTAATATTCAGTGCTCTAGTTTAATTGGAGGAAGCATCTCAAAAAGCAATGGAGTAAAAAAAAAAAAAAAAAAACGTCCGAGATCCGAGTTATTAAGTCTGTAAGGGTGTTTTGACACCTAGTGCCCTAAAACCAACTGGTTTGGGAGTCATTGGCCCAAAGCTCGCTACATGGATCAAAGATGCTGCAAAAATATATATATCTGAAGTCTGAGTAATTAAGTCCGTAGGGGTGTCTTAACACCTGATGCCCTAAAGCCAACTGGTTTGGGAGCCACCAACCCAACACTCGCTACATAGATGGAAGATATTGTATATAAATAAAAAATAGAAAAAAAAAATCGAAGAAAAAATCAGAAAAATGAGAAAATTATTCCATTACTACCAAAGGTGTTAAATCTGATAGAACTTTAGGACAAAAATATTACTCTCTTATCAACTGCACTTATGACTATTGTGGGCAAAAATGAGTTGTTTAATATTTTGTTGGCTGTGTATATGAAGAATGGTAAAAATAATCAGAGATTTACTTATTCTGTAATTTAGAATGAAACAAAACAACTATTGACTTGGAGTAGAAGTTTCACCTGATTAGTCACTAACTTATTTATTCTATTTTCTCTTGTCTTTTTGCTTTTGTGTGCATTAGTTTTATTATCTTTTACTTTTGTAAAACGTTTGTGGGTATCGTTGTTGTAAGCCCTCACGAGACTACAACTCGTCCACTAGGGACACCTAGGGGTTTAAAGGCTTGTTGCATATGCTAAATGCAACCGTGATCCCTACGAAAGTGGCTTAGTTTAATTTTATTTTTATTTTGTTGTTTTTCTCGAGGACTAGCAAAATATTAGGTTTGGGGGTGTGATGAGCGGAAAATATATCAATATTTACCGCCCCTTTAACTTAATATTTTGTTTAGTTTCTCGGGTTTGATGAACGTTTTGATGTGTTTTAGTTTATTTTGCATATAAAATAATATCGGGTCTCAATGAAATCATTTAGGATGAAATATGGGTCAAATAAGGGCAATTATTGGACTTGATATTTTAATTTTGGAGATTGGAAACTTGAAAGGGCGTTTTGACGAAGTGCAGTTTTGGAAATTCCAGTTTTGCGCATCTGTCGTATTCTGGGCATAACGTTTTACTCAGATATCGGATTGAGTTGATTCAAGTTCCAGATTAAAGAAGACTCAAAGATCTACAACTTTAAAAAACAAAATAATTTCGAATTCTGAAGATTTCATGCCCGAAATTGATGAACCATCCAGAAGTGTGTAGTGTGTAATTATTAAAGTCACTTTCAATCATTCTCAAAGCAAAAAATAAATTAATAAATAAATAATAAAAATTATCAAATCATCACCAAACATGATAAGAGATTAGTTGAGCAATTAATAATGGATTTGGTGGAGCAATTAGTGGAGCAATTAGTGGAGCAATTAATAATTGATTTGGTGGATGATTTGATGGAGGCAAAATTTTGCCTATAAATACCAAGCCATTTCATTTGTAAAATTCATACTTTCTTCTAAGAAATTCCTTAAGAATACTAAGAAGATTGTATTTTGTTTATTTATTTATAGCTGTTAGTAATTAATTTTCGTTTTCGCACTTCTTTTCTTTACTTTTCAATTTTTCCTTTCCGCAATTTACTTTTACGCACAATACTTTTCTTTATTTAATTTTCAGTTTTTACATTTCAGTAATGAGGAGGTAACCCCCATTTGCTGGGGTAAAAGGTAAAACTTTTATTACTAATATTTAGATTAATCTCCCTTAATTATAATATATAAACTAGTTAAAACCTGACTTAACGAGGATACCGCCATATTGGTCGGTTGGTAATTATTTAAATTGGTTTTAACCTGACTAAACTGGATACCGCCTGATTGGTCGGTTGGTAATTAATTATAAATTTGACTTAATCTAGATACCGCCTATATGGCTGGTTGGTAATTATCATGCAAAGTTAATATATTATATTAAGGGAGATATCTAAAATAGAAGTAAAAAATGGATCCTTTTACCTCAGCATTTTCTTTTATTGTAATTTTACTTTATTTACTTTTCAGCAATTTACTTTTTAGCAATTTACTTTCAGCATTTACTTTTCAGCATTTAATTTTCAGTATTTTACTTTATGTCTTTTATTTTATTTAAGTTTTTTTTACTACCCGTAAATATGTGTCGTAACTAAGCCAGTTATCTGGGGTTGTGATGAAATCCAATATCACCGGTTTATAAGGGGTTAAATTATAGTTTGGGTAATTTAAAGGTTTACTTATTAAGTCTTAAGCTTAATGCGTCTTGTTAATTGGCCACTAATAAGATTGATGTGGTAAATCTAATATAAACTTGACAAATGAATTTTAGGTTTCAGCCTTAGACTTAATAGCCCACGATCTTCCTTGAGGATAGATAACCCTTTAATAGATTTCCTTACAGGATAGGAATATACCTGTCGGGCGGGGGTAGCCATAATTGGAACTTAAACTTAATGAATCCAGATAATTTGGTTGACATAGACATATGGTTCAATTGGGTTAAACTGGGTATTTGCGTCTAACCATCGACAGAGGCTTTTGCATAATTTAGTGTTCCAGGTTAGTAAACCGATTTATTACACAAACATAAAATAACCACTTCATCTTTAAAATGATATTGGAAGAAATCACAACCCTAGATAGTTTTTAATATTGAATTTTCTTAAAACCTACTTTCGAACAATTTTATTTACTTGTTTTTAAATTTAGAATCGTCACCATTTCAAATCAATCAAACAACCTGTTAGATACTAGTAATCATTTGACTTCATAAAATTAATAGATTAGATATTAAGTCCTCGTGGGATCGATATTTTTATACTACTTGAACGATACGTGCGCTTGCGTTATACGTGTGTGTTTACGCCGGTCAGTACTTTGCAAGAAATTTGGTGGCTAAAGTGTTCCAAGTTGTGATAGAACCTGCTGATAATGAATGTAGCCAAGCTTTAGCTCTGTCCTTCAGGGAATATGGAAAAACTCGCAGTCTCATTGCTTCTTCTGATGCTGTGTTGTAGTTAAAAGTGCTGCAAACTTACAGGAAGTTACTGATGTGGGCATTAGGATCTTCAGTTGCATTCCCCCCGAATTGAACTGACTGCTGAATCATCTGAATGCATGTTTTGATGTCACCCGCATTTTCTGGTAAGGGAGGAAGTACAATACAGGAAATGAGTCTGTCAACCACCGGAATGGTTCTGTCTCAAATGGGAATTGGTGGTGCAACGTTCAAAGGTTCAGGTTCCATGTTGACTAAAGCTTCTTGGCCTTCTCGCCTTTCCCTTCTCAACTGTCTGATGGTTCTTTCAATTTCCGGGTCAAGCGATCGGAGTTCAAAGCTTCTGGTTCGTCTCATGTAGTTTCTGAGAAGCTGAAACACAAGAAAACAAAAACAATAAGTAAAAAGAAATTAGATACAAGTAACGTATCTAACCCCAAAATTAATAGTGAAAGATAAATAAGTCCTCGGCAACGGCGCCAAAAACTTGACCGGTGCTTACACACGCGTATAACGCAAGCGCACGTATCGTTCAAGTAGTATAAAAATATCGATCTCACGAGGACTTAATATCTAATCTATTAATTTTATGAGGTCAAATGATTACTAGTATCTAACAGGTTGTTTGATTGATTTGAAATGGTGACGATTCTAAATTTAAAAACAAGTAAATAAAATTGTTCGAAAGTAGGTTTTAAGAAAATTCAATATTAAAAACTATCTAGGGTTGTGATTTCTTCCAATATCATTTTAAAGATGAAGTGGTTATCTTAAAGTTGGGTAATATATTGATTTATTAACCTGGAACACTAAATTATGTGTAATCCTCTGTCGATGGTCAGACACAAATACCCAGTTTAACCCAATTGAACCATATGTCTATGTCAACCAAATTATCTGGATTCATTAAGTTTAAGTTCCAATTATGGCTACCCCCGCCCGACAGGTATATTCCTATCCTGTAAGGAAATCTATTAAAGGGTTATCCATCCTCAAGGAAGATCGTGGGCTATTGAGTCTAAGGCTGAAACCTAAAATCCCTATGTCTAGTTCATTTTAAGTTTACCAGTTCAATTTTATTAATGGCCAGTTAATAAAAAGCATTAAGATTAAGACTCAATAAATAAACCTTTATATTACCCAAACTATAATTTAACCCCTTATAAAACGGTGATATTGGATTTCATCACACCCCAGATAACTGGCTTAGTTACGACACATATTTACGGGTAGTAAAAATTAAATAAAATAAAAGACATAAAGTAAATTCTGAAAATTAAATACTGAAAAGTAAATTGCTGAAAAGTAAAAAAAAGTAAAAAGTAAAAAGTAAAAAGTAAAAAGTAAAAAAAAAATAAAAGTAAATTACTGAAAAGTAAATTGCTGAAAAGTAAATTACTGAAATTAAATAAAGTAAAAGTACAATAAAAGAAAATACTGGGGTTAGAGGATCAACTTTTATTACTACTATTTTAGATATCTCCCTTAATATAATATATTAACTTTGCGTGATAATTACCAACCAGCCATATAGGCGGTATCCTGATTAAGTCAAATTTTAAATAGTTTATATTTTATATTTAAGGGAGATTAATCTAGATAGCAATAATAAAAGCTTTACCTTTTACCCCAGCAAATGGGAGTTACCTCCTCATTGCTTGAAAAATAAAAACTGCAAAAGTAAAGAAAGAAAAAGTTTGTGCGTAAAAGTAAATTGCGGAAAGTAAAAACTGAAAAGTAAATAAAAGAAAGTACGAAAGCGGAAATTAATTACTGGAAGCTGTAAATAAACAAACAAGATACAATCTTCTTATTTATTCATTAGGAATTTCAAAGAAGAAAGTATGAATTTTACAAATGAAATGGCTTGGTATTTATAGGCAAAATTTTGCCTATATCAAATCATCCATCAAATTCTCCACCAAATCCATTATTAATTTCTCCACTAATTACTCCACCAAATCCATAATTGCTCCACTAATTGCTTATCTTTTTTGGTGTTGATTTGATAATTTTTATTAATATTTATTAATTTATATTTTGCTTTGAAAATGATTGATAATGACTTTAATAATTACACATCACACACTTCTGGATGGTTCATCAATTTAGGTCATGAACTCTTCAGAATTCGAATATATTTCCTCTTTCAAAGTTGTAGATCTTTGATTCTTCTTAAATCTGACACTTAAATCAGCTCAATCCGATATCTGAGTAAAAAGTTATGCCAAAAATACGACAGATGCGCAAAACTGGAATTCCCAAAACTGCACTTCGTCAAAACGCCCTTTCAAGTTTCCAATCTCCAAACTTAATATATCAAGTCCAATAATTGCCCTTATTTGACCCATATTTCATCCTAAATGATTTCATTGAGACCCGATATTATTTTATCTGCAAAATAAACTAAAACACATCAAAACGTTCATCAAACCCGAGAAACTAAACAAAATATTAAGTTAAAGGGGTGGTAAATATTGATATATTTTCCACTCATCAACATATTAATTTTGGAGATTGGAAACTTGAAACGGCGTTTTAACGAAGTGCAGTTTTGGAAATTCCAATTTTGTGCATCTGTCGTATTTTGAGCATAATTTTTTACTCCGATATCGGATTAAGCCGATTCAAGTTCCGGATTAAAGAAGACTCAAAGATATACAGATTTGAAAGACAAAATAATTTCGAATTCTGAAGATTTCATGCCCGAAATTGATGAACCATCCAGAAGTGTGTTGTGTGTAATTATTAAAGTCACTTTCAATCATTTTCAAAGTAAAAAATAAATTAATAAATAAATAATAAAAATTATCAAATCACCACCAAACATGATAAGCAATTAGTGGAGCAATTAATAATGGATTTGGTGGAGCAATTAGTGGAGCAATTAATAATTGATTTGGTGGATGATTTGATGGAGGCAAAATTTTGCCTATAAATACCAAGTCATTTCATTTGTAAATTCATACTTTCTTCTAAGGAATTCCTTAAGAATACTAAGAAGATTGTATCATGTTTGTTTATTTACAGCTTTCAGTAATTAATTTCCGCTTTCGCAATTTCTTTTCTTTACATTTCAGTTTTTACTTTCCGTAATTTACTTTTACGCACAATACTTTTCTTTCTTTAATTTTCAGTAATGAGGAGGCAACTCCCCTTTGCTGGGGTAAAAGTAAAATTTTTATTACTAATATTTAGATTAATCTCCCTTAATTATAATATATAAACTAGTTAAAACCTGATTTAACGAGGATACCGCCATATGGTCGGTTGGTAATTATTTAAATTGGTTTTAACCTGACTAAACTGGATACCGCCTGATTGGTCAGTTGGTAATTAATTATTAATTTGACTTAATCTGGATACCGCCTATATGGCTGGTTGGTAATTATCATGCAAAGTTAATATATTATATTAAGAGAGATATCTAAAATAGAAGTAATAAAAGTATATCATTTTACCTCAGCATTTTCTTTTATTGTACTTTTACTTTATTTACTTTCAGCAATTTACTTTCAGCATTTACTTTTCAGTAATTTACTTTCAGCAATTTACTTTCAGCATTTACTTTTCAGCATTTTACTTTATGTCTTTTATTTTATTTAAGTTTTTACTAGCCCTAGTTATGTGTCGTAACTAAGTTAGTTATCTGGGGTTGTGATGAATTCTAATATCACCGTTTTATAAGGGGTTATTTTATAGTTTGGGTAATTTAAAGGTTTACTTATTAAGTCTTAAGCTTAATGCTTCTTGTTGTCTGATCACCAATAAGATTGATGTGGAAAATCTAAAATGAACTAGACATAGGGATTTTAGGTTTCAGCCTTAGACTTAATAGCCCATGATCTTCATTGAGGATAGAACCCTTTAATAGATTTCCTTACAGGATAGACATATACATGTCGGGCGGGGGTAGCCATAATTGGAACTTAAACTTAATGAATCCATATAATTTGGTTGACATAGACATATGGTTCAATTGGGTTAAACTTGGTATTTGCGTCTGACCATCGACAGAGGCTTTTGCATAATTTCGTGTTCCAGGTTAGTAAACTGATTTATTACACAAACATAAAATAATCACTTCATCTTTTAAAAGATATTAGAATGATTCACAACCCTAAATCTTTGTGTCTTTTGTTATTTTCTTAGTATTTTCTTTTGTCTTTTTATTTATTTAGCAAATCTACAATCAACCAAATCAATCAAGCAATCATTCTCTTCTCTCTCAATTAGATATCTGTAAATAAATAGATTCAATAATTAATAACAATAGTAGGAATTAAGTCCTCGTGGGATCGATATTTTTATACTACTTGAACGATACGTGCGTTTGCGTTATACGCGTGAGTTTACGCCGGTCAACTCCAATCGCCAATCTCAACCTTAGAACTCTGAAGGTTTATATTATTGGCAAAGTTTGTGTTTTGGAAGGTTGTTAGTGATGAAACAAAGAAAATCACTCACAAAGAAGAAGACATGAGATTGAGTCTCTAAGAATAAGTGCTATTCAAAGAGTTGGATACAAAAAAGTAAAGTAAGTAAGGGCACTATTTTTCCAACACTAGTAAAAAAGGTATGCGTTTCTTTTTATAGGTAGGATTTTTCTTGTTCAAAACTAGCTTGAAAACGCGTCCAAAATAACAGATATATACACAGGTGTTCGAACCCCTTAAGAACGAGTGATGAACGTTTTTGTAAATATTTTGTAAAATTGTGAACGTAAGATCGAACGGAACACAAATGAAATATCTCTGAACACTTTTGTTCGAATGTAATGTCAAATGCAACTTGAATGTATGGCCTTTGGAAGATTTTTTCAAACGCACTGAAGTTTGCGCCACTAAAAATATATGTTCGAACGTCTGAACGAACGCAGTACGAACGAAAACTCTAATAACTTCATATGATGTTGTCCAAACATACCCAGTTATTTCAAGACTAATTACAACACAACATAACTTAGTTTGTTACGGAATATGCCAATATACTAGACCCAACAAATAAGATTACACCTAATATGCATATTTGGACAAATTGGATTAAGCCCATCAAAAAAAATTGATTAAAACTTTTATTAATTAAAAATTCAAAGTTTAATCATAAAAGATAAGCTTATCCATTTTTGATTAGTAAGTCTTAACCTAAAGAAAATAATTATGAGAGTAGCGTTCGAAATTCTCTACAATTTTCAACTTTGAAGATTTCATCTTTCATCTAAGCTTGTTAGGTAGGTTTTGACGTTTTTCTAATAAGAAATATTTTTTTATTAATGATTTGATATCATTAATGAAACATATGGTGGTGTATTATGTATTACATGCATAATAACATAACTTAAATTGAAATAAGGTTAAAGTTTTGTGTTTAGATGCTTAAGAAGTATTAAAATATAAATTGGTTGTGATTGGGTCTAGTTTTGTGTATGTTGGACATGAAACACAAAACTTGGAGTTTAGAACTCTAGATAAATAGTTTAGAACTATGCTATCATTCTAGAATCACTTGACTACCATTAAGTGACCTAGAATTGTTCAATGGTTACTTCTTTGTGGGATTCTTCTTTAGTTTGAATTTTAGATTCAAATTTATGCATATATTTATTTTGAATAAATTTATGTTTTGTAAAAATATTTGATATTTTGAAAAACATGATTTGTATATTTCAACATGTTGACGTTGGGTTTGGAAAAAAAATTGGAAGGGTATTGTGTTAAGAACTCAAAGCATCAGCTTTCTGGAAATCCATAGAGCTGATTCATATTTGTAAAGGTTTAAAAAATATATGTCCTAGCAGTTTGAGTACGCGCTTTACACGCATGTTTTGGCTCGTTTTCGAGCTTCCGAACTTTGATTCGTCCCTAATTTTTTTCTATGGACTTGTAATGGAATATAGTATTCCATTTTATTATTTACAAATACGCCCATGCTCTTTATCCACAGGTCTGGTCAGACATCAGAGAAGAAAGTTGTGGACGCTGATTTTCGCCCGAGGTCCACAATCGAGAATTTGTAGGTTGGGGCACTAGTGATCCTGCAAAACAAAGGTAGAATGAATGGGGAGTATTGCCCACCGGTATGGTGGGTGCCGTAGGCACTCCGACGCTCAAGTCAGTAGTGAAGACGAGCGGTAAATAATAGAAGAACAAGGTCGGAAGTTACCTTGACTTCTGCTGACTGCCGTGAGGGCGGTGGCCGATGTTTAGATAGTAGAAAGCTTTGAGAGATCAAGTTTGAGAGCAAAGACTTCCCCCCTGCTCGCTTGGATTACCTCCTCTATTTATATGCACGTGGGAGGTGTGCATATTTAATACATTAATTATCTGCTTGGATGCTGGGAACGGTTGATCCATGAATGGGGGGAGTTATGAGTTCGAGCGTTTCGTGGGTTGGCAACTGATGAGTTATGAGGCCATTTTGGTCGGATATTTTCTGGGCATGGGCTTGTGAAATAACTTGGACCAATATGGGCTTACAAATGGCTTTCTCTGAGGGTTTTGGGTTCTTTAGACTGACGGGTGATGAGTGTTGGGCCTCCCTTGGTGCGTGGGCCTGAGAAGGTAATTGGGGCCCAAGTCCATTCTGGGTACTGTTTGGGGGTTTGGGGGTACATTTGGTATAGGGCCCAAAGCGAAAAGTCAAAAATACCCTTGGCCCAAATTAGGCCCGTAAAAAAGTTATGACCAAAATACAAAGACTGTGCAAATCCCGCAACTGCTAATGCACCATTCGGAAATTAAGCCAAAAATCAATTAAGGTAGCCCATGCACGTCCAAGACCCATTCATTCTTGCCTTAGACATAATAAAGCCTTCATATAAAGTCTAATGCATGGCCCAAACTCCAGAATCCAAAGAATCTTCCAAATCCACCAAAATGACCCAAATACACCAATCTGACCAAACCAAGCAATCAACCACAGCTCCAAGTTAACTTGGCCCAACAAATAAAGCTCATTTTGGATTCATCATTCTCCCTCTCTTGAAAAGGATTCGCCTTCGAATCTGAACCCGGATCATAGATAAAAATGACAAGATCAATATGACGATAATCCTGTAATAAAATAAAATCAAATGGAAAAGAATGGTTATGGTGAGCAAAAGTCAATAAAGCCAAAGAATGACTTTTTTTAAAATACTTTTCACATCTCAATCTCTCCATTCCTACTCTCATTCTTAACTCCACTTGCAACCCCAAAGAGATTCTCAACTAGATTCACATTTGAAACCTCATTTAAAACAAACTCAATATGTCTATTTCGCTTCCTCAAACAATCAACACAACCATCCATAATCTGATCACACTCTACATATTCGGCCACAAGCATTGTTTTCATCTCAAAACTCATTGCCTCACAACCAAATTAAGATTTCTCCATATGATATTCACCCTCAACAGTAACTTCAAGCACCTCATTGGCATCATGAACAACCGAATCACCATCACTAATGTTATCGCTCACATTAATATCATCACAATCATCAACACCACCAACCACCTCACTCTTATTCATAGAAACATCAACATGTTTCATTTCATTACTTAAGGCTACACTCATATCCTTCTCCACTTCACATTTTGCTAACGTCTTTTTATTTATCAATTCTGGAAGCTCTCCTAGTAACATTCTAAACTCAACAATCTCATTCATCCTCTTTGCCCACACTTCTTCACTCCCCTGCATGTACAACTCTTCCTTATAGACCTCTTATAGGGTTAAAAGAGCAAGCTTGATAATTTTTCCACCATACCTAAATTTATACATATTTTTATCCATATCATAAATTACTTTATTGAATTTATATCAAGATTTACCCAATAAAACATGTGTATGACACAAGGGAACCACGTCACACACTACTTGGTCAACATACTTCCCAATTGTAAAACTTACCACAACCTGCTTATCAACCTCGAACTCTCCAAAATCACTCATCCACTTATAAGGTCTATCAAGAGGTATCATGGTAATCCCAATTTTTCCACAAGGGTAGTGCTAGAAATTTATGTGATTCTCTTTTTAATAATAATCAAACATATATTTTACTATTGATAAAGCATCTAGTGCAAAAGATAAATACCATTTTGTCCATCAGGTTATGTATATAAATCAACCCCTTAATTGAAAGACACTAATAAAGAATAAAGACTCAAAGCATCACTAAGAACACTAAAAAAACATAAAGAAATTGACTCAAAACACCGAAACCAAAATAAGAACACAAACTAAAACTGAAACTGGACTGAAACCATAACTAATGTTTGATAGCGATTGTGAGACTCGATATGTACACAGACAGAGTTCAGCCAGACATTATCGAATTCATCTCCTCGAGTACTTATACATCAATATATTATAGGTCATGTAACCCTTTTTGGATTAAAAAATACGGCTGTTTAAAGTTTAGTGCACTGTTGGAAAATTCTAGACGATAAAACTGTTTATTTTTGTGTTTGGTTTTTTTTTTTTTTTACTTTAATGACTCAAGAATACAAGGAAATTATGTAAAGATACAAAATAAAGACAATTACTGAATTGAAACAAGGTAAGAACGAAACACAAGATGCAAAAATCGATGGAAATAAGACAATATAAAAACAAGAAACAAAATTAAATGGAAATAAAAAATGAAACTGTTTGTTTGTTTGTTTTTTTTGTTTTTTTTTTTATAAACGACAAACACAAAGAAAATAAAAGGATAAAATCTAACCTTGGAACCTATACTCTGATATCAATCGATGAGAACCTGTCTGGAACAAGCCAAGTAAACCCACACGAGAATGAGATCGTTCCCAAGAAAGCCAATGCAGTACGGAATCAAAACTCTAAACCTCTGAAGAGCAAGCAACAGAAACCTATAGTACTAAAGGGGCGCCACAAAGGGTTAGCAAGACTTTGATAAGCAAAAGTCAAAGAGAACAAGTTAGGGTTACTCAAGTCTCAAGAAAATAGTGATTTTTATTAAAAGATAGGTTATCTTCATTACAATGAATAACACCCTTTTAAATAGGTGGCTAACCCTAATTCTACCCAAACATAATAAAACCCTAGTAAAATAAAGCTAATAATACATAAAATCCTTTAAATTTTCCTGCATGTGCTTTCTAATTTAATTAAAGTTCAACCTAGTACTTAAACATCACATAACTTTAAAAAAATATAAAACATAAAAGTTATAGGGATAATATGCATCCTTTTGACCAAGCAATATTCCGAATGGGACTTTTACGTAAACTACAAAGTTGGAAATCCATGAGTCATTTTTCCAATTCAACTTGAATTACTGAAATCGGACATCGGATGAGAAAGTTACCACCAAAATATGAAAACTGCGCAAATCCCGCCACTACTAATGCACCATTCGGAAATTAAGTCCAAAATCAATCAAGGTAGCCCATGCACATCCAAGACCCATTACATTCTTGCCTTAGACATAATAAAGCCTTCATATAAAGTCTCATGTATGGCTCAAACTCAAGAACCCAAAGAATCTTCAAAATCCACCAAAATGACCCAAATACACCAATCTGACCAACCATGCAATTAGCCACAACTTCAAGTTAACTTGGCCCAACAAACCGAGCTCATTCTGGACCACATCATTAGCTCATCTTCAGTGACATGGGCCTCATTTTATTTTTCTTATCCTTGTCCTGAGACCTCTTATTTCTACAGTCATTCGCCATGTGATCGCTTTTCCCACAGACATAACACTTCCCCTTGAAATTTTTGCTCGCTTGGGAAGAATCAGCTCCGCTATTATTTCTCTTTTTGCTAATTTTTCCACCCTCAACGATGTTGGTCTTAGACATCATGGTCTTGTAGCTAGCCTTTTCAGACTTCGCATTGTCCTCTTCGATTCGTAATTGAACTCCCAAATCTTCAAGACTCATCTGTTTCTTCTTGTGTTTCTGATAACTTCTGAAGTCCTTCCATGATAGAGGAAACTTCTCAACGATTGTGACAACTTGATACATCTCACATAGTTTCATTCCTCCATCCAATATTTCATGAATGATCAAATGTTGTTCACCCAACTAAGACATTACCGTCCTTGAATATACTATTTTGTAGTCCAGGAACCTACCCATGACAAACTTCTTTTGTCCGACAACTTCTGTTTTGTACTTATTCTCAAGAGATTCCCAGATCTTCTTTACAGAAGTCGTGTCTTAGTACACATTGTACATGGTATTATCAAGACTGCCCCAGAGGTATTTCTTGCACAAGAAGTCGCCTTGCGACCATGCCTCAACTTACAGTTGTCAAGCCGCTTCAGTTTCTCCCTCCACAAGACCTGAATGATTTTCCTTGAGATAGTTAGCCAATTGTAGTGTGGTCAGGTAGAACAACATTATGATCTACCACTGTTTGAAATTCGTTCCACCAAACTTATCCGGATTTTCTCTATGAGTAACCGGTACTGTGATGTTTCCAGTAGTCATGTGTAACTAAGTTTGCATAAGACAAATTACTCAAAGATTAATTTTATGATCCAATTTATGTGTTACACTAAGAATCCACTTGTTATTATTTTAGACAGTAATACCAAATAATACAAGTTCTTGTGCAAGAAATTCCCAAAGGACGAGGGGGGGTTCGACCTAACCACTTATATCATTGCCTTTTTAGGCTCTTATCACTTTGGTGTTAGAATTTCCTTAATAACTTTCTCAATAGAAAATTTTAGGCATTCAATCTTAGTGTTACACTTCAATTCTCAATTTTAAGTATAATAATTATATATAAAGTATAAAGTCAATCAAGCTTGGAAGGAATTACTCGTGTATAACTTGGACCAAGTTTTTGTGAAACACTTTAATTTCTCAACAAAGTATGCAACAATCAATGAATAAGATTATATAATTCTCAACTTTATAACATAGTAGATTAGCTGCATGCATGTGATAATTGAACACACTAATAGTAACTAAAATCTATATTAAGTTTACAAATTTTCAGTAAATGATTTTTACTAAGTTAATATTACCCTATGCATATATTCAACTTATGTATATATTACCAAAATTTTATAATCAAAATATGTGTATTACATATGATAAATAACTAGATATTTGATTGATCTAAAAATATGAATTTATGTAAACTAAATTATGTATGTTATTTTATCAAAATTAATTCAAGTATGAAAATATCCTAAATACGACTTGTGTTAGTGTCACGTTCGTTCAACCGTTTAGATAAATCTGTCCAGAGAGTTTACGTTTCATGTGACGTTTGATAACGCGTTCGAATGAACATTTCCAAAGAGCTTGCGTTCGAGTGACGTTCGTCACCGTATTCGAACGAAAATGCAAAACACTGTGTGTGTCTTATACTTTCAACAGGCATGTAAAATGCATTTTTCAGAGAAAGAGATTAATAACACATGCATAAATAAGAGTTAACAACACATTTAAATTAAATAAGTTCTTAAGATTGTTGTCGGGATGTGTTGTAATTCAATTAAACATGCAAATTATATTCATGCAAATTCATAAACCATTTGTGGGGACAACAATTATGCATTCAAACAATAAAACTGAGAGTTAGAAAAACTTGAAAATGAAGAATAAAACCAAGTCGAATGTTCACTCTTTCCTTAAGAACTTATTAGCCCACCTCAATGCACTACAGATCTATTGTGGCTAACGTTCTCTTATGATACTTGATTACTTTTTGACTGAGGGACACTCCTTTTGATCAAGAACACGAACTAGAAAAATAATGGAAACTCTTTCTTTTATGTAGACACCTTAGACTCTATAATATTCCTAAGATTTGTGAAAGAATTGAATAAAATGCCAAATGATCCCTTTTTATAGACATAAAGAGTTTCCTTTATAAATGTACATCTATGTTAATATATACATTTCTTTAAGGATTATAACCCTCCAATAAACCATTTCAATCCAAAGGATTGTATTATTTCGAAAAAAACTTATTCTTTTATTCCGTATAAATATAAACCTTATATTTAGAAAATTTACTAGAGAATTCTTACATGTCCTAAAACATAAATTTATCAATTATCACATAGCACTTATGAGTGCATATGTTTCAAAAAGGCGTGACTTGGTAGTGTATGATTCATAATTTCACCTTGAGGTCCGGGGTTCGAATTCAGGGAGTGTGTTTTTTGTAAGAGCTTGGGACAGCCGGAGGTTTTACCTGCTTTGTTTTAACTATTTAAAAAAAAAAAAAAAAAAAAAAAACTTATGAGTGCATATGAATTGGTATGTCAAAATAAACTGCGTGTTGCGTGGACTATAGACTAGTTTTTTTATAATTTTGTATCGAGCGGCGGTCTTCATTTGTTAAGGACACGTGTCGGGAAAATTAGGTCCTATCTATCACATTCATCCATACAGCCGATGTATAATAGTCCGACTCAAGCTTCCTACTCTTCCCCCAGCCACAAACTGGTAACAGTATGCCCTTAATTGCTAGTCCATGTTATGTCAATCTCAAGCTTCATCCAATTACAAATTTAAGCTTCAAATATGGATGGAATTATTCTTGCAACAAACGGAAATGTTGTCGAAGGGGGATGATCAGGGCCGCTGGTTCAGATTACTATTCCACGTTGAATGTCGGTCGTAATGCCACGTTGCAGGAGATCAAGACCTCTTACAGAAAGCTTGCTCGTAAGGTCCGTACAGTTGCTCCTTTATTATTTCATTAAGTGTTATTATTTCTAATTTAAGTGGTTCGAATTATTAAGCAAATGTTAAAAAAAATAATAATAATTTTACTTTCAGGGAACCTAATTTTTCTTTTTTTGAATGGTTGTGTTGCATTGCCTTAATTTGAATCCAAAAGTTCTTTAATATCCATGCGAACTTAGCTAATTGTTTAAGAAAATTGACTATGGTTCCTGGCTGGAGTTTAGAATCAGTTTTTGTTTTTTTGAGGTAGACATATTATGTATTGTACATTTTAGTCAATTTTTATATATTGAATCCTTTGATGTGAATCACTTGATAATTTACGGCGGCTCCAGCTCAGATCATTTTGATTGTGATTCAGTATGTGATAATGTGTTAATGAATGTATTCTTGTTTTGATTCCGCAGTATCATCCGGATATGAACAAGAGTCCTGGAGCAGAAGCAAAGTTCAAAGAGATAAGTTCTGCATATGAGGTAACAGATCTCCACATGAATTTATATAACCTTTCTTGATCATTTATCTTTCTTCCCATCCTAAAGATGTTCTCCTGGTTCAGTAAAAGTGCTTGCTTGTCCTTTTTGTGGATTTATTTTCTATATCTTTGTTTTAAATTTTTGGCATTTGATTTTTGTTCTTTTGTTATTGTTTCTGGACTCAAGTTTTACTGTGTTAGTGGTATAGTTTTCTCGTTGGTGATGGGGATCAAATCACCAAATTAGTTAGCTTCTAATATTATATTGCTTCTACATCCTCAGCTCTCTCTCTCTCTCTCTCTCTCTATTTTCATTTGCTAATGAAGCATTTGTGTAGGTGCTGTCAGATGACGAGAAAAAATCTCTATATGATCGCTTTGGTGAGGCAGGTGTTAGTGGAGAATATGATGGATCAGGCAACAGTTCACAGGTTCCAAGTAGCAAAATTGGTGGATATTTTGTTTGTCATTTGAATGTAGCCTTTTTACTATAACCATTCTTCCACAGTTCCACTTTTCCTTCACTTTAAGATAAGGTGGGTTTAAGTATCTGATCAGGGATGATTTCACAATTCACACTTCTTACATCATCAAGTTTTATGTTTAGGTGGATCCTTTTGAAGTATATAACGCATTCTTCGGCGGTTCAAATGGGCTCTTTGGAGGAATGGGTGAGGCAGGAGGCTTTAACTTCAATATTAGAAACAAAGGAAATTGGGGTCTTGACATTCGGTAACTATCTACATAGACTTTTAGCATTGATTAGTTACCTGTGGAAACAGTCCCTCTTTCATTGTGGAGATGGGTGTCCAGAAAAGTACAGTCAGTAGAGTGTTACTTGCTGTATGTCCGTCGGTCTTTTGCTCTCTTTCTCAAATAAATTGGTTTTAATCTTTCCCCCCATTTTATAGCTGGTAATGACAAATCTTTCTAAATGTTAATTTGGTCCTGTTGTTTTTGACAAACCTTGCTGTGCAATCTCTATTACAAATGCTTGAATTGCATTAGTGTTTAGTTACGTATGATGGTATTCACCCACTTCTTCATCTCTTAACTTGCATAGTACCTCCTAACTATGGCATCTTAGTAGTTGTTTTTTCAATAATTAGATTTAGAAGTTTAAAAAATGTATAAATTTAAGTGAAAGAGGTCACGTGAATTATGAAACTGTTTTGACCATATTTCAATGAATTTTAACTTGCATCTTTTATAGTTTTGGCACATTTTGATTTCATGGTTGACGCTTTAATGTTTATTTGATTTGATTAAATTTAGTGTTTGTGTGATCTAGAACTTAAACATCTAATTATCAAATTCTTACAATCTTCTCAAAATTTAATTATAGATTTTTCCACAAACTTAATTGATTCATTATTATTTTTAAACTTGTGCACTTGTGATAGCTTGACTTTGGAAATTGAGTATTGATGAGAATTCAAGGTTATCCAATTTGGGAACTTTAAAATAACTTCATGGTTATCTAGGAAAATGAGGATGTTCTTTTATTGTTATTATATTTTTTTTAGTTATTTTAATCTCAATCTTCAACTAATGTTAGGTGGACTTTTGAATTATTGAAATATGGAAATGGTTCTTCTCCCTATCCTTTATTATTTCTCATATTTCTTGGTAATTTTCCCTCCCATACGTTCTCTCTCTCTTCCTCCTAAAATTATATCCTACATCAATTTTTGGTATCATAGCCTATGCTGTCAAAGGCGCCACTTTTTTCAAACAGCTGCTTGTAGCACTTGGGCGGCGGTTTAGGTATTGTAAGTTATGATTCCTTATTTTTTAGATAAAATTATGCATGTTTTACTAGTCAACCCCCTTTGACTGGTCAAAAGCGGCGCTTGGGCGGGTTGAACTATCAAAACGCCTTGCTCCGTTACCGCCTTTGACAGCGTAGGTCATAGCCCAGTCTTGATTTACACACTTTCACAACAGACACTTACACAAAAAATCAAATAACGTCTACAAGCTATCCGAACACCCAAAACACATTATAGGGCGCTACGTCTCTCTCTTACTTCCTCTCTTCTATTCTGTCCTACATTTATTTTTACATTGATTGTTGATTTTGATTTTAAACAAATACAGTTTCTTTAAATAAATAAAATAGAGAAAGAAAAATCAATATATCTCTATTTCCATAGTAAAAAAAATCAATAAATCTATATTTCTATCCAGAGGTTTTGGTAATTGTTAAAATGTATCTCTTGTTTAATCCAATTGACTTTTACCATCTTGCGTTTTTTTTTTGCATTTTCCTATTGCATAAAATTAATTTTCCATTTAACAGTGTACTATTGTCATATTAAACACATAGTTTGTGCCCTTTTTAGTTTTGAGTTTTTTTTGTATTGCAGTTATGACCTTCATTTGAGCTTTGAAGAATCAATTTTTGGAGGACAGCATGAGATTGAAGTTTCTTGTTTTGAAACATGTGATAAGTGTGGTGGAACTGGTGCTAAATCTAGGAATTGCGTGCAATCATGTACTGCTTGTGGGGGTAGAGGAGGGGTAATGAAAACTCAGAGAACACCATTCGGAATAATCTCACAGGTAATTTCTCACTTCATATCGGCAATGTGTACTCTTTGTATCTCATAAGTAGAACAGTAGTTGACCTGTATTTTTCCACCTTTTTTTTGGAAGTGAAGTCTCCTTTTATCACTGGATGAGAATGTGTGTTTTACTCCCTATAGGAGAGAGGCAAATGGTTTTGAATTAAAACTGGTGAATTTACTAAACTGCCTATTTGATTATCTTTGCACTTTCAAGAAATTAAGTTGTGATTTATGAGCTACAAGGCCTAGTGTTTGAATCCCAAGAACTAACAGGAAAAAAAATAGTATAAGGGAAAATTCTTGTTCTAGAGCTAAAGTGTAGGTATCTAGGAGTACTTGCTTCATCTAGTGCCTAGCTTAAACTTGTGTTTATAGGCCTGCCTTTAAAGTTAGTTGTTGCAGCCTTCTTTACCCATGCTGCAAAACTCATTTTCTCAAGTAGTGTTATTTTGGCCAGAGAGGAGAAAAATAAAAGGGAAAAGATAATAGAGGAAGGCAGTGAGAAACCACAAGAAATGGAGAAAAATTAGAGGAAAACAAATTTAGGGGAAAACATGTTCTTTCTTCATTAGTCATCAAAAGTCTACTTTCCAAGCCAATTCAAAAAAAGTTTTTTCCCACTAGGTGGGATCAGCTACGTGGATCCTTTGACGTCATTGTGTTATATCTGAGATCATTGATTCATCAAGTTTCATAAAATGTATGTCTCTTTTTATGATTTTTGTTCATGTTAACTTAGGTCTTCTCTTCCTCGCTCAGTGTTATAAACGCGCCGACTAGCGCGCCTAGGCGGGGCGTTTTCGCTAATTGAGTCTTAGCCGCCGCGATTACCACCAAATCGGTGGTGGTAATCGCGCGGTCGACTGGTCGGCGTGAAATCGGCGCCTAGGCGCCGATTTCGCCGCCAATCGGCCGTGTATCGGCGCTGTATTTTTTTTTGTTTTTTTTTGACCAAAACGACGTCGTTTTGGTCTTATTTAAACGGCTAAAACGACGCCGTTTTGGACGTTTAAATAAACAGCCAAAACGACGTCGTTTTGGCGTGTGTATATAAAAAAAAAACCCTTCTTTTCTCCTCTGCCTCTCTCTTATGCGCTGCGTTTCTTCATTTCTTCTCTGCGACTGCGATTTCTTAATTCTTTTCAAGGTATTTTTTTTTTTTTTTTATTTCAATAGAAATAACAAGCAATAATATAAATAACCCCTAATATAATTTGTTATAAGTATAACTAATTTCGTATTTTATTTTCCCTATGTTATTAATTTGACATAAGATGATGAACATGAACTTAATTAAATGATATTTTATATCATTATGTGGTTGATTGAGTTTGATTAATGGTTTTATGTTTATTACATTTTGTTTGAATTTATATGATTTGGATTATTTATGAATTATGATGTTGGAAAATATTATATTTTTATCTGTCTGCCGACTAATTGTCTAGGCCCCGCCTAGGCGCCCTAGGCGCTGGGTCGCCGCCCGACTAGCCCCTAGCGCGTTTTAGAACAGTCCTCGCTTGACATATGGCCGCATCATTTGCTCTCATTTTCTCACCGGATCACTTAAAGTCTACATTGGATACGTCCAAACCATCTTAGCCTTATTTCTCCCATCTCATCAATCGGTGCTACATCTAGTTTCTTCCTAATTACTTCATTTCTAACTCTGTATTTCCGAGTCAATCGACACATACATTTAAGCATTCTCATCTCAGTTGTCCTCATTTTTTGGGTGTATTGATGCTTTACTGCCCAAATTCTGTTCCATAATGCATTACAGGTCTCACAGCGGTCCTATAAAATTTGCCTTAAGTTTAAAAGGAATGTTGCGATCACATAAGACCCCTGACACATATCTCCATTTCCTCTAGCCAACTTGAATTCTATGATTGGTTTCTGATGGAACCCCAAAATCCTCAAAACAATTACACAGAAATTACACCAAGAACTTCGCTAAATTGTATTTTTATTCATAGAACGCAACTGAAAAACAACAAAGATAGTTGAAGGTGGAGATTAATCCACCAGCCCATGCACAACAATTGTGAGGTGTTGGCAGCCTCCCTAGTTTCCCTCCAATCCAATTCCCAAATTTTTCTAAATGATAGCATAACCCCACAAGATAAAACATTTCTAATTTATATCTAAACCCTAATGACTAAATTGACCAAATTACCCTTCCTTGTTTCCTATTTTACCCATGGGTCCTAACATTACTCCCCCCTTTGAAAACACGTTGTCCTCAACGTGGGAGTGCGGATCTGATAATCGCCTCAAAGGATATCCCAGGCTTGAACGGCATTGTTCTGATGAAGTCCCAAGCTTCCTCCAGATAGCCAACAGATTCAGCAGATTGATAAGAGTCCGGAATAATCCCTTGCAAAACTGATCCAAAGACAATAGATCCATCAACAAAAACTAACAAATGCTCAACTAGCACCTCCAATTGCTTCGCTTGAGAAGCACAATCATCTTCCTCAATGACTACATAGTCCACTATATCAACCTCTGTATTCTTCGTCTCATTACACTCTACTGTGATGCCCACTTCTTCAATCTCATCTTGCTGTTGTGGGTCCGAATGTGCAATCACATCGAGAGTAGGATCATTCTCATTCGCGAACACTGGCTCTACGGCTTCAACTTCTTCACTCCGCTTCCCATCAATCACTGTTCCATTCTTCCCAATGCTTTCTCCCTCTGGGATCGACCCTATGTCACCAATATGTTCAACTTTCTCACTGGAACACACATGATTTGGGTGGAATCTCTCCTCACATCTGAAACATAGGCCTTTGTCGCGCCGAAACTGAAAATCAACTGTAGAAAGTTGTCTGAATTTTCCCGATTGGCAGTTTGGCATGTTCTCAGATTTTTTCTCATTGCGCTCCACCAGGGGTGTCGCCGGACCCGTACATGCCTCTTGAAGTGATGGAACGACATCAGTGTGAGTACTCGAGTTAGTCGTCGATCCTTTTATCTGCTCCTGCAACTTCTCCCAAATTGAATCAAATTTTTTCCAAGGATTTTCCTCGACGCTATTCAATCTTCTCACATCCGACTGGTACACGAATCCCCTAACGGCTCGAGATCTTTCAGGCTTGCGTGAATTGATCCTTCTCTGTTTTCTCAATTCCGCCAATCTGTCTAATTCCGCTAGTTTCTCTTCCGCCTTTAGGGCTATTTTTTTGACCCCTTTCAGATCAATCACCCTCAAGTACTGTAAACCATCTCGAACCTCAGATTGCAACTCATGCCGCAATCCATTAATGAAAATGCCCGGTAAATGGTACTCGGATATGTAAGACATTGATTCCACCACACAATCGAACCTGTCAATATAGTCACAGATAGAACCATCTTGCTGTATGTTATCCAATTCGTACGAACTCCCAACATTCCTCATTTTTTTTTTTGTTCAACAAACAGTAGGCTCAAGGGCTAAAATGAAAGAACTTGAAATTTTCTGGGCCAAACCGCAAATATCAGAAACTTTAGGGGTGAAACTGTAAATAACCTGCCGGTGGTCGGAAATGCCAAAGGGTGGTCGGATCTGAGAGAGTAGACCGTGCTGAGCACGTTGGTGGTGGTGGCAGCTTCAGATTCCCTCCGTAGAAGGCAGATCGACGTGAAGAGGAGGCGCGCACAGTGGTGGCAGATTCCGGTGATTACGTCGTCGATCGACGGTGAGGGGACACTGGCTGAAGTCGCCGGCTCGGTCTGAGTCTACTGGTGGTGATCGTCGACGGCGAAAACAGGCTGAGAGGCGGCGGCGAAACGCGAAGACGCTGCTCGTCGCGGCGGCTGGCGGCGGCTTTTGGTGACGGAAGTGGAGGGGTTTTGGTCGCCGGCGTGAGGGGGTGTTCTGGTGTGCTTGGTCGACGGCGTACGGTGGCTGAGGGGCGACGACCGCGAAACGCGCAGCTGATTGGCGCTGAGATGCGGTGGTTCTGTGACGGCTTGGCGTCGGCGATGGTGAGGATCAGGTCGCCGGCGTCTTCTGAGTACAATGGGTGTCACGGCCGACGATGAGGGTGGCTGTGGAGGTGGTGGTGGGTGGCGGCAGCAAAGTTAGGGTTAGGTTTTTTTTTTTTTTTTTTTTTTTTTTTTCTGCTTTGATTTTCTGCTTCTCTAAGCCAACAATAATCACCACAGATCCAAGGAACAACCGCTCTGATACCAATTGATGGAACCCCAAAATCCTCAAAACAATTACACAGAAATTACACCAAGAACTTCGCTAAATTGTATTTTTATTCATAGAACGCAACTGAAAAACAACAAAGATAGTTGAAGGTGGAGATTAATCCACCAGCCCATGCACAACAATTGTGAGGTGTTGGCAGCCTCCCTAGTTTCCCTTCCAATCCAATTCCCAAATTTTTCTAAATGATAGCATAACCCCACAAGATAAAACATTTCTAATTTATATCTAAACCCTAATGACTAATTGACCAAATTACCCTTCCTTGTTTCCTATTTTACCCATGGGTCCTAACATTACTCCCCCCTTTGAAAACACGTTGTCCTCAACGTGGGAGTGCGGATCTGATAATCGCCTCAAAGGATATCCCAGGCTTGAACGGCATTGTTCTGATGAAGTCCCAAGCTTCCTCCAGATAGCCAACAGATTCAGCAGATTGATAAGAGTCCGGAATAATCCCTTGCAAAACTGATCCAAAGACAATAGATCCATCAACAAAAACTAACAAATGCTCAACTAGCACCTCCAATTGCTTCGCTTGAGAAGCACAATCATCTTCCTCAATGACTACATAGTCCACTATATCAACCTCTGTATTCTTCGTCTCATTACACTCTACTGTGATGCCCACTTCTTCAATCTCATCTTGCTGTTGTGGGTCCGAATGTGCAATCACATCGAGAGTAGGATCATTCTCATTCGCGAACACTGGCTCTACGGCTTCAACTTCTTCACTCCGCTTCCCATCAATCACTGTTCCATTCTTCCCAATGCTTTCTCCCTCTGGGATCGACCCTATGTCACCAATATGTTCAACTTTCTCACTGGAACACACATGATTTGGGTGGAATCTCTCCTCACATCTGAAACATAGGCCTTTGTCGCGCCGAAACTGAAAATCAACTGTAGAAAGTTGTCTGAATTTTCCCGATTGGCAGTTTGGCATGTTCTCAGATTTTTTCTCATTGCGCTCCACCAGGGGTGTCGCCGGACCCGTACATGCCTCTTGAAGTGATGGAACGACATCAGTGTGAGTACTCGAGTTAGTCGTCGATCCTTTTATCTGCTCCTGCAACTTCTCCCAGATTGAATCAAATTTTTTCCAAGGATTTTCCTCGACGCTATTCAATCTTCTCACATCCGACTGGTACACGAATCCCCTAACGGCTCGAGATCTTTCAGGCTTGCGTGAATTGATCCTTCTCTGTTTTCTCAATTCCGCCAATCTGTCTAATTCCGCTAGTTTCTCTTCCGCCTTTAGGGCTATTTTTTTGACCCCTTCAGATCAATCACCCTCAAGTACTGTAAACCATCTCGAACCTCAGATTGCAACTCATGCCGCAATCCATTAATGAAAATGCCCGGTAAATGGTACTCGGATATGTAAGACATTGATTCCACCACACAATCGAACCTGTCAATATAGGCACAGATAGAACCATCTTGCTGTATGTTATCCAATTCGTACGAACTCCCAACATTCCTCATTTTTTTTTTGTTCAACAAACAGTAGGCTCAAGGGCTAAAATGAAAGAACTTGAATTTTCTGGGCCAAACGGCAAATATCAGAAACTTTAGGGGTGAAACTGTAAATAACCTGCCGGTGGTCGGAAATGCCAAAGGGTGGTCGGATCTGAGAGAGTAGACCGTGCTGAGCACGTTGGTGGTGGTGGCAGCTTCAGATTCCCTCCGTAGAAGGCAGATCGACGTGAAGAGGAGGCGCGCACAGTGGTGGCAGATTCCGGTGATTACGTCGTCGATCGACGGTGAGGGGACACTGGCTGAAGTCGCCGGCTCGGTCTGAGTCTACTGGTGGTGATCGTCGACGGCGAAAATAGGCTGAGAGGCGGCGGCGAAACGCGAAGACGCTGCTCGTCGCGGCGGCTGGCGGCGGCTTTTGGTGACGGAAGTGGAGGGGTTTTGGTCGCCGGCGTGAGGGGGTGTTCTGGGTGCTTGGTCGACGGCGTACGGTGGCTGAGGGGCGACGACCGCGAAACGCGCAGTTGATTGGCGCTGAGATGCGGTGGTTCTGTGACGGCTTGGCGTCGGCGATGGTGAGGATCAGGTCGCCGGCGTCTTCTGAGTACAATGGGTGTCACGGCCGACGATGAGGGTGGCTGTGGGGTGGTGGTGGGTGGCGGCAGCAAAGTTAGGGTTAGGGTTTTCTTTTTTTTTTCTTTTTTTTTTCTGCTTTGATTTTCTTCTTCTCTAAGCCAACAATAATCACCACAGATCCAAGGAACAACCGCTCTGATACCAATTGATGGAACCCCAAAATCCTCAAAACAATTACACAGAAATTACACCAAGAACTTCGCTAAATTGTATTTTTATTCATAGAACGCAACTGAAAAACAACAAAGATAGTTGAAGGTGGAGATTAATCCACCAGCCCATGCACAACAATTGTGAGGTGTTGGCAGCCTCCCTAGTTTCCCTTCCAATCCAATTCCCAAATTTTTCTAAATGATAGCATAACCCCACAAGATAAAACATTTCTAATTTATATCTAAACCCTAATGACTAAGTTGACCAAATTACCCTTCCTTGTTTCCTATTTTACCCATGGGTCCTAACAGTTTCCTCATCTTTCTGGAGGATGGACCTGAGATACTTAAAACACCCGCCACTTGAGATTTGTTGGTTACCAATTCTTGTTTCTGCCGCATCACCTCTACAACCTTTGTTAAACTCACACACCATGTGCTCAGCTTTTAAGCTAAGGTTTTTAAGTTTTTAATATACTTAGTTGGAAGCCTTTAGCTGCCAAGGTTTTTCTCTACATCTCAAGTTTAGCCTCCACATCAAAAGTCTACTTGAAAATGAAAAATAAAGCCCTATTTATGGTGGACGATTGTGAAACCTAAAATTCTAAATAATCTTCCTCTTATTTTGCATCATGACTCTTTAACTTTTTTTAAAAAAAAATTTCGATACCATTTGTTTCCTCCCTTGATGTATCAGCTTCATATGAACTCCTTGTAAACCCACCTCCAAGAAAAATTTATAAAGATTTAGGGCCTACACCAGTATCCTAATTTGTATATATTTTAAGGAAATTATCACCTAAGAACCTTTGTTCAATCAACTACCAAAAGTTTGATAAGTATCCTGATTTGTATATATTTTAAGGAATATCACCTAAGTATCAAATATGAGGGCTTTGTTCAATCAACTACCAAAAGTTTGTTAAGGTATTAGTTGGGTATCAAAGTTTGAGGAAATGAATCAACTAGTTACTCTTCTATTAACTACGAATCAAGTCGAATAAACGAACCTTGACCCATATTGGCATCCCGAGTTCTTACCCTTAGTACTACTCTATTGTTAATTTATGATATTAGGATTTCAAATTATTATTTGTTTTTAAATTTTAAGTCAGAATCTTGTTAGGTGTTTAAGTCGTTTCTAGTCTTTCTAATATGCTTTTCTTATTTAATTAAAGTATATTTACGTCATTGATTAAAAAACGCTTAGAGGCGTCGCCGCCTCGCGACGTTGGCGCTTGGAGGCGGCCGCCTTCGGTGAGTTTTGTGCTTCAACCCGCTTCATCAGGCTGCCACGCGCTGACGCGGCATTAGGTGGCCGCCTCACGTCGACGAAGAGGTGTCGCAAAAAAATTTAAAATAACTAAAATAGGTGATCAAAACAAAAGCGCGGTCGTGTGCCGTGAGTTGTGATCAAAACAAAAGCAGGTGGTGACTGAGAGGAGCCATGAGAGTAAGACGATACATATTGAAGATGAGATTGAGTATACGATTGGAATTTTGTTGGTTGGTTTAGGGTTTGACGCAGAGAGGGGCAAAAAGAAACGAAATTGAAAATGAAGACAACAACATATTGGACGTGGCGCTCGTTCTCCAAACAGGCAATAAGGTGGTTTTTTGTTCTGGTTTTAGTATTAGTTTTGGTATTGCAAAATTTGAAGCAGGTTGAATCGAAGAATATGAAGGTGAGAGGCAGAGAAAGTGTCGGAAGTTTTTTATTATTTATTGTGAAGGTGATATGAAGGAGAGAGGTTGAGAAAGTGGCAAGAGCTTTTATTATTTATTGTGAAGGTGGGACCATTGACAACCTTTGAGATTAGAAGGAATTTTTTTAATATTTTTTAGGCAGGACCCATTGATAATTTTGCAATATTTGAAGAAAGTGGAAAGTGATTTTATCAATTTTTTATGAAGGTTGGACCTATACTGTCAGCCTTTTCTCGTACATGTTACGTTTTGTTTGATATAGCTGGAGAAATCAAAAGGAAAAAAAACAAATGAGGAAGAATTGGTGTTTATAATAAAATTAGTATCGATTTATTATTTATTGTGAAGGTGATATGGAGGAGAGAGGTTGAGAAAGTGGCAAGAGCTTTTATTATTTATTGTGAAGGTGGGACCATTGACAACCTTGGAGAAAAAAGAAGGAATTTTTTAATATTTTTTAGGCAGGACCCATTGTTAATTTTATAATATTTGAAGAAAGTGGAAAGTGATTTTATTAATTTTTTATGAAGGTTGGACCTATACTGTTAGCCTTTTCTCATACATGTTACATTTTGTTTGAGACCGCTGGAGAAATCAAACGGAAAGAAAACAAATGAGGGAGAACTAGTGTTTAAAATAAAATTATATTTTTCAAAAACCTATAGAAATTCAAAAAAAACTTATTATTTAAGATAAGTGGTGATGTTGGAAATAGTTAAATAAATATTTTTTTTTAATATCTTATGAAAGTGAAATTGTTAACTAATTACAAAAATATCCTTAGTTTAAATTATTAATTATTAATTTATTAAATTAATAAATATTTATAATAAATTTATTATTAATCAAGAATCATCCATTCATCAAGTTGTAAAAATTATTAATTTTTTGGCGTTCGGATTGAGGCGCCCGCCTCATCACCTCAAGGCGGTTTGCCTCGCGCATCAAAGGCCGACCGTCTCGAGGTGTTATCCGTATTTTTGAACATTGATTTACGTATTTAGAAACATTTCATGTGCATACAATTTGTATTTTCATTTGTATATATGTTGAAACTATTTTCCTGGTAACAAGAAAAATGTATGTTTATGTCTTCCTTTGTTCTCCAGTTGCTTGCATATGCTTCCATGTATTTAACTTCAAGTATGAAGTACTCAAAACCTCATTTTGGGTCATACGTTTTATATATTAGCTCTTTCTATTATGAAAATATTTGTTAAGCTAATACTCACTTTTATGTGCTTACTATATAACTTACTATATAACTGGAAAAATATGAATTTTTTAACAAGACCTCCAATACATCTCCTAGTCTCCTATTTGTTTTATGTTTACTTCCTGTCTTTGGCTGATCTCTGTAGGTGATACTGTGTCTGTGTATGATTTATAGGTATCTACATGCTCTAAGTGTGGTGGTGATGGTAAGATAATAACTGATTATTGTCGAAGATGTGATGGCAATGGTAAAGTCAAGTCAAAAAGAAGTATGAAAGTGGTTGTCCCACCTGGTGTTAGTAATCGAACCACTATGCAAATCCAAGGAGAGGGGAATTTTGATAAGAGAAGGTGCGTAATGTTTTCTTTCTGATTTTTTATTTTTAAACTTGTATCGTTGACCAATCTTTTTATTTGGATTTTTGAAAATTCATTGGTTTTAGTTCTTGATGCACAGATCAGTATGAAAAGGTAAATGAAAAATTATACAGACTATTTGAAAATGTAGCACGCACAGTTGTAATTAATTGTGTCAAGTTCTGAAAGGTTGGTATCTGTTGTGTTTAAAAAATGTGAGATGATTGTTTTCTCAGTGCATACAAGAAAGGTTCTAAAAAGCTCTAGGCGCTAGTCGGGTTGCAGCCCGACGCCTAGGCCCTGCCTAGGAATTCCTCGGAAATTGGGGATTTCTGAAATTAGGGTTATGATTTGGTAGAATTTGGACAAATTCATCTTAGGAAAATGTTATTTGACTACTGGGTAAGCTTTCTAGAGGTTTAGTTTGATGAAAAACAAGAACAATTGAAGAAATTATATTTTTTTGAAAAAAAATTAGGGTTTTTGGAAAATTAGGGATTTTCGAAAATTTGTCTTATTATGAAGAAAATAAGCATGGAAATGGTAAGACCCCAAAACCGGTGTCGATTTACTGTTAATTTTGAAATTGGACGGTCCATGGCCGTTGACCACCGTTGAATTTGGTGATGAATTTTCGTCGGACCCAACGATTTGGGGCCAGACATGGTGGCCTTAGTCCGCCGAGCGAAAACGTGCCGCGTAGGCAGTAAGTTTTAGAACACTGCATACAAGTGGCTTTGTTTAGAAAAAAAAGGGAAAAAATGATATGTTTTTCCATTGAATTTTTTACTCCGAAAAACTTATAAATGAAACTCCTAAAACACAGGATATAAAAATCAAATTAAAGATAGCTTTGTCAATGTTAGAATCCGTAAGATATTGTTAGAATTAGGGGTGTTCATAGGGTCGGGTCAACCCGCGACCCGACCCGCAATGACCCGACCCGACCCGGTCGGGTTTATTAATTTTAAAATGCATTTTCGGGTCAACCCGAACCCAACCCGAAAAATCGGATCGGGTCACGGGTTTGTGGCAGGAAAATCGGGTCTGACCCGACCCGACCCGAAGCAAGTAATATTACAATTATAATATATATATTTTTCATGATATGATTTTGACAAGAAATAGTTGTAGCTGAAGTGGTAATGTCCTTGTTTGGTCATCAGTTGATCCATGGTTCGAATCCTTCCCTCCTCAAATTTTGAAAATTTTAATTTTTAAATAAAAGGTTGAAGGTGGGATTCGAACTCTTGATTATGAGGATATGAAGCCAGACACTTAACCAATTCGGCTACTGTCAACATTGTGAAAATTGTATCAAAAAAATATATATATTATATTTACCGTATATTATGTTGACCCGACCCGCAATATTTTGACCTGACCCGATGCGACCCGACCCGCGCGGGGTCAACTGCTCAAATTTCGGGTCACGGGTCGAAGGACCCGAATGACCCGACCCGATCGGGTAAAAAAAAAAAAATCAAAAAACCCGACCCGACCCGTGAACACCCTTAGTTAGAATCCCTAAGATATTGTTAGAATCATAATCGTAATCATCCAAAGATATGATTATTTTCTACATATCTCTAACATATTGTTACATAGTCATTGAGATATGATTATGTAATCTTAATGATTATTAGTATATTTAATTTCTATATTTAACTTAATGTAATGTCTATATAAAGACATATCTCTTGTAATTCTTAGTATCTAAGAAATATAAAATCTTCTTATTTTTTTACATGGTATCAGAGCCAATCTTTTTCTGGGTTCTGGTTTCACATTTTTAGAGCCATTGTTCACACGCGCCGCTATATGCGTGTGAGCTTCACGCACCATATCTTCTTTGGCAGTCTTGACAATACCAATGGCGACGAAATGCTCAGATCTTATTAGTTATTTGTCCCTTATTCGCATCAAGTTCCATATCTGATCTTTTTTCGAGGTTTTTTCATGGGGTGATTTGGCAAGTTTTATTTAGATGTTTCGAGCTGTTCTGAAATAGTTTAAATTTTCCCGCTGTGCATTTTCCAGCGATGTTAAACCATCCAAATCTCCGCATCTGTTCTCGTTGTGCATTCTCCAACGACGTTAAAACATCCAAGTCACCATATATGTTCCTGCTGTGCATTCTCTAGTAGAGTTTAAACACCCTAATCTCTCTGTGGTTCTTGTGCTGGTTTCATTTGTTACAAGCTTGATGCATATGATACGTATGCTCCAGCTTGAGGGGGAGTGTTAGAATCCGTAAGATATTGTTAGAATCATAATCATAATCATCCAAATATATGATTATGATTTTACATATCTCTAAGAGATTGTTACATAATCATTGAGATATGATTATGTAATCTTAATGATTATTAGTATATTTAGTTTCTATATTTAACTTAATGTAATTCCTATATAAAGACATATCTCTTGTAATTCTAAGTATCTAAGAAATATAAAATCTTCTTATTTATTTACAGTCAACAATTGTATGATGTGGAGAATATTCCTAGAGATAAATTAGAAAGATCATCCTAGAATAAAATAGATATTTATCAACATTAAAAGGAAAAAAATCTCTTTGAAATCCTACACTCCCCCTAATGTTGGAGACTAGATTTTTTGTATTGCATGAAATGTTGCACTAGCCATGCCCTTGGTCAAAGTGCTACTATTTTGTGACCTTACATTGGGAGTGCATATTAATCCATTTTCAAGTGTCTCCTTGATAAGATGTTGATCTATATCGACATGACGTACTGGATTATGAGCTGCAACGCTCATTGCAGCGTTGCACAGGTCAACTTCATTAGAATATTAAAATTTATTCCAAGATCATGTGGATAATCTTTATCATAATAACTAGCATCCATGTGCCATTGCTCAAAATTTATCTTTTACACTAGACCTAGCCACCACAAATCTAATTTTTTTACTCCCATTTGTAACAAAGTTACCTCCAAGTACCCTGTGGTTGACCTCATGCGTCAATGGAACCAACCCAATCTGCACCAGTAAGTGCTTTTAAATCCATTCTCTCATGTTTTTTAAATGAATTTCCTCTCCTTATTACAAATTTCAGCTATTGTAATATTCTATACATTGCTTTCAAGTGAGTCTTATGTAGATTGTAGAGAGTACATGAATTGACTTACAATAGTCAATGCGTAGGTTGTCAAGGTGAGTGTGAGACAAATAGATGAGCTTTCCTATCAATCTCTGGTATCTTTATCTATCAATGTATCCTCCCTTTTAATCTCAAGTTTATATTTTTCTCTCTAGTCTTAAATTTATGATTTGTTTAATTGGCGTGACAACAGGTTTATAGTTGAACATTCTTGTCTCCTTTAGCAAATCTAGGGTGTATTTCTATTGAGAGACTAAGCTTCCACTCCTTGATCGAGCCGCTTCTATGGCAAGAAAGTACCTTGACTTCCCCAAATCTTTGATTTCATACTCTTTTGCCAAATGAGCTTTATATTCTTTTTGTTCCTTTAATGTCGTCTCATGTCACTGACATCTACCTATAAAATCAAAGCAATTAATTTCCTAAGTGATTAATATTTTAAGAAAAGATTGTGATCATAGAGAACTTAAATCTGAACTTAAATCTGTTTGTATCGCATCGTATCTTTATTATGGGCATAGTGAATCTCCAAAATCATACCCTTGGAGGTTGCTCAAGACCATTTAGGCATTTTTTTTCTGTTTGCACACTTTATTTCCTTTCAATCTAGTTGTTTGAATTAGGAATATATTAATTAGGGTTGATTGTTAGAATCATGGGATTGATTATGTAATTGTGTTATTTTTACTTTGCTTCCTTAGTGTAATCTTAAGGCTGTATAAAGCCTTCTCTTGTAATATACTAATCAAGCAATATAGTGTATTTACTCTACTACTTTATATGGTATCAGTAGGTTGATCCAAGGGTTTTTTTTTACGATAGTCAGCCGCAACTGCCACCATTGTTCCGACAAGTGAGATGACACCTCCAGTATCGTTCGACTCAGAGTCAGTCGACTGTCTCTATTTCATAGTCAATTCCCTCGTTGGGCGTGATTTTGTCCGGGATTTCCCTAAATACATCCGAAACCCTAGATCTCACCACCACCGATTTCCGCCTTTTTTTAGAAATCTGACGTCACCATCACACTCAGAAGGCGCCGATCTGCCCTTCCTCAGAACTACACCATCGAACTCAGCCTCACGCGCCTCCACGTGCCACCAACTCCTCTGCGCGTGCACCTCTCCTGCTTCTGTCTTCTATGTGTGTGCATCCAACGCACCGCCATCTGCCTCAGTGTTTCGTTCTAGCTTCACCAACCAGTTTTCCTCTAGTTTCAGAGATACTTCCTATGGTCAGCACATCGGAAGGAGAAACTCATCACTGATCCCTGGCCTTGCCTAAATCAGGTGCTTCCTTGTTATTTTTGGTTCTCATGTTATTACAATTGAAAAATTGATTGGATTTATAAATTATGTCTCTTGGTCAGCTTCTGTTAAGTTATGGTTTATGAGATAAGGGTGTGAAGACCACTTGACTTCTAGTGAAGATGCTGTTCCTGATGGTGAGTGAAAATCTTGGAAAAAGATTGATGCTCAATTGTATAATTTGTGTTGGCAGTCTATTGATTACAAGCTTGTCATATTTAGGACATACAAGACTTGCCACAAGCTATGGAGTGAAACTAAAATTTTATATAATAATGATATCCAGAGAGTTTATAATGTGGTGTCTAATATGTTTCACTTGATACAACGAGATATGGGTATGTCTATGAGTATATTGGTAGGATTGAATCATTGAGAGAGGAATTCAATTCTATCTTACCGATTACTACCACTATTACTGAACAAGAACAACAACGAGAACAATTTTTTATGGTGTTCATATTGATTGAGATACGGTCTGAGCTTTAGCCCATTCGTGATCAGATATTGACTATTGCAGCCATCTCTCTACAAAATGTTTTTGCTCGTCTCTTACAAGTCTCATCCACCACTACCATTGACTCTGTCTCCCACTCAGCAAAGACTTCCATCATAGCAGCTTAAAGCAGTTCTAGGGGCAATCAGGGTAATAATCAGAATCAAGGAGAGCGTTTGAAATGCACTTACTGTTGTAAGGTTGACAATTTTGACAAAATGATAGCCTACCCCCCAAACAAAACAAAATGACAATTTTGACAATTTTGCTAATTTTTTGACCCCATCAAGATCAATCACCCTCAAGTGCTTTAAGCCCTCTCGAACCTCCGATTGCAGCTCATACTGCAATCCATTGATGAAGATGCCCGGTAAATAGTACTCGGATGTGTAGGACACTATTCCCGCCGCACAATCGAACCTGTCAATATAGTCACAGAGAGAACCATCTTGCCGTATGTTACCCAATTTGACGAACTTCCAATACACCTCATTTTTTTTTCCCGGCCGGTTTCTTTTTTTTTTTTTTTTTTTTTTTTTCGCAAAATAGTAGGTTGAAATGGAGCAGAAAATAGTAACAGGGGCTAAAATTAAAGAAATTGAAACTTTCTGGGCCAAATCGCAAAAATCATAAACCGTAGGGGTGAAAATGTAAATAACCTGCTGGTGGTCGGAAATGCAAAGGGATGGTCGGATCTGAAAGAGTAGAACGTGCTGAGTACGTTGGTGGTGGCGGCGACGTCAGAAACTCTCCGTAGGCGGCGGATCGACGCGAAGAATGCCGCGACAGTTGGGGCTGTTTCGGGAGTTTTCTGGCGATACAGGCGTCGATCGGCGGTGACAGCAGGCTGGGTGAATTCGTTGGCTCGTGCTGAACCTCATGGTGGTGATATTCGACGTCTATGACAGCCTGAGACACGGCAGTAAGTGGCGGCGTGGTGGAGGGCACGGTGGTTCTAAGGTGTTTTGGAGTCGGCGACAGTATAGGTCAGGTCGCTGGCGTCTTCTGAGTCTGTTGGTGGGCACGGTCGACGACGAGGGTGGCTGTGGAAGGCGGTGGTTGGTGGCCGCAGTTTTAGGGTTAGGGTTTTTTTGATTTTTGATTTTTTTTTTTTTTTTGCTGTTTTCTCTTTTGATTTCCTTCTTTTTTGTCCACTGATTTCTTCTTTCTCAACCAACAGTAATCACCACAGATCCAAGAAATTACTGCTCTGATACCAATTGATGGAACCCTCAAAATTCAACAGCACAATCACACATGAAATCAGACCAAGGACATAATTAAATTGTATTTTAATTAATAAAAGAAACGGAAATAACAAGATAGTTGAAGGTGAAACGATTTCACCAGCCCTTGCACAACTTTGAGGTGTTGGCAACCTCCATTTCCCATCCCCAATTCCCAATTTTGAGTTTGACAAAATGATAGCCTACCCCCCAAACAAAACAAAACATTCTAATTTATATGTAAACCTTAATGACTAAAATAACACATTTACCCTTTCTTGTTTCCTATTTTACCCATGCGTCCTAACAGTCTTGTGCTGATTTCATCTGTAACAAGCTTGGTTCATATAACATGTATGCTCCAGCTTGAGGGGAAGTGTTGGAATTAGTTGGGAAGCTAATTAGTATTTATTGTTAGATTATATTCAACCAAGCATTTAATATGGTGTTAGATTATATTCAACCAAGCATTTAATAGTGTAGTTGTGTATTTAATATGGTAGTTGTATAATACCTATATAAAGGCCTCTCATTGTAGTTCTAAACTCAAGCAAATTTTAATACACATTTTCTTCACAAATTCTCACAAAGCCTTCTCTTGTAACATTCTAATTAAGCAATATAGTGTTTTTACTCTACTACTTTACACTAGTTATTAATGTACCTGCAGTATTTGATATATTGAATTGGAGTTTTTAATAACAAAGGTACAGTATATATTTGATTTGTTATTCACACCTTGCAGTAAGTTTGAGAAATGGCTTCCCATATCTCTTTAGCAGTTGAGAGAAATAAATATGTATGGTTAATCTCTGATTGCATGGAACATATGAGCCAAGATATATTCATTGAGTTCTTGTCGTACCAGGTTTCATACATAGGATCAGTTGCATCAGGTTCAGGGTTTGTGGCAGTGAGGTAACCCACCTTTTGATATAGAAAGCCAAAGATTGGGACCACTGTAAAAAATTGTGACTTCTGACTCTGAGTGGCAATTTGAAGGCTAGGGTTATCATTTTGAAGGTTTGATGGAGATATGGTTTTTTGGATTGGTGGTGATGACATGCTGGGGTTGGTGATGATGGCATTCTGCATCAAGAAAAAAATAGGTTGGCCATTGGGAAAGGACTTTGCAGCAATCAAGGCTGCTTTGAAAGATGCAAATCCTAATGAGCAATGAAGGCTAGAAAGAGGATGGGGCCATTTAGGTAATTAAGGTAGTAATTAGCAATGAAGGCCGGAGAGGGTGGCTGGCTGGGGAATTAAGGCTATGAGACCATGTTGAAAAAATGATGGAAACTATGGAAGAAATACATTTTCCATTGGTTCTGCTACAAGTATATACACGCATGTAAGACCTATCTTCTAGGAATGAAACTCATAAAAGCCAGGAGATAAAAATCATATAAAAGAAAAGTTTATGGGAATATTCCTAAAGACAAAAGTATTGCAGATGAGAATAGATATTTATTGACAAAGAATTTCGAATTTTTTATTATTATCAATTAGGTTTGTTCAATACATATATATACACATCTGTAGTGACTAAAGTAGGAAAGAATAAAAAGGACTAAACTAGGAAAGAATAAAACAGGAAAGAGCAAAATAGGAAGTCTCCTAAGAATCAGGGAATATAATAACTACCAAATCTTCTATATTAAAGAATATAAAAAACATGATTTTCAACACTCCCTCTAAGCTTCCAAGCTTGTCAACTAAATTCTGAAAAACTGCACTCAACAGCCCCTTTGTGAGTACATCTGT
Organism: Zanthoxylum bungeanum; assembly: GCA_019454045.1. NCBI lineage: Eukaryota > Viridiplantae > Streptophyta > Magnoliopsida > Sapindales > Rutaceae > Zanthoxylum > Zanthoxylum bungeanum. The sequence goes on along the minus strand of SKCR01031198.1, from coordinate 493,687 downwards.
AAGCTGATTCTCTGTGGTGACATATGGAGTGCAAATCAGGCCACTATCAAGTTTCTCCTTTATAAAATGTCTGTCAACTTCTATGTGCTTTGTGTGATCATGTTGGACCAGATTATGTGCAATATTGATAGCTGACTTATTGTCACAATACAATCTCATCGGACCTTGCCACTTGACCTTCAAATCTTTCAAAATTATCTTCAGCCATAGGAGTTCACAAATTCCAAGCGCCATTGACCTGAATTCTGCTTCTGCGCTCGATCTTGCAACTACGTTTTGTTTTTTACTCCTCCAAGTGACCAGATTTCCACCCAAGTACGTGCAATAACTTGAGGTTGATCTACTATCATCAAGTGATCCTGCGTAATCAGCGTCGGTATAAGCTTCAAGGCTTAGTTCTGAACTTCGTCTGAATAAGATCCCCTTACCTGGAGAACCTTTCAAGTATTGTAAGATTCTGTTCACAGCCCTGAGACGAGTCTCCTTGGGATTATGCATAAAATGACTCACTACACTAACAACATATGCTATGTCTGGTCTAGTGTGTGACAAATAAATCAATTTTCCAACAAGCCTTTGATAATTACCTCTATCCACTGCAACATCTTCTGGGACATCACTTAGTTTATGGTTAGACTCTATTGGTGTGTCAACTGGCTTACACCCAAGTTTGCCAGTATCTTTCAAGAGATCTATTACGTACTTTTGTTGGGATATGAAAATCCCTTGCCGAGAGTGAGCCACTTCTATGCCAAGAAAGTATTTTAATTTGCCCAACTCTTTGATCTCGAATTCTTTCACCAGACATCCATTTAACCTTTCAATTCCTTCCATGTCATCTCCAGTCACTATTATGTCATCTACATAGACCAGCAAAACTGTAACTCCCCCTGAAGTCGAATGTCTCACAAACAAGGTATGGTCACCTTGACTTTGCTTAAATCCAAGACTACATAACTTTGGTAAACTTTCCAAACCAAGCCCTCAGAGATTGTTTGAGTCCATACAATGCCTTTTTTAATTTGCATACTACTTGCTCTTTATTTGTAGAATCGAATCCTGGAGGAACTTCCATGTAGATTTCCTCTTCAAGATCCCCATGTAAGAAGGCATTTTTTACATCAAATTGTTGTAATCTCCATCCAAAGTTGGCTGCCAATGACAATAACACCCTCACAGTGTTCATCTTTGCAACTGGAGCAAATGTCTCAAGATAATCCACGCCATAGGTCTGAGTATAACCTTTGGCAACTAATCTCGCCTTATACCTCTCTAATGAACCATCAGACTTATATTTCACAGTGAAGACCCATCTGCACCCAACCAATTTTTGTACTTCGGCAATTTCACCAAGTCCTATGTTTGGTTCTTTTCTAGAGCCTCCATCTCCACTTTCTTGGCATTCCTCCAATTCTCATCTCCTAGTGCTTCAGATAGTGTTTTAGGAATGGCGATGCTGTTTAGACTAGTGAGGAAGGCCTTATGGTTATGGGATAGGTTTTTGTAGGACATGAAAAAGTACAAAGGATGTTGGGTACAAGTCCTAGTTCCTTTCCTAAGGGCTATAGGAATGTCATAGTCATTTTCTGTTTGAGTGTCTGAAATATTAGAATTAAGAGAAGTACTTACCTCAACAGTCACAGGCTTTGAGTCAGATGATTGTTCCTGCACAGGCTGAGAGAATGGCCCTTTCCTTCTTGAATAAACCTTAGCAAAGGACTCAGGGCGAGTTTGGTTTATTTTCTGTGCTTTTGATATATAAGGTATGTTTTTTTTCGATTGAGACACGATGCATAGAAGAATTGGACTGGCGGTCAGGAACAGACTCAGACTTTACATGAGAGGATGAAGACTCGGGCTCTATAGGAGGGGATGAAGAATCAGGCTCTACACGAGGAGACGAAGACTCAAATGGCTTAGACACAGGTAGCTCAAGAAGGAAACACTCTTTGTCCTTATCTTCCATGGATGACATCTCCCCCTGAAGATAAGGGTCGTGAAAGTATTGGTCGTCTTCAACAAAGGTGACATCGGCAGACACATGAAATTTTCGTGTGGGAGGATGATAGCATTTATAGCCCTTTTGAGTAGATGAATAACCAACGAAGACACATTTGAGAGCCCTTGGATCAAGCTTGCCCCTATGTTGAGAATGGACATGAACAAAGGCAAAACAACCAAATATTTTGGGAATCAGATTGTTTGTGACATGGAAATTGGGACAGAACTTTGCAAAGATTTGTGCGGGACTCTGAAAACCAAGTACCCTGGTGGGAAGTCTATTTATAATGTGAGCTGCAGTTAACACAGCTTCTCCCCAATAATTCTTTGGAACTTGTTTTTGGAAAAGAAAGGCTCGAGTGACTTGTAAAAGGTGGCCATTTTTTCGTTCGGCCACTCCATTTTGTTGGGGAGTGCTAATACAAGATAACTCATGAATGATACCGTGTTGTTGAAAGAGTGGAGAAAGGGTTTGATTAAAATAATCTTTGGCATTGTCAAATCGAAACCGTTTAATTCCCACTCCAAATTGTGTTTTGTCCATATTGAAGAAAGTTGGAAATACATGACTCACATCTGATTTGTTTTTTAAAAGAAAAATCCATGTCATACGAGTACAATCTTCAATAAACGAAATAAACCAACGAGCCCCAGAAATGCTGGGCACAGTAGAAGGCCCCCAAATGTCACTATGGATATGAGTAAATAGAATAGAAGTTCTTTTATTACTTATTGGAAAAACAGAACGTTTGTGTTTTGCGAGTTCGCACACATCGCAATGAAAGTTTTCAACTGATAGTCTATTGAATAATGAAGGAAACAACACTTTAAGAACATGAAATGACGGGTGACCAAGACGAAGGTGATGAAGCCATATCTTATCTTTATTGGATTTCCATGACTCGGTAAGGAATAACAAAGGGGAACGATTTTCAATCTTAAGTTGTTTTCTCGGTTCTTCAAGATAGGGGTCTGTGGCTCCCGAGTCGATGACCCATGTGTTAGGAGTGACATTATTTGAAGCACTAAGAGCATAAGAAGATGATGATATACCTGAAACAACTAAATTGCAAGTACCTGTTGAAGATGATTGCTTCTCCAGCGACCCAAGAAGGTTCTTCAATCTCTCAATCTCATCTCTATTGAATTCAAGTGACGGCTCTGAGCTATTGTTATCCTCAGTTGATTGCATTCCAACCATATGAGCTTGACCTTGTCCTCTCCATTGTCCAATCCTCACTGTTCCATCTTTATTTATGGCTTGCGGCCTGTCGTGAAGCTTCCAACATTTTTCTTTGGTATGACGACTCTTTTTGCAGTAGGTACACCACAAATTGTCTCTGTTAAAAGGCTTTGACTGCCCTGGCTCTGGCTGCTTGTTCTCTTCAGTGAATGACTGCTAAAAAATGGTACTCTTTTCAGTGGTTGTTTTTGACACTAACGCTGAGCTTTCAACAGAAATATTCTCAACCATAACTCCTCTCCTTCCTTCTTCAGCACGAATGATTGAAATTGTCTCGTTGAGAGACGGCAAATCCTCCTTGCCAAGGACTTGAACCCGCACTGCATCAAATTCCATATTAAGTCCAGCTAAAAAATCATAAATCCTGTCCTTTTCAACAAACCTCTTAAGTGTGGCTGCATCGTCACTACACTTCATGTGAATGCATTGGTAATGATCCATCTCTTGCCAAAGGCTTTGCAAAAGATTGGAATATTCAGTAACTGTCCGGTTTCCCTGTTTAGTGGCAGCAATCTTAGTCTTGATCTTATAGATTTGTGCAGCATCACGAACCTTTGAATACGTTTGCTTGACAGCCTCCCAAATATCCTTGGCGGTATCGAGGAACATACAAGTATCACTGATTTCTGGGGACATAGAGTTCCAAAGCCAGGACATCACCATCGAGTCTTCCTCATCCCACACATCATATTTTGGATCTTCCTTCTTAGGGCCAGTGCCGAGCAAATGACTCAATTTTCCTTTACCCTTCAAGTGCGTCCTTACCCGTTGAGACCACTTCAAATAATTTCTGCCATTCAACCTATACACTGCCTGGATATTGGGTAATTTCCCAAAAGTAGAGTGTCCGATCTCGATTGCTTGGGCCTCGATTGGTTGAGATTTGGACGTGTGGCTGACTCTGGTGCTTTTAGACATGTCTCAAGGAGAGAAAAAAAAGGGAACCCAGATGATTTTCTACCTAGATATTGGGATAGATAAAGTTCTGGAATGAGAACCAGGAAAAAAAAAACTGACAGTTGTTTTGCAAAATAATGAAAAGAGGGAACCTAAAGCCCTGATACCATGACAAAGAATGTAGAATTTTTTATTATTATCAATTAGGTTTGTTCAATACATATATATACACATCTGTAGTGACTAAAGTAGGAAAGAATAAAACAGGAAAGAGCAAAATAGGAAGTCTCCTAAGAATCAGGGAATATAATAACTACCAAATCTTCTATATTAAAGAATATAAAAAACATGATTTTCAACATTTATCAACAGTAAAAAAGATGAAATCTTTTTCAAATCCATCAGACTGCAATATAAGTCTTATGCAAGTTCAAAGGTAGGTGTTTATTTTATTTCATTTTATACACCACAACTCCACCCCCGCCCATGACCACATGCAAACTGACAAACATAAATTAAATAATTCCTTCTCCAACGTTGGTGCTGAGGGGAGATTGTCCCTATATTTCTTGCTTATCCCCTTGGGGATAAAAGCTAGTTATTGTCCAGTGCAATTTCTCCTGAATTCAAATAAGCTATATCCACTGCAGAGTCATCAGCTCGCCGAAGTTTTTCCTTTTTCATTATTCAAATTTTTTTATCTTGTTTCTTTAACTGTGATGTAAATCTCCTTGAATGGTTAATTTTGATGCTCGTCCATGATGATTTTTTTTATTTGTTTGGTAACCTTGATGGTCTAGAGATTTTGTCCAAAAAAAAAAGCTACACCTAGAAAAGGAGGGATCAGATTAGCCTTACCTCTCAAATAAAATATAAACCACTACAATTGCATGAAGTGGTATGCAAAAGATGCATGGAGATACAATCCAGACCATCTGTGATCTTTCTTCTGATCATTCTTTAATTAATTCGTTTGATGTAAATGACTGGATAAAACTCTTGAATGATTTATGTTGAAATGGTTGGTTTTCTTTGGTACTTTCAAATATGTATTTCTTATTTATTAGCTTCTTTTTGCAGCCTCAATGAATGATTTTGTTGTGTCTCTGAGGACTATGTAATCTTCCCCTAATTGGCAGTTATATTTCAAAATCTGCAATACCATCTTTTAATTATATATTTTGGTTTTGATGTTGCTTGATAAATGTGAACAGACTTAATAAAGCAGTTAACAAGTTTTTCCTCTTCCAGGAGCTTAGCTGGTGATCTCTTCGTAGTTCTCCATGTGGATGAAAAGCAGGGAATTCATAGGGATGGCCTAAATCTTTACTCGAAGATCAGTGTAGATTACACTGAGGCAATTTTAGGGACTTCAGTGAAGGTTGGTTATTGCTGAAGCTAGAAAACTCTTGCAGATATCTTTTTAGATTATGCTATTCTGTGTTTGTGCTCTATTATGAACATCCTTAACTTCTCATCTGTACTCTTTGTTTGTTTGAGAGTAAATTATCCTGGTAGTTATGTGAATAATATCTGGTTATTCAGTTCATTGACTTTCCTTGGATATGGTTTCATATTGTAACATGTATGTGGCTATGCTTACACGCTCATGCACATGTGTGCAAATACAGACCCTTGTAACATCAAATTATTTGGGGTGGGATTTAAATGAAAGTGCCTGGGAGATGATGGGTGAACTCAATGTGACGAGAAATTTGAAGCAACCTAGCCGCTTTATCAAGTTGAATTGTTCATTTCCATGCAGATAGATGGATGCAATGATATAGCCAGCCTGTAATGCCATTTTTGATAAATTACTTTTGGTTCAATTAGTAGAAGTTAAAGTATGAAAACTTAGGAAGTGAGAGAACAGTTGAACTCCGCTGTTGTGTAGTTTAATAGTATCTTACTTTTTTTTCTTTCTGTGTATTCTTTATTTGTATTACATGATTCTTAAATACTCCACTGTGGCATCAGAATGGATGCGTATTGTTTTTCTCAATTCTGCCCTTTTTCTTTAAAATACCTTTTTAGATATAGAAGCTGTGGTTTTAGTACTACTAGAGATCTGCTGCTAGTATTTTTTGTACTACTGGAGATCTTCTGCTGATAGTATTTTCGTGCCTTAAAATTTTCATTAAAGCTTTTGTTGTAAAGATATTGAAATAACTTCAGGTAGAAACTGTCGAAGGCATGAAAGATCTTCGAATTCCTTCTGGGATTCAGCCTGGAGATACAGTAAAATTACATCGGATGGGGGTTCCAGACATCAATAAGCCTTCCGTTCGAGGTGACCATCTCTTTATTGTGAACATTCTGATACCAAAAGATATCAGGTTTGAATTCTTTTTACCAGGTTTAATATTTTAGTACAGAAAATATCTGAAATCATTTCAATATATTGTTGGATTACTTGTGTTAAATTTAGCAACAAAAATCTTTCCTTCATGTAATGGTTCGTATACGTGAGAGTTTATAGTATTATTGAAAACTTTGATTAGGGGCAAGCATGGTTCGATACTTCAATTCGGTTTGTTTTTGAAAACCAAATTGAATCGAAAAAAATCAAAGCCCTATGTTCTAAAAATCGGGCTAGGCGGCCCTAGCCTATCCTGAATATAGAGGGCATCAGTCATTTAGGCGGGTCTAGGTAGAGCCGGCCAAGGTTCGGTTACGGTTAGAAACCGTAACCGAACCGTACGGTTACAGTCACTTTTGGAGTGAATCATAACCGAACCGTAATTTTGGAGTGAACCATAAACGAACCGTAAGGTTACGGTTCGGTTACGATTCACTCCAAAAGGTGAACCGTAATCGTATACGGTTAACCTTTTTTTTTTAATTTAAAAAATTGTAAATAATAGATTGCAATAAATGTTAAAATATTTTATAATTTATTAGACCTCATTTGTTTTACATGATTAAAATTTAAAAATTTACAAGTTACATTTTATTATTATTATTATTATTCTTCGAGGGAAGGCAGGCCCGTCGTTGCTGAGCTTTCAATTCCAGTATCGGTGTGGTCACACAAATCTTCAAAAGAATCTGGTACGTGCTTTTGTTGTCAAAGTTCGGCTCTGGACCAACCATCAAGATAAGCTTAGGCTTTTAAAGATGAAGGATGCAAAGTAGATCTTCTAATGTCTAGGATATTGCCTCCTGAGCTGAAGGCACCGGTGCTGCAAAAAGCTCATTGGCTATAATAGAAAGGACTGGAAATAATCCTTCATGCCAACGCTACCAGTCGAGGATTAGAAATTGTGAACCTGCAAAACTTTCAGGTGGAAACTCGAATGGTGTGATTAGATACTTAGTAATTTCAAAATGACCATTGGTAGATTTTGATTTCTTGTTTATTTGCATTAACCATCTACTTCCAGCAGGGAGCTTTGAGGGTTCGGTAGACTGATCCGACTGACTGGTTTCACCGGCGGTTGGAGGCCGTACACACGAATATAATTGTTAAATAATTCATTAGTAGTATTTCTTACCTCATCAATAGTTACAGACAATCTTTGCCTCAATTGTTTTAATAGATAAAAAAGTATAATAATTTTCCAAAGCATTTTCTAAACCTTCAATTTTAAATCTTGGATAAAAAACAGTTGCAACAAGATAAAGCTTTGATATATCTTTGAAATAAGTAAGCCATTTTTGTCTCATTAAAAAAATACAATCTTTCAATTCTGAATTGTCATCATTTTCATCTTCTTCACACTCACGTAAAGTCCCAACAATGTTAAGAGCTTCAAGCAAAAAATTGTTAGAAGTAGGATAATAAATCCCGCTTAAATTATTAGTTGCATCGTTAAAAACTTTTAAGATATTCAAAATTTTAGCACAAACATCCCAATTACTAGGATACAAAAATTTTTTGGTCTAATATTGAGATACAAATGCACACAACAAATCTTTATATTCAAAATTTCCATCAAGTAGAAAATACGTTGAATTCTAACGTGTTGGAACATCACGCGAAATTTTTTTGGGTCGAACACCGTTGAATTTACAAAACTTACTCCATTCTCTTATGCATTTATTGTATGTCCATATTAAATTAAGTGCTTGTTTAATTGGTGTAATATGCAAACTCAAAAGTTTTTAAACCGTTTTGTACACGTAAATTTAATATGAATGTGATTGTCAATAGTCACTCCAAATGTCTTTACAAATTGAAACACGTCCTTTATGTGATTTTAAAAAATCCTTTAAAAAAAATTTCCCATTAATAAATAATTCAATAATTTTATGTTTACATGTATTCATAGGAACTCTACATGTAGCAGTATTAGCAGCTTTATGCATGAAATTATTAAATGTTAGTTTTTCACCAAAATTAAATGCCAAGTGTTCCATGGAAGTAAATTTAGCCAATTCTTTAAAACATGCATCGGTGTATTTGAATAATTGAGTACTAGAAGATGAAGACATGTCCAGGTCCAAAAGTGTATCTCCCTATTTGTTGTTAGGTTTTGTCGATCCCGTACTCAGTTGGATGATGTTTCTTCATGTGGGTTGTCAAGCTTCTATACCCACCACTATGTTTATACTGTGTTCCACAATAATTGCAAACATCCTTCTCCTCACCAGCAACATTTACTATTATGTGAATATATCAGACCCTCGGGTCTTGACTTGACGAGCTCTTCCGGTGGCGGTGGAGTCGGAAACGTTGCTTTCTTGAGTAGGGAACTGCTCATCTTCTTCATTCATGGATGGAACATTGATATTTTGTGATGACCTTGCCATTTTTTTAAAGAATATAGAGAATTTGAGAGGTTGATATGAAAATTGAGAATGCGAATTTAGAATTGAGAGATTAATATAATTGAGAGAAATTGAGTGAGTTTAAAAATTGGTTTGAGGGGGTATTTATAGATTTTTTTGGATAAATTTACTAATGCCAAAAATACCCTACAATTATAGTTGTTATAAGGGTATTTAAGTAATTTAGAATTTTATAATATTTATTTTTTTATTTAATTTTAAAAAAAAATAATAATGCAGGCAGCAGCCCCAATTACTGCTGCCTGCACAGCCCATTTTATCGTTGCATGGCAACAGTAAAATGCAAAAGATAGGTTCCAAACCGGAACCTTACGGTTCTGGTTTGGAACCGCCGGTTAGGCGGTTCTAAAAATCCTCAAACCGTAAACGAACCGGTTGCGACCGGTTCGGTTACGTCAAACTGTAACCGAATCGGTCAAACCATTCGGTTACGGTTTTTACCTGTTCGGTTACGGTTCTGAACCGTAATCGTGGACGGGTTTAGGTGTAGGCGGGCAGGTCAAAACATTGTGTTATTGGTAAGATATCCAATTCAGAACCATTTTTCTATTTTATTTTATCATAAAATCGCAAATATAAGACACTGACTTGATCAAATAAGACTTGTAATTACTGGATTGATCAGTTAACATAATTATTATTTGTTGGCTAATTTGAGATTTTAGTGTGATTACTTAATTGATCAGTTAAAATAATTATTTTTTATAATTCTTTTCAATGACAAACTACTTTACTTTTGATCATGTATTACAGTAGTTTATTGGTTGTTCTAAGATTTAACACTATTGTAAATTGCACAAGATAAGAAAGATGACATAAATATAATTTTTTTCTTCAAATAATCCATTACATAATTACAAAAATAATTACAAATTTTTTGAATAAAATAATAAAACCGTCTAGTACCACCTTATTCGCATGAAATGGCGACTAAATGCTCAGATCTTAGCAGTTATTTATTCGCATTAAGTTCCACATCTAATCTTTTTTCGGGGTTTTGTCATGGGGTGATTTGACAAGTTTTCTTTAGATGTTTTGAGCTGTTCTGGAATATTTTAAACTTTTCCCGCTGTGCATTTTCCAGCGATGTTAAACCATCCAAACCTCCGCATGTGTTCTCGTTGTGCATTCTTCTCCGACTTTAAAACATCCAAGTCCCATATATGTTCCTGCTGTGGATTCTCCAACAGTGTTTAAACACCCTAATCTCTTTGTGATTTTTGTGCTGGTTTCATTTGTAACAAGCTTGATGCATATGATACGTATGTTCCAGCTTGAGCGGGAGTGTTAGAATCCGTAAGATATTGTTAGAATCTTAATCATAATCATCCAAAGATATGATTATGATTTTACATATCTCTAAAATATTGTTATGTAATCAGTAAGATATGATTATGTAATCTTAATGATTATTAGTATATTTAATTTCTATATTTAACTTAATATAATGTCTATGTAAAGGCATATCTCTTGTAATTCTAAGTATCCAGATATATAAAATCTTATTATTTTTTTTACAGAAATAAACCAATATTTTGTTCAAGGCAAATGTAGCATTAGTAACTTGAGTTTTTTTATTTATGATGATACTTGGGGAAAGCTACAATGAGTTTCGAACCGTAACAGATTCTGGATCCCTTATTCTGATCCCTAAAAATGTTTATTTTACCCTTGTTTACACCACCAAAAACTTACAAACATTCATTATCTCAACTCTTTAGCAACGAAAATCAACTCCATTCCCAATCTAAATCACAGTATAAGTGATTTCATTAATCATGTCTCATATCAACTTAGATTCATACTACATTATTAGGTTTATCAAGAAAATGATTTCATTGGTTTTGCAAGTTAACACGTTAAATCTTTACATGTGGCTTGTTTAATAATTTTATAGAAATAATATGTCATTTTTAGGATTAATGTAGTTGATTTAGCAATTATTATTTCATTTTGATTGAAGAATTGTTGAAGAAACATTTGGAATTTGCATTATAGATGGAGATTTTTACCCTTCATGTCATGTTTTCACGATTTTTTACATGACATGACCGGAATTTTTTGTGTCATCATTTTCACAACATTTTTATAGTCTTGAGAAATATAAACAATGTTACAGTCTGCTTCATCTTAGAAAGTAACATTATGTTCAGTTAATGGATGTAGTTTGATTTGCTGTGGTGTGGATGGTGAATGGATTTGCATATGATGTGTAAATAAGTTTAATGTTCATAAATATCAAGAAGTTATGATACCTCGAACAACAAACTTACCAAGATTGACAACTTTCGTACTTCAATGAGGTGGGGGCATGTTTTCACAAAGAAATGATTGTATTTCTCATTGAAGAATACATTTTCGATACGTATAATACTCTGTTGATTACCAATGACGATCACCTAGGTTCACAATGATCATGGTAGATACTGGTAACGTATTAAGGGTTTAAATTTCACCGATATTCATGTAGTATGAATTGAAGAAAGTAAAAATAGAATGATCCGAATGAATCTAGTCCAGGTATAGGAGAAAATTTGTGTTAGTTCAAGTTGAATCAAGAGTCGTAGGTTGGTGTTAGTAACTTTTTGACTGTAGGTTATGGCCAAGTTGGGAAATTTTGTTTTTTTTTTAATTTTTATTTTCAGTATGTAAAGTTATGAGATTCTCCTTGCCAGCTTAAGTATGGAAGATTGTTTACCTTGTGTGGGTAATCTGGTTGTCATGACAAGTTTCTTATCCTGTTTGCTGTCAATGTGACAGTGACACAGAACGTGCACTTGTTGAGAAAATAGCTCTTATCAAGTCATCAGGCAAAGGTAATCCATCAATTTTAAATGAATACCGCTACAGGTCATTGTACCATTACGATTGACTTGGATTTTCATGTTTTATTTGTTTATTTATTTATTAGTTTTATTTGTGCCCTTTCGTTCAGAGGCAATTCAGCGAGACAATGTCAGAGACTGGAGAATGCATAACCAGGGTATCAAAAATGTTGGGTCTTGGTGGAACTCTATCAAGTTTTTTTTGGGGTATGTATCGGTGACAGTTTTTGTGTGATATCTTCTGCTTGTTACTTTCAATCATTCCTGTGTCTTGCAATTTGAGAAGTAGCGGAATTTCTATGATTCAGTTTTATACTTTTGCTTTTGTTCTAAAAGATATTTTTTCAAAACTAACTCAACACATTCTTCAATCTAGGGAAAAGTTTCTGGAAACAATTTTGTAAAATGTTACCTAACATGCCATTATATTATTTGGCTTTTCGTGTTTCTTTGCTTGTGAGTTGTGACCCATAGGCTTGTTGAAACTGTAGTGTGTAGTCACAATATGGACCACTTGGAACCCGAAAGCCCTACTTATGAACAAAATATGATTTCATGTCACTGGAGCATGTATAGCATTAATGGTCTGCCATTTCCTTGGGTGTTACAAACTTTTGGAGAGTGTATTAAGGTCGCAAATGCAGCCATGCAGACATCCACACATATAGAAACACACACATGCAATGGGACAGTGGCTTGGGGCATTCCTTGAGAGTTTCAAACCATTAAATAGTGTACATAAAGCATTCCACAGAATCACCCACACATCCACATGCAAACACAAAACCGAAGGACTTTTGCTTTTGACTTACCTGAGGTTCAAAGGAGGGCCGGTGTTATTTTATCTGCATCACAATTTGTTCCTATATATAGGATGTAGATGACCTCTTTTAATATCTACTGCTATTTTCAAGTTTGCTCCTATATATACAAATTTTTAACTCCACGGTCCACTTCACACGTTGCATATATAATGTTCAAATAACTTCTTTATCTGTTTTTGGTTCATTGTCTGTAATCTGGTTCAATAATACTGTTTATTCTTGTGAGTTTTATGGCCGTGACCGCGTTCCTGTTGAAGAATGAGCCAGATTTGGATATTCATTTCTACTATGGAACATTTGTACACATTGCACTGACAATGTCTTATTTTACTAAATTCTATCATTTGAAGATGATTAAGCCGTGCACACATACAATAATTCCGTACAAAGACAATAAAATTTTCAGACAACTAGATCTTTAATTTGCTTTGTTAAAAATGTCTGTTAGTGTCTTGCCAGTCTGACCGTTTTGATTGTGGCCTGATTGCAGGCAAAGGCAGTCTCGAGAAAGGTTCGCATCAGTCAGTGTGGAATCACCAACACCATTACGGAGTAGCAAGCCAGATTCTTTTCTCACGGCGTCAGTTTTTACAGTTTTTGTTTTAACTTGCATCTTTAACTTGGTGGGAAAGACAAATACTTCATACCTGCACATCAGCCAGTCAAAGAAATCAAAGAACACTATAGTGTGAAACATTTTCTTTAGCATTAATTTAGTTATTGAGAAGACTATGCCAAGCACGATAGTCAATGGTTAATTAGTTATCTGTTTGTTCACAAGTTCGAATTCTGAAAACAACCCATGTGAAAAAAAATACAAGGCTGCGTACATCAAATTTTTCCCCGTACCCGGCTTATAACAGGAGTATTATGCACTGAATACGATATTTAGTTTAGTTATATAGTTTTTAAGTATACTACGCTATGGGCATGTATTGTTGAATAAAAAATGCTTGTAATTTATTCAAAACGTGTATTAAAATCACTATTAAATCTAAAGGGCTTGGTACTCGTGGTTCACCATTTGCCGTTGCACTATACAAGCATGCAGTTTTGTTTCATAACCAATTTAGTATATGCTTGGTTCAATTCTCGACGTGTTTAGTTAATTTACATTCTATAATAATTTCTATTTATTTTAATGTTCTCTACTCAGAACTTAACAATTGACAATTCTCGAAACTTTATATATATATTGTTTGCGCAATTTTTATGCGTGAAGAAAGAAGAGCGTGTAAGGTTCAAACCTCCTGAGATAAAGTCTCAGCAAAGGGGCGTTTGATTGAGTGAATAAGCCTCCAAGGGGCGCAAACACACAAGTTACCGTCCTAAAGTTACAATCTAAGAAATGAAAAATAAAAATATGCTCATTTGAGTCTTCATTTTATCGGGCTCTTCTCTCTTGGCATAGATAAGCTTTTATAGTGAAGTTTGTCAACCGTTTTAAGCGGTTCCAGTATCTCCTTGCAGTTGCTGGATCGTGCCTGTAACCGCTGAGCTGCGTGTCTCAACTGCTTGGTTGTGGAGGAAAACTGTCCAACTGCCATGATCGTGGAAGTTAACCGTATCATGGGTTTTCGTCCTAAACGTAACCGCATCATGGGTTTTCGTCCTAAACGCTGGTCCGATCGCCCCACGCTCTTTGTCGCCCTTCGGTCCATCGCCCTTCTTCCCTTCGCTCTTTCTTTAGTCCCAGGGCGATTTCGTTCTATGGTGGAGATTTTCGTCTGTTAACAATTGTCCCCCAAATTTACCTTGATTGCACTGGAAGTGAAGATCGAGGTGAATTTTTTAGTCTTCCATCCCGGTTCGTTCTTTCCTCGTTTCAGGGAAGACCACTACGCCAACCGAGGGTTGTTCTGACGGACGTTCCCTTTCGCCCTCAGCTAGCCCGTTTTGATCGACCGGCCCATCATTCGGCTAATCCCTCAGTCTAGAGAATCTGAGGAGCGAATTTTCGGTCGGAGAAGACGAAACAACGTATGTATTGGAGTGATAGAAACTTGTATGATCACCCGTTTCTGCCTTCGGCCGGCCCATCATTCGGTCAATCCCCAGTCTATAGAATCCGAGGTCCCAGGTAAGCAGCATGCTCCGCGTAGAGAAGCTCAGGCAAGCTGTTGTTAACGAGCGTAACCCATTCGCAACTCGGGAGGTGCAGTACCTTCCACACAAAGGACCCCAGACAATTTGTCGCTAACGGACGCAGCCCATCCACAACCTTACATTTCATTTCACACCTTACGCCGTGTGGATGGCCGTTAGCGAGTCTTCTTACATTCCATTTCACACCTTACTAAAGAGAAGCTTCCACCTCTGGTAGCCTATGTTTCATGCAGAGCTTTTCCTTTTCCCAACTCTGCTCTGCCTCTTCCGATCTTTTCCTTCTCATTTTCGGGACTCTGTTTGACTATGGAGAGTCTGGTTAGTAAGGTTGTCCTTTAAATAGGTGGTGATGAGACCTTGGTACTGTTGTCACGTGAAGGGTTTTTTCACGTGCTGTCTGATCGATTGGAGGGGCTCCCTGCCCAAAGTCTGGTCCTCTGCCAGAGTAAACCCGTGGCCTGATGGTCTTGTCATATCAGTCTTTGCTACTTGTGTTAATAATGGAGAAAGCTTGGGCGACGTCTTTGGAAAGTGTAGTGTTGACACCTGTTCTTGGCCGATTCTGAAAACCGATGCTAAGATTTTGAGGCTCGGCCGATCTGCTGGAGGCCGAAGTAGCGAGGTCGAGAGAAGTAAATTCAGGGTTAGACTCTTCACCCTGTAGTTTATCGGGCCGTCCTTTAGAGTTCTACGCGAACCCATCATATCTGCAATAAATGTGCGGCCTTTTCCTATACGTTTCATCATGAGACCCATTTAAGAGCCATTTTTACGTCACTTCTGTGTTTCCTTCCGTCCCACGTCACTTGTGCAGCGAGTTGCATTCGAACACCTGTCTAGGACAACTTTTTATCCTTTTCCGTTTTCCCGCTGCTTTCACTCCTCGACGATTCATGTTGCGACAGCTGTCCCAAGTTAAACCCTTCGTCTGTTCATAAGGCTTCATCCCCCTCCGTTTCTCGCTATACCCTCAACTCTTTCTGCAAACTCGCTTTTACTGCTTTCTTGATTTTTTGTCATCAATGGCTTCTTCTTCCTCTTTTCCCAAAACTAACGACTCAATTTTCGCTGATTATAAGTTGGCATTGGAAGATTCTTTTGTGGGCGTGTTTGGCCTTCACACTCTCGATGAGGATTTCGGCCAATGCGCTCCTGGCCCCATCTTCATTAATGATAACGCTATCGCAACGGCCCCGTTGGCTCAGCAATTTCCCTCTTCTTCTAGCCCTCCGTTTTCTGAACCACTCAACATTTCTGTCCTTGCTCAGTCCAGTCCAATTCACACCTGGCACAAGCCCGATACAGCTTTCGAAGCATGGTATCAACGTATGCTGTTACATGCGGATACCCGTGCCTTTTTAGACAAACACCATCTTCTTCCTCTCATTGAGCTTTCCTTGTCCCTGCCAGCTTTTGATCGCATCCTGTTTCCCATTTCCTTACTCTTTTGGTCTTCTGAGTACAATGTATTCATTTTTCCGGTCGGGCCCTTAACTATCACCCTTCGTGATGTTGGCGCTCTTACTGGTCTGACCCCTCTCGGAGCGACCATTTCGGCCTCCACAAACTTTGTTTTCCCCCTCCTTCAATGGGTCATTCCTCATTTTCGTCCGATTCTTCTCTTCTTCGCACATATTCGAAAACGGCTGGTACGGTTTCAATGCTAGAGCGTACAGCCTTCATTCATTCCACTATATATACTCATTTGCTACCCCTTTGTTCCTACACCTCCCCTTTCTAGATGATCGTCCATCCGCCACTTGGCCTCTTTTCTCGTCATGGGTCTTTGGCCTCTTTTCTTATTGCCATGTATCGGGGGCTGGCCGTCCTCCAAAAGCAACTTCGGCCGGGGTCATCACCTATTGCTTCTGGTCCCTTGTGGATCGTCCTACTTTGGTTGAGAGCTTACTTTCCTATTTTTGGTACCATTGATTCGACTCACCCTTACTCTTGTGCCGACCTTCTCTTTGCTCAGCTTAGGCCGTCTTCTTTCCTTCCTCGTGCCACCTTTGATTATTTTTATACTCTTCCTCGGGTTCCCTCTTTTTTCCCTTTTACTGTGTCGAACAGTCCGTCTTTCGTCCATGACCTTCCTCTTTCGGAAGAGGATGAATCAGGTCTTCGCATATGGCGCAAGTTTTTATGCAGCCGCGACCTGGTTCATGACATCTTGACTGGGGCAAATGGCAAGGCTGGAGTGGAGGCGTATTCGCCCAACTTCGTCGTCCGTCAATTTGGCCTCGTCCAAGGGTGGCCTCTTGCTTTCTTTCATTCGTATTCTGCGTCGTCAGACCGTTTTAAGGTCTTTTCTGTTTCTGAAGTTGAGGACTCCTTGTTGGAGACTCGCTCTTTGCTGTCGTCTTTTTTCATAGCTCCTTTCGCTCCTTGTACATCTATTCATCCTTACTTTGACCGTTTCTGGCCATCGACCCATGAACGATATTTTTCTTTGCCTCCCGCGAGGGTGTTTTCTTTTATTTCTTTGTCCCCCAAATCTCCTGAGCCATCGGGGTCGAAGAAGGCAGCTGAGGCGTCTAAGCCCAAGAGCATAAAGCTTTCTAAATTGAAGCAACCTTCTCCCAGCTGAAGTTCTGATTCGGACGTTTCGCTCGTCCGTCGCTCTAAGGTATGAGCTTGAGACATGCTTTCTTTTTCATTCATACAGGTTTGAGGTATACTGATATCATAACTGTGCATTTTTGGTGCAGGCTCTCAAGATTGATCTGCCTTCCGCAGTTCCTGAAGCGGCGTGAATTCCGGAGGCCGAAGCTCCTGTGGGCGGAGGCGAGGGAGCGGGACCTGCAGGGATGTCAGTTGTTCAATTTCCC
This sequence comes from Zanthoxylum bungeanum, assembly GCA_019454045.1. NCBI lineage: Eukaryota > Viridiplantae > Streptophyta > Magnoliopsida > Sapindales > Rutaceae > Zanthoxylum > Zanthoxylum bungeanum. The sequence goes on along the minus strand of SKCR01031198.1, from coordinate 476,172 downwards.
TCTAACGAGGATGACGCTGTTGAAGGTCCCGTCATGGAGCAATTTCCATGAGAGGGAGGTGCAATTGGAGCCGACCCCCAAGGTACGGAGCCATCTGTTGAGTCTGACCGTTCGCATCTAAGAGTTGAGGAAATTCATGTTGATCATTTCCCATTTGAACGCTTCTCTTCGGACAGTTCTTTCCCAACCGTGCAGGATCCGGATGATGAGGCTGAAGTGCCAGAGCCTATTTGACTGACTGGGTCTCTTTGGTGTCACCTTAAGCAGCTTTACCCCTTAGTGCGCAGGATGTCTGCCTCAGGACTTAAAGGGAGTTATAGGGACGTGGAAGACCTTTATAGTTTGGCCAAATTGGAGTCATTAGAGGAGGCTCGGTCTATGTATAAAGACGACGTACTTCGTCGTATTTATGACGAAGATGAAATCATTTATATATCTGATTCATCCGACTCCGATTCTCTTGCAGATGTTCGGCCGACTACAACGCCACAACATTCAACGCCAGAGGCATCATCCCCAAACACTTCCACGCGTCAGGCTTTGGCCTTAGCACAGCCGTCATCTTCGGCTTCTCTGCTTTCTTCTTCTCAAGTGGAGTCCTTCGAGCCTGAGCAGCCGTCATCTTCGGCCCTCATGATTGCTTCTTCCGCCGCTCCTGCTCAAATAGTCCAAGTGTCGGCCGCTGCTGAGCAATCGTTGCCCCCTCGGGCTGAGTCTCTTGTTTTGCCAATGAATTCTCCTGCTCGGCCTTCTTCTCCTAAGGCCGCATCATCGTCGACTCTTGTCCCCCAACATTCATCATCCCCAGGGCCTTTATCTCAACAAGAGCCAGCGCAGCCTGCAGCTGAAGCATTCGAGGCACTGATGGATCAGCCTTTTGATTCTAGTTCTGGGATGGTAAGCCCTTCTCCCATTTCTTTTGACTCGTGGTTTTGGTTCATTTTGCTAACTCTTTCTTTGTATGCAGGCATCCGACCCATTGCTGCAATCGATCAAGAGCACTTTGGACCGTTTTGGACGATTGTCCTCTGCTTCTTTTCGGCCTTCCTCGCCTTCAGTCAGTGCCAGCACGGATTTGGAGGGTCTTCGGAAGATCCTCGGTCAATACATTTTCTTTGCTGCACTGGAGGTTAACCAGGCCGCTCTGCTTGAGAACGTCCTCCAATTGGACAAATGTTCCTCTGAACTAAACCAACTTTTGGCCCTCCCTGCCTTACTAATATCTGTTGATGATCGACTCTTTCTCCAAGAGATGCAATATGGTATAGCAAACCTTCTCTCTCGATATCGCAATGTGCACAGCCAGAGGGTCGGGCTTCGCTCTTCTGTGATGAGGAAGGAAACGCTCCGTGGTTCTCTCGAGGCACTACATCAGACCCTGAGGGAGACTACAGAAGAAATGGTGAACGGGGAATCGGTCTTCCTTGACCTGGAGCGACAGCTGAAAGAGATGCAGCGTCTTTTTGAGGAAAGCCGAATGAGGAAAGAGGCTAAGAGGAGGACCCTCGTTACTCAAGTAGAGGAAATGGACAAATCCATGGCAGAGTATGAAGGGTTGGCCCGCATCAATTTTGAGAAAAGCCTGGCCGACTTGGATGCAGTGGGTATGGAAATACAGGACGAATGGCGCCTGAGGAGGGAGACGCTCTCGGCCATTAAGGAGCTGCCTGGGGATTTTCGGCGGTCTTTGGGCCCAAAGTGATACTTTTGGAAGACGTTGTATCGTCTATCCTTTGTATTTGTAGGACGTTTTCGTCCATGTTTAATGAGAACTCATTATTGTTTCAGTGTTTTTTGTACATTTTCGTGCTCCCATAACAAGGGCACATATTTCTTTAAGTATTTGCTGTTTATCCCTCTTGCATGCATCCTTCTTGTAGATGATAAGCTCCGTTTGGCAATACGTTTTTTACTATGAATGGGCCTTCCCAATTGGGCGACCATTTGCCATACGCTGGGTCCTTAGAACCAAGTGGCAACACAGTCTTCCACACTAATTCGCCCTCCCTAAACGATTTAGCCATTACTTTGAGGTTGTATTCCTTGGCTATCCTTCTCTTTTGTGCTTCTAGACGATTTAGCGCATCGCATCTGATGTCGTCCAATTCCAACAAGTTCTGGATCATTGCCTCGTCGTAGTCTTCTCGTGTTAGTTTGTCTTGCAGCACCACCTTGGTAGACTCAATATCATTTCCATTGGAAGCACAGCCTCTTGACCATACACTAATTGGAACAGCGTCACTGAAGTACTTGTTCACGGTGACGTTCTATAGGCCCATAAAGCTTGACTCATATATTCATCCCACCGTCTGGCGTTGTCTGTCACCATCTTACGAATCAATCCTTTAAGGGTCTTGTTGGTCGATTCTTCTTGACCATTTGACTGAGGGTAGTAGGGGGTAGTGTTCACTAACCGGACTCCGTATTCGCCCAGGAAATCTTTTACCTTTTCACCGTTTAATGAAGTACCATGATCTACCATTATTGTCTGTGGTATACCAAATCGGTGAATTATATGTTCCTTTATGAATTTGATGATCTGCTCTTGGGAGATTTCTACAACTGGGATGGCTTCCACCATTAAGTGAAGAAGTCGGTGGCAACGCGATGAAATGAAAGTATGCCTCTTACTCGATGCAGGGTAAATCTTCCCTATCAAGTCTATCGTCCATCCCATAAACGGCCACGGTTTAATGACTGGGATCATCTCAGTTGCTGGAGCCCTCTGAATAGGTTCGTGCTTCTGAGAAGCAATGCATCCTTTGGCATACGAGGTGCACGATTCTCCCATCTTCGGCCATAATAGCCGCTTCGTATAATCAACCATCTCATCTTTACCCCGGCTTGGTGAGCCCCATAAATGCCTTCATGCACTTCGGCCATGATATTTTGGATTCGGATGGCCCTACACATTTCAACAACAACCCATCTTGTCGTTTTTCTATAGCACATCTCCTGATACTATATAGTTCAAAGCTTTAAGTTTTAGCCTTTGATCCTTCCCTGCTTCGAGCTACTTTAGGAATGTCTTGATTTCGTTTCTCCAATCGTCTTTTTTTTTGCTTCGATAACCATGGCGTCCGTATCTTTAGCTCGCCTCATGAGGGCTGGCTCAACCTCTTCGCTCCTGTATACCCCACCTATGTTTGTCTGTTTATATCCGGAGGCTGCTTGGGCTAAGCTATTGGCCAATTCGTTCTTCGCCCTCGGAATGTACTCCAATTCAGCATGATCAAATCGTTCTACCAATTCTTTGGCCACGTCTAATAATTCCATGACTGATGGGCTTTGACATTTGAAAGCTCCTATCACTTGTTGAATTACCAGCTGCGAATCTCCCTTGATGGACGCATGGGTTACTCCCATATTGAGGAGCATCTCTAGCCCAAGTATCAAGGCTTCGTATTCGGCCTGGTTATTAGTGCAGTATTCTCTCAACTTGACTAGGAATCGGAAAGATTCTCCCAACGGGCTGACCAGGACTAATCCTATTCCAGCTCCCTTCATTGTGCTAGATTCTTCGAAATACATCGTCCATGGTTTCAGACTACATTCGTCCAAATCCATCTCTATTTCCCTGATCGTGCTCAAACATGGATGGTCGGCCAAAAAATCGGCCAAGGCTTGATTTTTAACGGCCCTCTGGGGTTCATGCCGTATATCAAATTCTGAAAGTGATAGTGACCAAAACCCGGCTCTTTGATGCAAGATGGGACGAGAAAACATGTACTTTATTATATTAATTCTTGTAATCAAGTACACTATATTCGGCATAAGGTAGGCTCGTAATTTAGTACATGTGAAGTACAAAGCCAAACATAATTTCTCCATGGGAGAATAGTTACATTCATAATTCAGCAATTTTCTGCTAATATAGTTAATGGCTCTCTCAATGTTCATGTCGTCATCTTGCGCGATCATCCCAGCTATGAACTGCTCTTCAGCCGCTATGTACAACTTTATTGGCTTTCCTAGCACTGGAGGTACCATCATCGGCGGCTGTGACAAGTACTTCTTCAGGCTGTCAAATGCTTGTTGATGTTCCTCGGTCTAGACGAATTCGTCCTCGCCTTTTAGCTTCAATAAGGAGGAGAACACTTTTGTTTTCCCTGCACAGTTGGAGATGAATCGCCTTAATAAGTTAATTTGCCCTAAAAACCTCTGCAACTCTTTCTTATTTCGGGGTGGCATAGCTTCGGTGATCGCCTGAGACTTATTGGTGTCGATCTCAATTCCCCGTTGGTGCACTAGAAACCCTAGGAAATTTCCTGCGCACACCCCGAAAGCACACTTGGCAGGGTTCATTCTTAGTTTGAACTTTCTCATTCGTTCGAAGGCCGTTGCTAAATGGCTAAAATGTTCGTCCATATTCACATATTTAGCCACTATATCGTCCACATAGACTTCTACGAATTCGCCAATCATGTCATGAAAGATCAAGTTCATGGCCCGCTGATAAGTGGCACCATCATTTTTCAGGCCGAATGGCATGACCGCCCATTCATAACACCCTAGAGAGCATGGGCATCTAAAGGCCGTCTTGTGTACATCATCTTCGGCGATGTAATCTGATTATAGCCCGCATACCCATCCATAAACGAGTATACTTGATACCCTACCGTGGAATCCACTAGGGAATCTACTGTCGGCATTGGGTATTGATCCTTTAGTGTTGCTAGGTTTAAATTTCTGAAATCTATACAGATCCTTATATTTCCATTCTTTTTCCTAACTGGGACAATATTTGACAACCATTCCACATATCTGGTCGTCCTAATGAATTTTGCCTCTAACAGTCGTTCAACTTCTTTCTTAATATCAGGCATGACATTAGGAGCAAACCTCCGGGGAGGCTGCCTGTGAGGCCTATGGCTTGGCATGATTGGCAGCATATGCTCCACCAACGTCCTATCTAAGCCAGACATCTCATTGTAGTCCCATGTAAAACAATCTTTGTATTTTTGCAACAAACAAACTAACTTTTCACGTACCTGGGGCTCCAATTCGTTACTGACGTAAGTTATGCGCCTATCGTGCTCATTCCCCAGATTTACTTCATCTAAAACATCTTGTCCTCTTGAGATGTTTGTCTTGCGTCGTCCATTCAGGGCGAACTCTTCTTCCTTTGATTCTCCTCCTTCCATCAAGTAGTCCACTCCACATAGTTCTTTTATTTTGTCCTCCATCTGGTGTGCCAGTAATTTGCCTCTTAAGGCCGAAATAGCGGCTTGTACTTCGTCCTCATTTCATCGCTCCATCACATAGGCCAATAAATTGGTCTTGGAGGCCGCAAGAGCTGCTTGCTCCTTATTTTGGCTGTACTTCATTCGAACCGATGTGTGTTGGTTCTCCAAAGACCACTGTGGTTGGTCTCGTCTATGCGAACAAATCATCCAGCAACCCAGCGGGGTAAGGCTCATCATTCTGAGCCACGATGGTCGGGCTTTCCCCTTTATTCAAAAATCTGGTCGATCCATAGTTCCCTTCGTACATGAAGTACTCGGCCGAGTTTGTCTCCGTAGCGAAAGGCTTATTGTCGGCATGCACTATCTCCATTTGGTTCCAGAAAACCAGGCATTGATGAAGGGATGAAGGGATGCATCGGCTGCCGTGAATCCAGTCTCGTCCCATGAGCATATTGTATGTGGTTGGCCCATCTATGACGAAAAATACCACTGTCTTCGTAGTACTTCCCACTTGCAAGTCTAATGGAATAACTCCTTTTGCTGTCGTCGCCCCTCCATTAAAGCCGGTAAGCACCACTTCCGTAGGGAGAAGGTCTTCTTCGGACTTTGCCAAACGTCCTAGCATCCTAACTGGTATTGCATTAATGGCCACCCCGTTATCAATTAGCACTTTGGTGACAGGTATCCCGTTAGCCTTTGCCTTCACGTACAGCGGCCGCAGGTGCTTCTTCATTTATGTTGGTGGCTTCGGGAAAACCACTCTCCCTGATAGACCTATTTCCATTGCTTGATCGCCCTCAACTTGCGGCGATTCCTCTTCCATGTCCCATCTGGAAGGTGGCAACGTGGCTGGTGAATCCTGGGAGACATGATTGACAGTCAATCTCTGTTTTTCGGCTCTGGTGAGGGTATGTTTTACCTTAGGCGTCCCATACAAAACAAGGAACGGATATCGTCCCAAATCTTCTCCCAATGTCCCGACTGCAAGATTACCGGCTTCATATAATTCTCTGAGAAGCCGATTCTGTGAAATTCTTATTCTCCTTAATTCGGTCTTGATGTCTATTTCTTCTTCTACATCGGTCATCTCCTCATCTTCAACTTCCCTGTCTGTGATTGTGAGCGCTGTAAATTCAGTTTCATCACCCTCATAAAAGTCCTCGCTTGTTTCGACTTCCCCATTATTATCTCTCCTGAATTTCCCAGGCAATAGGTAATGATTAGCCACCACTGGCGGCATACTGCCGAACTGAATGACGATAGGAGGCTCTTCATTGTCTGTTTCGTCTTGTTTCCGTCTGCCGAATTTAGTGTGTTCGTCGCAACTTGTCACCATTCATTCTTTGTTGTCACCCCCTTTTTTATTTACTTATGTTTTCTCTGTGGTGCGAGGGTTACGGCCTGTGGTGGCCTTTGCTTCACCTTGTCAACGCATCAAACGGCCATAATTCCTTTGGTGTCACCTCAACTGCGTCCTTGTCATTTCATCTACAGGGGGATAGTTCCTGCCTGGCCGCTGGCCCGAGTGTGGCTTTTGGTATGAATGCCAAACATTGGGCCGATTAATCTTCGGCCTGAACGTCCTTAAATTTTGGACGAAATTTGAATTCTCCCCATAGAACCTTGGGGTGAAAGTCCGGGGCTGCCATGATGATTGCTTTCTCTTCGCAGGCCTTTCGCAAGTGTCTTCCAACTATTTCATCCATTCCATGTCGTTCTTGCATCGAATACAAATGTTCTGCTGGTCTCCTTGCTCTGAAGGTGCCTTAATCCTTTCGAGAGCGCTTGGACGATGACGGTGCTGTCCTTCGTCTAGCAATAATTTGACTTTCGGCAGGTTCATCTTGGCAAGGTCTGGATTGATCATGTTCAACCCTACCGATTTTGGAAATGGGTCGCTGTCCACTGCCATCTTTTTCTCGATCGTGATTCATCCATATTCTATGGCATCATATAAGACATTACGAAAAACAAGGCAATTACTAATTGTATGAGACCATGCATTGTGCCACTTACAATATTTTTTACTACCGATTTGCTCAGTTGTTGGCACCGTATGTCTGTCGCTCAAGCTAATTTGCTTGTCCTTATACAACTGGTCAAATATAGCATCGAGTTTAGTAATATCAAAGGAAAAGTTCCTGCTCTTTTTATCATTCTTTTCACTCGCTTGGGGTTCCGCCCACATCTTGCAAACGTAAGGTTTCCTTTAACCAATTCGGCCAAATATAAATCAGCCGACTCGGTGTCTACTTCACCCATTTCATAGTCGATATTCCTATAATATGTCCCTTTGCTCGAATTCTTCATTTGCTCATCTTCTCGTAATATTCGCTCATAACGCACCACACTAGTGGTGAGTTGGGGAAGGTCCCAAAACTCGCGATCCTGAAACTTATTTTTTAGCTCGAGATTTAAGAAACCTTGAGCGATCCTCACAAATTCTTTTGCGGGCAAAGACACGTAACATCGGCCTCGGGCTACCTTAAACCATTGTAAAAATATTTCGGCCCACTCTCCTGGCAATTGTCTTAGGTTTGCCAAATCGGCTAAGGCCACTTCAGATTCAGCCTTGTAAAATTGCGCATGAAACAGTTGCTCCATCTGCTGCCAACTTTCTACCGAATTGGCCGGTAGACTGACATACCAGGAGAAATCTACCCCTGACAGTGATCCGTGAAATAATCTCAGTTTGTGGAAATCATTGACTTCCCCACACTGGAGGGTAAATCGTCCTACGTGCTCCATGGTAGAAACTTCCCCAGACCCCGTAAAGAGGGAAAAATCTGGTATCTTGTAGTTTCTAGGCCATGGATAGGCCACATCGACCCAATCAGGATACGGTTTCCGATATCTTGGCCGAATTGGCTGTATGCCTAGACCAAATTGGTTTTGAAGGATCTCGGTCATTTGCTCCCTTAGCATATCATTGCCATTAAATGGCATAGCTATGGGCGGTGGCTGCGGTCCTCTCAAAAGTGAGACATAATCATGATTCCGCCCCTGAGAAACCTGGACACCCTGAGGCAACACCACTTCATTTTGTTCCATATTTTGCCCTTGGTGTATATTCGGCCCTAATTGTGGGCCATTGCCTCCAGGACTTATTCATCCCCTGAGAACCGTAGGGATGTTGGTCCCCTGTGGAGGAACATTACTAGGACCAGCCTCCTGACTGCTCGCCGCAGGGAGGGGCGTAGTCCACGGCAGCGCCGTCCTGCCGTTTACACATTTGGCCATTAATTCATTCATCGAGCTTAGATGTTTAGCCATGTTTTCATAATGCGAATTGGTATTTGATATGAATTTATCTATGACATGCACATTTTGAAGCCTAACATGTTCGACAACATCATGTGTGAATTCACCGAACAAAGCACGCATCGCGTTAGGGCTGAGTTCTCTCATAGATTCGTACCGATTAGCATCCGCCAGACCCTCGAATTGACCCACTATGGCTGGAACGTTGGGCTGGTTGGTTTGCTCCAGTCCTCATTCCTCCGCAGTTGAGCCAGTTTGAGCGTTTCTTTTCGGAGGCATCTCCACTCTTTACACCAATTCTCCCAATGTGGTCGCCAAAAACTGTTTGCGTAATTTTTATGCGTGAAGAAAGAAGAGCGTGTAAGGTTCAAACCTCCTGAGACAAAGTCCCAGTAAGAGGCGTTTGATTGAGTGAATAAGCCTCCAAGGGGCGCAAGCACACAAGTTACAGTCCTAAAGTTACAATCTAAGAAATGAAAAATAAAAATATGCTCATTTGAGTCTTCATTTTATCGGGCTCTTCTCTCTTGGCATAGATAAGCTTTTATAGTGAAGTTTGTCAACGTTTTAAGTGGTTCCAGTATCTCCCTGCAGTTGCTGGATCGTGCCTGTAACCGCTGAGCCGTGTGTCTCAACTGCTTGGTTGTGGAGGAAAACTGTCCAACTGCCATGATCGTGGAAGTAACCGTATCATGGGTTTTCGTCCTAAACGTAACCGCATCATGGGTTTTCGTCCTAAACGCTGGTCCGATCGACCCACGCTCCTTGTCGCCCTTCGATCCATCGCCCTTCTTCCCTTCGCTCTTTCTTTAGTCCCAGGGCGATTTCGTTCTATGATGGAGGTTTTCGTCTGTTAACATATATATATATATATATATATATATATATATATGAATATGTATTGCATATGTTAAATATCACAAGCAATGGGGTCTAAATGGAGCATAGTTTTTGCTGAATTGCACGAAACAAGAGTTCTCTCGCTGTGAAAGAAGAAAACGGTACGGAATGACATTTGGAAAAATAAAAATAAATAAATAAATAAAAAGAAGTGCAAATCCCTCGAAATGTTGAAAAAAAAAATCATTTAGGTGTGTTTACTAGGGGCCAGTTTGTTTCGCAGTCCAAACGATTTGCGTAATTGAAATATTTTGCATGAAAATCTTTTTCGAAAATAAATGTTTTTCGGAGTTTAGCTATCATTTGAAAGTATTTTCCAGAAAAAAAAAATCAGATATTTGATGTGTTTAATATTTTTTTTTAAAAAGTAATTATGTTTTTAGAATTGAGTAGGGATGGCAAAAAGTCGGTGACACGAGCCAGTTTAGGCCACCTATTCGTCGAGTATTTCTAATCTTTATCTTTGATCCAGGTTTGGATTCGAAGAAAATCCTTTCGAGGATTGAGGGAATGACATGATTCTCGTAGCATAAGAATCACTCAGCTCAGATATACATTCCCGACCGCGATTAAGTCCAATTTGAGCATTTTGACAAATCAAGCCCAATTAAGTCCAACATCAAATATTCGGCCAAGACAAGACTTAATTGGCTTCAAAAAATATCATTGGGCCTATATATATATGAAGGCCCATGAAATTTGGGCAATTTTGTGCAAAAGAGGTAATTTCATCATTTTGGAAAAAGTTGCATCTTTTGTTGACTTTTTGGATTTTTCATTATTTTTTTGACTTAGTTAGGTCATTTCTAACTAAGTTAGCTAAGTTATTTAGTTACATTTGATTAGAATCAAATAGTTAGCAAAAATGACCTAATAGGCATTATCATTGAAGAAGACAAAGTTTACAGATATATATGACAAGACAAATTTACTAAAATACCCTTAAAAGGTAAAAAGACCAAAGAGTCCTAAAACTACTCAATGGCTACATAAAGCTAAAGTCCTATGTAGCCATTTACTAATTATTATAAATATTTAAGCTAAGTAAGATATTTAAAAAAAAGTTGCAAAAATATCAAAGGAAAAAGTCAACAAAAGACATAACTTTTATAATAATGTCTATTAGGTCCTTTTTGCTAACTATTTAGTTATAATCAAATCTAACTAAATGACTTACTAACTTAGTTACAAATGACCTAACTAAGTCAACAAAAGATGCAACTTTTTCCAAAATGATGAAATTATCCCTTTTGCACAAAATTTTCCAAATTTTGTGGGCCTTCATATATATAGGCCTAATTATATCTTTTGAACCCCATTAAGTCTTGTCTTGGCCGAATATTTGATGTTGGACTTGATTGGGTTTGATTCGTCAAAATGCTTAAATTCTGTCGTTGTCGCAGTCAGGAATGTATCTCCGAGCTGAGTAATTCTTATGCTACGAGAATCATGTTATTCCCTCAATCCTCGAAAAGATTCGTCTTTGATAAGTGCGGTTTATACCCACTTATTCCTGCACTCCTAGCTTACTATTTTGTTAGATTTTGTATCATTTAATGTATTTGTAGTTTCGTTTATGTTTTATTTGTAGGAAGCATTGGAACATGGATCTTGGGGCATTTGTACGTGTTTTGGGACCTTACGGACGCATCAGAAGCACAAAGGAATAGCATAAAACGCAGAACACAACATCCAGAAAAATAGCCTGGCGTCGTGACGCCCACTTCTTGGTGTCGCGACGCTCACACAAATTTATGCCACAATAATTCTAGCAGGTTGAGTGCAGCGACGCCACTTTCCGATGTCGTGGCACCTCGCAGAGCCCAGAAACACCAATTTTTTGGGTTTTACATGCACAAGGACTCCAAGACTTTATTATAAATATAGAAGCTCGTCCAAACCCTAGGGGGAGGCTAATACACAACTCAAGAGTGCTAAACACATATTTTAGAGAGATCCAAGGAGGATGATTGAAGAGCGACAAGAGGAGATGAAGGCGGTGACGTCCAAAGAGGAAGGGATTCAATTCGGGTTTAATCATCTAGTTTCTTTCTTTAAACTCTAATGATATCCATTATGTTCATGACCCTATTATCATTGTTTTTATCTTTAGTCATGAACTAACTCCATTATTTTAGAGGATGATGTAACTAATGTTTGAACCTATGTATTGTTTGCTAATTTGAGTTTTATAAAATTTTGATTCAGTTTATTTGTATTCTCTTGTGTTTAATGCTTCTTGTTTGTTGGCCACAAATTGAGATGATGCATTTTTAGAATCTATCGCTCGGGAGAGAGGGATTTTGAATAGGATCTAGAGAATATTACCTAGGAATTTTATAGAGTTCGGGAGAATCTATAGTTCCTTTGAAGTTGTTAACACAAAATCATAGAACGTAATGAATTGTTGATTATTAGATTTTTATAGGGATATCAAAGTCTGTAATTGATAATTTTTTCAATGTTACTCGGGAGAGTGAGTGCAATACCTGATGAGTGGTAAATGTATCACTATTTCCCACTCATTTGACCTAATATTTTGTATAGTTTCTTGAGTTTTGTGAATATTTTGATGTGTTTTGTGTTATTTTGTAGATAAATAAAGTTTCAGGACTCTCTGGAAGCAATTCAGGGCCAAAACAGTGAAAAATAGACAAAATGGGTAAAACTGTCATTTGCGCGTCGCAACGCTCAGCCTATGTCGCGACACCTAACTTGCGCCAGAGTTTGCTAACGTGCGCCGGGATACATGGACCAATCAGAGAAGTTTTTCTAAAATACGCTATCTGCTAACGTGCGCCCTCCATGTGTCAACATCAGAGCAGATCCGCTGACGTGCGTCGTGCCACGTGTCATCATCACATGCTGCCGATAATCGCCATTGTCACATGTCATCTACGTGTCGTCCACATGTCAGCCACGTGGCGTCCACATCAGTCACATGCCGAGTCAGCTTGCCACGTGTCAGTCACGTCATCAGCCAATCATCTTATGCCACATGTCACCATCACATGCTGCCGACAATCGACATCGCCACATAATCGCCACGTCAGCACAATTATTGAGTAATCATTCAGCGTCTGCCACGTGTCACCATCTCAGCGAAAGGCAACGCCACGTGTCCTTCATCAACGGTGCGTCGCGACGCAAGAACAATCCACGCGTCGCGACGCGTGAAGTAAATTTTGCCTATAAATAGAAGGCCGAATTTCAGATTTGAATTCATACTTTTCTCTGTGTAATTCCTTAAGAATACTAAGAGAATTGTATCTTGTTTGTTTATTTACAGCTTTCAGTAATTAATTTCCGCATTTTCACTTTCTTTTCTTTACTTTTTAGTCTTTACTTTCTGCAATTTACTTTTACGCAATAGTACTTTCTTTTCTTTACTTTTTCAGTTTTTACTTTTCAGTAATGAGGAGGTAACTCCCTCTGCTGGGGAAAAGCTTTTATTATTAATATTTAGATTAATCTCCCTTAATTATAATATATAAACTATTTAAAACCTAACTTAATGAGGATACCGCTTTATTGGTCGGTTGGTAATTATTGAAATTGGTTTTAACCTGACTAAGTTTAGATACCGCCTATATGACAGGTTGGTAATTAATTATAAATTTGACTTAATCAGGTTACCGCCTATATGGCTGGTTGGTAAAATCACGCAAAGTTAATATATTATAATAAGGGAGATATCTAAAATAATAGTGATAAAAGTGGATCCTTTTATTCTAGCATTTTCTTTTATTGTATTTTTATATTTTTAATTTCCAGCATTTACTTTTCCGCCTTTACTTTTCCTCATTTACTTTTCAGCATTTACTTTTCTGCCTTTACTTTTCAATATTTTACTTATGTCTTTTATTTTTAAACTTTTACTAGCCGTAAATATGTGTCTTAGCTAAACCCGTTATCTGGGGTTGTGATGAATTCCAATATCACCGGTTTATAAGGGGTTATTTTATAGTTTGGGTAATATAAAGGTTTATTTATTAAGTCTTAAGCTTAATGCTTCTTGTTAACTGGCCATTAATAAGATTGATTTGGTAAACTTAAAATAAACTTGACAAATGGATTTTAGGTTTAAACCATAGACTCAATAGCCCACGATCTTCCTTGAGGACATATAACCCTGTTAATATATTTCCTTACAGGATAGGAATATACCTGTCAGGCGAGGGTAGCCATAATTGGAACTTAATCTTAATGGATTCAAGTAACTTGGTTGACATAGGAATATGATTAATTAAGTTACACTGGGTATTTGTATCTGACCATCGGAAGAGGCTTTTGCATAATTTCATGTTCCAGGTTAATAAACCAATATATTACACATACGTAAAATAACCACTTCATCTTTAAAAAGATATTGGAATAATTCACAACCGTGGATAGTTTCTAAATCTTGAATTTACCTCGATCTTCTTTCACATAATTTTATTTACTAGTTTTAAATTTAAAGTCAGCATCCAATCAAACATTCAATCCATTAGATACTTGTAAAAATTTGGCTTCATAAATTAATAGCTTATGTATTAAGTCCTCGTGGGATCGATATTTTTTATACTACTTGAATGATATGTGCGCTTGCGTTATACGCGTGTGATTGCACCGGTCAAATTTTTGGCACCGTTGCCGGGGACTTATTTATCTTTCTCTATTAGTTTTGGACTTAGGTACCTTCACTTGTATTTAATTTCTTTTTACTTATTATTTCTGTTTTCTTGTGTTTCAGGTTCTCAAACACTATATGAGACGAACCAGAAGCTTTGAAATCCGACCGCTTGACCCAGAAATTGAAAGAACCATCAGACAGTTGAGAAGGGAAAGGCGAGAAGGCCAAGAAACATTAATCAACATTGAACCTGAACCTTTGGAGGTTGCACCACCAATTCACATTCGAGACAGAACCATTCCGTTAGTCGACGGCCTCATTTCCTGTATTATACTTCCTCTCTTACCCTCAAATACGGGTGACATCAAAACATGCATCCAGATGATTCAACAGTCAGTTCAGTTTGGGGGGAATGCAACTGAAGATCCTAATGCCCACATAAGCAACTTCCTGGAAGTTTGCGGCACTTTCAATTACAACCGAGCGGCTGAAAGAGCAATGAGACTGCGTGTTTTTCCATGTTCCTTGAAAGACAGAGCTAAAGCTTGGCTACATTCACTACCAACAGGTTCCATCACAACTTGGAACACTCTAGCCACCAAATTCCTTGCAAAGTATTTTCCACCAGCCAGAACTGCAAAGCTGAGGAATGACATCACATCCTTTGTGCAACAAGAATCAGAATCCCTCTGCGAAGCTTGGGAAATGTACAAGGATTTGCTTCGGAAATGTCCTCATCAAGATATTGCAAAGTGGCTACAAGTCTAAACCTTCTATAATGGACTTTCTGGAGTAATGAGAACCACAATTGATGCTGCTCCTGGAGGAGCTTTAATGGAAAAATGAGAAGATCAGGCTTGGGACCTAATTGAAGAAATGGCCAACAACAATTCTTTGTGGCCAACATAAAGGAGCATGATCCAAAGAATTGCTGAAATTTATGAAGTTGGAGCCAACACAACACTGAATGCCAAGCTGGATATAATTTACAAAAATCTGGAAACTCTTAACATGAAGGTTAATGGTAGATCAACAAGTTCACCATTTGGAGGAGCACCAGATTCAGAACCTTACAACCAACAAGAAGAGACGGTGAATTATGTCAACAATTTCAACAGACAGGGGAACAATCCATATTCCAACACCTACAACCCAGGGTGGAGGAATCATCCCAATTTCGCATGGAGCAACAATTCAGGGAAAAATAACTATCCACCACCCAGATTCCAATATCAAAACATAGGCCAGGAGTATGAAAAAGAACCAGGAATAACAGAAGTGCTGGCCCAGTTGAAAAAGCAAGAAGCAAAATATGATACTTTAACAGCTATGGTTCAAAACCAAGTTGCATTGAATTAAAGCCATTCAGCTTCCATTAAAGCACTGGAAAATCAAATGGGACAACCGGCCAATGCTCAGAGTTACAGACCGCCAGGAAATCTTCCCAGCAACACAGAACCAAATCCAAGGAACCGAGGGAAGGAGCAATGTCAAGCTATTACCTTGAAAAGCGGTACTAAAATCAATAAAGATGTTGGAATCAAGGCATCCATTGAGGAAGTTTCAAAAGAAGCAGTTCCACATATGGAGGAAAAAGAAGCAAAGGAAAAAGATCAAGAAAGATTACCTCCACCTTTTCCACAACGTCTCCAGAAAAACAAACTGGACAAGCAATTTGCTCGATTCTTGGAGGTATTCAAAAAGTTGTATATCAACATTCCATTTGCAGAAGCGTTGGAGGAAATACCCAGTTTTGTCAAATTCATGAAAGACATTCTTTCACGAAAATGGAGATTGGGAGAATACGAGACTGTAGCATTGACAGAAGAATGCAGTGCCATCATTCAGAGGAAACTTCCCCCAAATTTGAAAGATCCTGGCAGTTTCATTATCCCATGCACCATTGGAGAACATTACATCGTAAGGCTTTATGTGATTTAGGTGCAAGTGTTAATTTGATGCCTTTTTCTATTTACAGGAAACTGCAAATAGGAGCCAATGCCCACCTCAGTCTCTCTGCAACTTGCTGATCGAACGCTTGCATTTCCGAGAGGTGTAATCGAAGATGTGCTGGTCAAAGCCGACAAACTTATTCTCCCAGCAGATTTCATTATTCTTGACATGGAAGAAGACAAAGATGTTCATATCATCTTGAGGAGACCATTCTTGGCTACAGGTCGAACTGTTATTGATGTACAAAAAGGAGAACTAACCATGAAAGTGCAGGACCAAGAAGTTACCTTCAATGTTTTCAAAGCCATGAAATTCCCGAGCGATGAAAAGAAAGAGGAATGTTTCATAATTGATGTTGTTGATGGTATCATCCAGGATACTGACATAATTCCCATGGATAAACTTGAAGCTTGCATCACCAACGTGACTGACAGCGAGCTAGATGTTGAAATTTTGGAATATATCAACTATCTTGACAAGCCATTTCGCTTCAAATCGACACCACATGTGGAAAGTTTGGAACTACCAAAGAAGGAATGAATCAAGCCTTCGATTGAAGAACCACCACAACTGGAGCTAAATTTACTTATGAACCATCTCAGGTATGCATTCTTAGGAAATTATTCTGAATTACCTGTGATTATTTCTTTTTCGTTAACATTGGAGCAGGAAGAAAAGTTGTTGAGAGTGTTACGAGAACACAAGAAAGCCATTGGCTGGACTATAGCAGACATTCGAGGCATTAGTCCATCATTTTGCATGCACAAGATTCTGATGAATGAAGAGTACAAACCCAAAGTGGAGCATCAATGGAGACTAAATCCAATCATGAAGGAGGTCGTGAAGAAAGAAATTATCAAATGGTTGGATGCTGGTATCATCTACCCCATCTCTGACAGCGCTTGGGTGAGTCCTATGCAATGTGTTCCGAAGAAAGGAGGAATTACTGTAGTCACAAATGAAAAGAACGGGCTGATTCCAACAAGAACGATGACTGGTTGGAGAGTATGCATGGACTACACGAAGCTGAACAAAGCAACAAGGAAATATCATTTTTCGCTGCCATTCATTGTCCAGATGCTAGACAGATTGGCAGGACATGAATTCTATTGCTTTCTGGATGGATATTCGAGGTACAATCAGATTTCCATCGCCCCAGAAGATCAGGAGAAAACCACATTTACATGTTCGTATGGTACTTTTGCTTTACGCATGATGCCATTTGGACTATGTAATGCTCATGCTGTTGGGTTTTCTAGGTCAAACCAAGATCAATTAAGCAATGAAATGTGCGAATACAACAAAGTAAAGTAGCGGAAAATACTCACTTTGATCAGCTAAGTGGATGCGTTGAACAACAAAATTTTGCTCTTTGATGTATTCGGCCAAGCCCTCCCTTTTGTTGATCTTCAAGCTCCTAGATTTGAGTGTTGATTCCAAGCTCAAGGATTGGTTTCCCTATCACCTTTGAATGACTCCTTTAAGTGCTAGCTTTGGAAAATTTTCTACAAAATTTCCTTGTTCTTCCTCATTGATTCTCGGCCAAGAAGGATTTGGGAGAGAAAAATTGGCATATTGCCGTGAGGGAGAGAGAAGAAAAAGAGATGAAGTGTGTTGTGTATTTGATTTCCAAAAACAAATACCATTTACCAATTTCCAAAATTGGTACAAGTCATCAATGCTTCCAACAACTTCCATCAATCAAAAAAATGACAAGATGTCAATCACAAAAAAGTGACAAGACTTCCATCACTTGAGTGACTAATGATGTGAAGCGTGATGTGACTTGTGGGTCCCACTTTAATTCAAAATTTGAGTGGGCCCGCAAACACTCCCGAGCTCGGGTTCGCTAATTCCGAATTAATGAATTTTTCCTTGCGACGTAATTAAATAATTATGCCTAGCAAAATTACTATTCACGTCGCTAGCGAATTAATTCTAAATTAATTCGTTTGCCCGAATTAAAATCCAATTTTAATTCCGCGTCGAAATCTAATTTCGTTTAATATATCGAATATATTATTTTATCGATTAATTCCAAATTAATAGTTCGCTCTCTTTAAATAGTATTTTATCCCAGATAAAATTCTCCGCAATTAATCCTAGATTAATTTTCTCTCTCTTCTAATTAATCCTAGATTAATTATATTCGAGTCATGCGTCATCGGTGAATCTTCGGGAAGCGACCATGAGATCCTTGGATATGTTGGCAGTAAATCCGGTCGTCGGACTATCCGAACACGTACGTACCTAGTACTACGTTTTTACCGATTTACAAGACATGGTTGGCTTCTAGCAAAGCACCGTGCCTACCCAATTCTCCAGAAATATTCTTAAAGGAATATATAATCTGTATCAGGCGTAGTATATGTAGTATTGCATATTGCGATCCAGTATATCGGCCTACCCATGCTAGGCCTGGGGCTTGAATTGTGTCTGCCCCGTACGAAGCATATATCGGATCTCTGGTAACTAGTCTCTATAATCGGATAAACATGACCTAGTCATATTATCCCGATAGTTGCAGCATACAAGAGTACCAGTTCCTTATCATACGTGACCGTCATCTCCATATGACTGAAGTGATACTTCCATCTTGACATCACACCCAATATACTACGATTCTCAATATACCCATAAGAGGCGTACAGAGAACCTGTTAAAGCCCTGGACGACCAAAACCAAAGTATATTGATTGTCGCAAGTATTAGCGATGCAAGTCTCAGGTTAAGACCAAATACACCTACCCTGATTCGGACTTCCATAGACACATAGTCATACTACCAATGGAATTCCGAGGGGTCTATCCAGAGCGAAGCTGTTCCCGTACCACTGGTAAACACAACCTCCTATTACACTTGCATGAGTATCCAATACCCAAATATATGAGAACTATGTCGTTATCTCCCATAACACGAACAAGTGCAATACTAGTCTATTCTGCATTATCGATGTCCAATCTCGATAATACTACGAATATGGATGTTTTAATGATTAAACCTTAGTGGATTAATACTGTCTCATATCTTATTAATCCGGAACTAATCATATGGACTTTTATCATTTATATATCTTGGTAATCTAATTACAAATGATAAAAGAGCAATTTCCTTTGTCACATAGTTAATTTGTACAACAACACCATGTTCTGTACAAATAGTGATGCTATGGGTCATAATTGTCCAACAATCTCCCACTTGGCCTATAGCCAATCACTCAAGTGTCCTACACCTGAACTATATACGGGTCGCTCAAACTTCTGCTGAGAAACCGTTTTCGTCAGCGGATTTGCAATGTTATCATCTGATGCGATTTATTCGATCATTACATCGCCACGATGTATGATTCGACGAATCAGATGAAATAGTTGAAGTATATACTTCGATCGTTGATGAGACCATTAATTCTTTAGCCTGTGTTGTAGCCTAGCTCAGCCGCTAACAGAACTACACCTAATCTAATTAGGATTATTATAGATCCAAATCACTTCTATTGCTGCTTCAGCTGCAGCAATATTCCGCTTTTGTTGTTTATTCGGCAACAGTACCTTGCTTGGAAGATTTCTAGCTCACTGTTCCGTTATTCAAACTATACAGTACCCTTATTACGACTTATAGTAATTTTTATCGGTTTGGAAACTTGCAGCAGTGAACCCAGTCACTTCAAGTTCTCCTTCTCCATAGCTTAAGAAGGCATCCTTAGTTACTCTAAGATACTTAAGGATGTTCTTAACATCAATCCAGTGACCATCACTTGGATTGGCCTGATTGTGACTCCATATGCTCAAAGTGTATGAGACACCAGGTCGCGTATATATTTTTCAATGTACGAGTTCTCGGAGAGTGCCAACAACATTTAGATCTATCCAAGTAGATCTTTATTCCTAGAATAAAGGTTGTCTCTCCCAAGTAATCTACGGAGAATTTTAATGAAAGCCAAGCTTTAACCGATTGCATTATGGGAATGTCAGTTCCAAGAAATGATATGTCATCATTAGATAGAAAATCATTATCAGTGTGCTCCCACTAACCTCCTTATATACATAAGAATCATCTTTGTTTTGAATTAAATCATATACCAATATGATTACATCAAAACAATAGTTCCAAGAACGCAATGCTTGCTTCAATACATAAATGGATTGAATTAACTTGCAGACCTAGTTTGCATGTTTTGGTATGACAAAACCGTCAGGATGTTGTAAACATCCTCCCAAAGGTTTTCGTTTAAGGAAAGCGGTTTTGACGTCCATCTGCCACATTTTATAAATGAAACATGCAGTATTAGCAAGTATTATCCAAATGGATTTAATCATGGCAACGAGTAAAAGGTTTCGTCGTAATCGACACAATGTTGATAACGATACCTTTTTGCTACAAGCCTAGCTTTGTACGTTGGTATGTTGCCATCCATGTATGTCTTCCTTGAAGACTAATATAGTACCATTAGGCACAATGCCTTCTGGTACATCAACCAGTGTCCAAACTTGGTTGGTATACATGGAATCCATTTCGGACTTCATGGCACTTTTCCTTAATAGGGAGTCGATACCTTGTATCACTTCCTCATACGTAGCCGGTTCGTATTCCTCAATAAGATTGACATCTTTATGAGGTGAGATTAGAAACCCATACCTCCCAGGTTGTTTTCTGACTCTCCCCGACTTACGCGGTTCTTGTGTATTCGAAGATTATGGTACAATTTCATCCCTGATGAACTGTTTGTGTTCCATTAAGGAATCGGTGCCTGGAATAGTATTACTCTGATTTTCATCGAGGTTTACTTTCCACCCATTTACCACTGCATATAGGTATTCCTCTTAGGAAAACCGCATGGAAAGCAACAATTACATTTTTCTCTTGTGAGTTGTATAAGTACTATACTTTGGTTACCCTAGGATAACCTACAAATTGGCACTTATCCGATTTTGGGTTCTAGTTTGGTATCATCCAAACATATGCCCAACATTCCCAAATCTTCAGGAATGAGAAAACCCGGTTTCTTTCCTGTTCATATCTAATATGATGTCTGTCTAATAGATTTTCATGGAACCTTATTCAAAATAAGTATTGCACTGTTTAATGCGTATCCTTAGAAGGAAAATGGTAGCTCAGAGCGACTCATAATTAATCTAACTATGTCCAACAAAGTTTGGTTTCTCTGTTTGGACACACCGTCAAATTGAGGTGTTCCGGGAGGAGTCCTTTATGAAAGAATACTATACTCTTTCAAATATTCGAGAAACTTATTGCTTAAGTATTTTCCACCACGGTCTAACCGTGACGGTTTTAATACTCTTGCCGATCTGTTTGTCTACTTCGTGTAGAAACTTTCTGAATTTATCAAAAGTTTCCGATTTATGTTTCACAAGAAACACATAACCATAACGCGATGCCACATCCGTAAAGGTTACGAAGTGTTCATATCCACCTCTAGCCTAGCTAGACATGGGCCCACTTACGTCACTATGAACGAGGGCTAACAGATCGGTGGCACTTGTACTTTCACCAAGTAAAAGGCGTTTTAGGCATTTTGCCTAATAAACTAGATTCGTAGACATTATTTGATTAAAATCAAATCTGTCCTAGTACCCACTCTTTAAAAGTGTGGATATACGAGTCTTGTTAATGTGTCCCAGACAACAATGCCACAAATAAGTCTCATCTTATTAATTCAGTTTGAGCTATTTGTTTGTCATGTCATACGTTTGAGATTTATTTATATTCAAAATATAAATACTGTTATTCACATCTAATGTGCTTATCTCAATATCATCTTTATAAAATAAAACACTTAGTGTTCTAGAATATAAAGGTATACCCGCAACGGGTTAAACTTAGATATATAGATAATGTTTCTAGTCAAACTAGGTACATTATAACAGTTTCCTAATTTAAGTACATGCCCAAAGGGTAGTTCCTAAACTTAGGTTTCTACGGTTAAAACAGCGACTCTCGTCCCGTTTCCGACTCGCAGATAGATCTCAACTGAAGTCAGTCTCCTTCTAATCAGCAGATTCTGCATATCAATACGTATTTATGTACCACATCTAGTATCAAAATCCAATTTTGAAACTAGTAGTGAACATGTTTATGAAAAACATGCTTGAAGCCAGAGCCTTGCCCCGCCTTTACTTCCTTCATGTCTGCCTTGTCCATACGGCAGTCACACCCCAGTGATCCCGTTTGTTACAGTTTATGCAGACATCTTGAGATATGTCTTTCGTCTTCTAAGAAGACTGTGATGATTTTGCCTTTGCACCTTTTAGAAGCTCTGGCTCTGGCTCTGCCTCATAGAGCATAGCCATCAACTCTCCAAGATTTTACTCTTGGTTCACAATGAATCTGCCCCAACTTTCGGGTAGAGACTATAAGATCAAATCTTTGGTAGTCTCGGCCACGTAGGTAATGCCCAGCTAACCTAGCTGATCGATGTCAGCAATCATCTGCGACACCTAGTGCTCGACAGATGTACCCTCTGACATATGCGAGCTAAAGAGCTTCTTATGCAATTTGTACTTCTAAGATCTAAGAATAAATCTATGAAGATCTTAAATTTCATCATCATGGTACAAAGATCTAATCCTTAATTCTAACGACGGAATTAAAGAGTCATTGCATTAAACATAATGGAATGAGCACTAAAGTTATCATCACCATGAGTCATCCAAAACTCATGCTCCATTATTCGCTCAACTCCGGGCTCAGGCCAAGAGGTTTCTTTATCAAATAGAGTAATTTCTTAGTTCCCAAGACTATCCTGAGGTTTTATTCCAATTTGAAAATTAAAGCCGCTTAAAGACATTTTCTCCCAGGATTATGTTCTAAACGCTAATCTTTCCGTTATCATGATTCCAATAGTCCAACTATCGAATCAACGATTTCAGGAACTATTTAATATAATGATTACTATAGTCTAACTATATAATAAACTATAATTTAATTATTTAAATTCAAATATATTGATTACTATAATCCAATTATATAATCAACTATAATTTGAAGTAGTTTGAATACAGTCCAACTTTTAATTTAAAACAACGATATTAGTCCAACTAATATATATATGAGTAATGACGAAAAATTAAAATGAGCGCATATTGGCAAGTATCTAAACGAAATTGTAAATTTAATATTTTCCTCCCACTATTTTCCGGTAAGCCTCTAACCCTCCGTTGAGTACTCGGGAAACCTAGTTTCCTAGTGAGCTAGGATCCCGTTAAATAACACACAACCTTGAATTTGGCCAACAAGCTGCATGATATAGGTAGATCTCTAAGATCGATTGGATCTCATCCAATTCCTAGATCCAGTAGGTGGACATCCAAATCTGAAACATATATCTAATATATGCCAATATATCCGATATATTACCTAACCTTTTTCCTCTGAATCAACTAAGCCTTGGCTTTGACACAACACACTTAATGATTCCAGTTAAGCGGGACCCATTGACCTTGGAAAGCTTCGTAATCGACGTCGATGGACAAGAAGTGATCTTGACTTTGGCCAAAAAATCACAACTTGGATAAGACATGCGATATGGAACAAAGCCTTCATGATTCAAACACATCCGCGATGGACAAAGGTCTTGACTTTGGCCAACAAACCAGTGCCAATCTTGGATCTTGAGAATGAATCATTCAAAGGAAGGAAAACACTTCATATTTGTTGAGGGTTTTTCGCGTAATTGGCAACCAATTAATTATCTTTGATTAGGTCTCATCATACACCCTTAAACATGCATTCTAAAAGCATAATAAGGCGCGGTAAATAAATTAATAATGATATGCATATGGATATTTAAAACATTTTGTTCCTAGAAAAAATCTCTCTCTTTCCTCTCTCCGGCTAGCACAAATCTTACTTCTACCCAATTACATAACACTTCTAAAGAAACCTCATTTACATTGAGGGGAATAGGTGAGAAGAGAAATACAAAGAATCAAGAGGTAATAGGCTGGACAAGCATGTCAAATTTAATAAATTCTAAATTTATTACAACAATTTCCAAAATTGCCCTCACCCATCTAATATCCATCGGATATATATTATTCATACATCACATCCATGTATTCACACAAAGCATTTTATCAATCAATCTAATCCAATTAATTAATCTTTAATTAATGAGCATCCAATGTTCAAACAACGATTTGATTTGCGCGAGTCCAACTCGTTTAAGAATAAGTACTCAAAGTACGAATTCTTGAATTATATCAAACTACAATATTAAATCCAATTTAATACGCATTCAATACTAATTCTTTATTTAATTCTAAATTAAATAATTACACTTTATTAATGAGCCTTTGCGACTTAGATTCTAAATCTAATCTAAACGGGTCTCAAAGCCCAATTAACATCCAATGTCAATTTAATTAAAGTCAAATGGAATTTCAATTAATTTATAAGGCATGGACTTTGGCAACCAAAGCCCAATAAGGAATCACCCTTTTCCAAAAATCAATTGAGGCCCATTAGGCCCAATTTAAATTATTAAAGGCCTATTTAATCATATTTGGACTTTATGGAAATGGTTTTAGGCCCAATTAGATCCAACCAATTAACCTAAACCAAACTTGGCCCAACCAAGCCCATTAAGCCCAAATACAATATTTTTAGCCCAATTCAAGATTAAGCCCAACTAATTAAATTCCAATATTCCAAATATCATAATTTAATCAATTAAAGTGTATAGCCATAATTAATTATTTAAATCAACATTTCCAAAATACCAATTTACACAATTAATCATGCTTTAATTAATCAACTTATGTCCAACACAAATTGAAGCAAAATCAATCCCAACATGCTCTTAAGCTCTCGGCAATAGGGGACTTTTTATATCAATTTTGATTTCAATCCAATTAAATCACAAACTAATATATCCCATGCATTTTAAACATATCCAATTGTCTAAAATTCAAAATCATCAAGAGCTAGGGTTCCAACATGTATTCGGCCAAGCCTCAAATTTGGGGAAAATTAATCCAATTAATTTTTTCTTCAAATTGATCATGCACAACTCAAAGTTAACATATTATAAGCATGCTCAAACAAACAATTTTCCAAAAATATGCTCAAATCAAAAATACCCAAATTAAAGTTAAGAACCCTAAATTTCAATTTTATGCTTAATAACCGCTCTGATACCATTGTTGGGTTTTCTAGGTCAAACCAAGATCAATTAAGCAATGAAATGTGCGAATAAAATAAAGTGAAGTAGCGGAAAATACTCACTTTGATCGGCTAAGTGGATGCGTTGAACAACAAAATTTTACTCCTTGATGTATTCGGCCAAGCCCTCGTTTTTGTTGATCTTCAAGCTCTAAGCTTTGAGTGTTGATTCCAAGCTCAATGATTGGTTTCCCTATCACCTTTGAATGACTCCTTTAAGTGCTAGCTTTGGAAATTTTGCTACAAAATTTCCTTGTTCTTCCTCATTGATTCTCGGCCAAGAAGGATTTGGGAGAGAAAAATTGGCACATTGCTGGGAGGGAGAGAGAAGAAAAAGTGATGAAATGTGGTGTGTATTTGATTTCCAAAAACAAATACCATTTACCAATTTTCCAAAATTGGTACAAGTTATAAATGCTTCCAACAACTTCCATCAATCAAAAAAATGACAAGATGTCATTCACCAAAAACTGACAAGACTTCCATCACTTGAGTGACTAATGATTTGACGCGTGATGTGACTTGTGGGTCCCACTTGAATTCAAAATCCGAGTGGGCCCGCAAACACTCCCGGGCTCGGGTTCGCTAATTCTGAATTAACGAATTTTCCGTTGCGACGTAATTAAATAATTATGCCTAGCAAAATTACTATTCACATCGCTAGCGAATTAATTCTAAATTAATTCGTTTGCCCGAATTAAAATCCAATTTTAATTCCGCGTCGAAATCTAATTTCGTTTAATATATCGAATATATTATTTTATCGATTAATTCCAAATTAATCGTTCTCTCTCTTTAAATAGTATTTTATCCCAGATAAAATTATCTGCAATTAATCCTAGATTAATTTTCTCTCTCTTCTAATTAATCCCAGATTCATTATGTTCGAGTCATTCGTCATCGGTGAATCTTCGGGAAGTGACCCATGAGATCTCTGGATATGTTGGCAGTAAATTCGGTCGTCGGACTATCCGAACACGTACGTACCTAGTACTACATTTTTACCGATTTATAAGACATGGTTGGCTTCTAGTAAAACACCGTGCCTACCCAATTCTCCAGAAATATTCTTAAAGGAATATATAATATGTATCAGACATAGTATACGTAGTATTGCGTATTACGATCCAGTATTGGATGTCACATGCTAGACCTGGGGCTGGAATTGTGTCTGCCCCGTACGAAGCATATATCGGATCTCTGGTAACTAGTCTCTATAATCGGATAAACATGACCTAGTCATATTATCTCGATAGCTGCAGTAGACAAGAGTACCAGTTCCTTATCCTACGTGACCATCATCTCCATATGACTGAAGTGATACTTCCATCTTGACATCACACTCAATACACTACGATTCTCAATATACCCAGAAGAGGCGTACACAGAACCTGTTAAAGCCTGGACGACCAAAACCAAATTATATTGATTGTTGCAAGTATTAGCGATGCAAGTCTCAGTTTAAGACCAAATACACCTACCCTGATTCGGACTTCCATAGACACATAGTCATACTACCAATGGAATTCTGAGGGGTCTATCCAGAGCGAAGCTGTTCCCGTAGCATCGGTAAACACAACCTCCTATTACACTTACATGCGTATCCAATACCCAAATATATGAGAACTATGCCGTTATGCTCCCATAACACGACAAGTGCAATATTAGTCTATTTCGCATTATCGATGTCTAATCTCGATAATACTACAACTACAGATGTTTTAATGATTAAACCTTAGTGGATTAATAATGTCTCATATCTTATTAATCCGGAACTAATCATATGGAATTTTATCATTTATATATCTTGGTAATCTAATTACAAATGATAAAAGAGCAATTTCCTTTGTCACATAGTTAATTTGTACAACAACACCATGTTCTGTACAAATAGTGATGCTATGGGTCATAATTGTCCAACAATCTCCCACTTGGCCTATAGCCAATAACTCATGTGTCCTACACCTGAACTATATACGGGTCGCTCAAACTTCTGCTGAGAAACTATTTTCGTCAGCGGATTTGCAATGTTATCATCTGATGCGATTTATTCGATCATTTCATCGCCACGATGTATGATTCGACGAATCAGATGAAATAGTTGAAGTATATACTTCGATCGTTGATGAGACCATTAATTCTTTAGCCTGTGTTGTAGCCTAGCTAAGCCGCTAACAGAACTACACCTAATCTAATTAGGATTATTATAGATCCAAATCGCTTCTATTGCTGCTTCAGCTGCAGCAATATTCCGCTTTTTTTGTTTATTCGGCAACCGTATCTTGCTTGGAAGATCTCCAGCTCACTGTTCCGTTATTCAAACTATATAGTACCCTTATTACGACTTATAGTCATTTTTGTCGGTTTTGAAACTTGCAGCAGTGAACCCAGTCACTTCAAGTTCTCATTCTCCATAGCTTAAGAAGGCATCCTTAGTTCCTCTAAGATAATTAAGGATGTTCTTAACATCAATCCAGTGACCATCACTTGGATTGGCCTGATTGTGACTCCATATGCTCAAAGCGTATGAGACACCAGGTCGCGTATATATTTTTCAATTTACGAGTTCTCGGAGAGTGCCAACAACATTTAGATCTATCCCAGTAGATCCTTATTCGTAGAATAAAAGTTGTCTCTCCCAAGTAATCTACGGAGAATTTTAATGAAAGCCAAGCTTTCACCGATTGCATTATGGGAATGTCATTTCCAAGAAATGATATGTCATCATTAGATAGAAAATCATTGTCAGTGCGCTCCCACTAACCTCCTTATATACATAAGAATCATATTGTTTTGAATTAAATCATATACCAATATGATTACATCAAAACAATAGTTCCAAGAACGCAATGCTTGCTTCAATACATAAATGGATTGAATTAACTTGCAGACCTAGTTTGCATGTTTTGGTATGACAAAACCGTCAGGATGTTGTAAACATCCTCCAAAAAGTTTCCGTTTAAGGAAAGCGGTTTTGACGTCCAGCTGCCACATTTCATAAATGAAACATGCAGCATTAGCAAGCATTATCCAAATGGATTTAATCATGGCAACGAGTAAAAGGTTTCGTCGTAATCGACACAATGTTGATAACGATACCTTTTTGCTACAAGCCTAGCTTTGTACGTTGGTATGTTGCCATCCATGTATGTCTTCCTTGAAGATTAATATAGTACCATTAGGTACAATGCCTTTTGGTACATTAACCAGTGTCCAAACTTGGTTGGTATACATGGAATCCATTTCGGACTTCATGGCACTTTGCCATAATAGGGAGTCTATACCTTGTATCACTTCCTCATAAGTAGCTGGTTCGTGTTCCTCAATAAGATTGACATCTTTATGAGGTTAGATCAGAACCCATACCTCCCAGGTTGTTTTCTAACTCACTCCGACTTACGAGGTTCTTGTGTATTCAAAGATTATGGTACAATTTCATCCTTGATGAACTGTTTGTGTTCCATTAAGGAATCGGTGCCTGGAATAGTATTACTCTGATTTTCATCGAGGTTTACTTTCCACCCACTTACCACTACATATAGGTATTCGTCTTAGGAAAACCGCATGGAAAGAAAGAATTGCATTGTTCTCTTGTGAGTTGTATAAGTACTATACTTTGGTTACCCTAGGATAACCTACAAATTGGAACTTATCCGATTTTGGGTTCTAGTTTGGTATCATCCAAACATATGCCCAGCATTCCCAAATCTTCAAGAATGAGAAAACCCAGTTTCTTTCCTGTCAATATCTAATATGATGTCTGTCTAACAGATTTTCATGGAACCTTATTCAAAATAAGTATTGCACTGTTTAATGCGTATCCTTAGAAGGAAAATGGTAGCTCAGAGCGACTCATGATTAACCTAACTATATCCAACAAAGTTCGGTTTCTTTGTTTGGACACACCGTCAAATTGAGGTGTTCCGGGAGGAGTCCTTTATGAAAGAATACTATACTCTATCAAATATTCGAGAAACTTATTGCTTAAGTATTTTCCACCACGGTCTAACCGTGACGGTTTTAATACTCTTGCCGATCTATTTGTGTACTTCGTGTCGAAACTTTTTGAATTTATCAAAAGTTTCCGATTTATGTTTCACAAGAAACACATAACCATAATGCGATGCCACATCCGTAAAGGTTACAAAGTGTTCATATCCACCTCTAGCCTAGCTAGACATGGGCCCACTTATGTCACTATGAACGAGGGCTAACAGATCGGTGGCACTTGTACTTTCACCAAGTAAAAGGCGTTTTAGGCACTTTGCCTAATAAACTAGATTTGTAGACATTATTTGATTAAAATCAAATCTGTCCTAATACCCACTCTTCGAAAGTGTGGATATACGAGTCTTGTTAATGTTTCCCATACAACAATGCCACAAATAAGTCTCATCTGATTAATTCAGTTTGATCTATTTGTTTGTCATGTCATATGTTTGAGATTTATTTATATTAAAAATATAAATTCTGTTATTCACATCTAATGTGTTTATCTCAATATCATCTTTATAAAATAAAACACTTAGTGTTCTAGAATATAAAGGTATACCCGCAACGGGTTAAACTTAGATATATAGATAATGTTTCTAGTCAAACTATGTACATTATAATAGTTTCCTAATTTAAGTACATGCCCAAAGGGTAGTTCCTAAACTTAGGTTTCTACGGTTAAAACAGCGACTCTCGTCCCGTTTCCGACTCGCAGATAGATCTCAACTAAAGCCAGTCTCCTGCTAATCAGCAGATTCTACATATCAGAACATATTTATGTACCACATCTAGTATCAAAATCCAATTTTGAAACTAGTAGTGAACATGTTTATGACAAACATGCTTGAAGCCGGAGCCTTGCCCCGCCTTTACTTCCTTCATGTCTGCCTTGTCCATACGGCAGTCACACCTCAGTGACCCCGTTTGCTACAGTTTTGGCAGACATCTTGGGATATATCATTTGTCTTCCAAGAAGACTGTGATGATTTTACCTTTGCACCTTTTAGAAGCTCTGGCTCTGCCTCCTAGAGCATAGCCATCAACTCTCCAAG
This sequence comes from Zanthoxylum bungeanum, assembly GCA_019454045.1. Classification (NCBI taxonomy): domain Eukaryota; kingdom Viridiplantae; phylum Streptophyta; class Magnoliopsida; order Sapindales; family Rutaceae; genus Zanthoxylum; species Zanthoxylum bungeanum. The sequence goes on along the minus strand of SKCR01031198.1, from coordinate 446,033 downwards.
AGTTTACTCTTGGTTCACAATGAACCTGCCTCAGCTTTCGGGTAGAGACTATAAGATCAAATCTTTGGTAGCCTCGGCCACGTAGGTAATGCCCAGCTAACCTAGATGATCGATGTCAGCAATCATCTGCGACACTTAGTGCTCGACAGATGTACCCTCTGACATACTTGAGCGAAAAAGCTTCTTTTGTAATTTATACTTCTAAGATCTAAGAATAATCTATGAATATTTAATTTTTATCATTATGGTACAAGGATCTAATCCTTAATTTTGATGAAAAAAATTAAAGTGTCATTGCGGTAAGCTTAAAGGATTGAGCACTAAAGTTATCATCACCATGAGTCATCCAAAACTCATGCTCCACTATTTCTCAACTCCGGCTTAGTCCTGAGATGTTTCTCTATCAAATAGAATAACTTCTCAGTTCCCAGAACTATCCTGAGGTTCTATTCCCAATCTGAAAATAAAGTCGTTTAAAGACATTTTCTCCTAGGATTATGTTTTAAACGCTAATCTTTCAGTAATCTTGATTTCATAGTCCAACTATCCAATCAACGATTTCGGGTACAATTAAATATAATGATTACTATAGTTTAACTATATAATCAACTATAATTGATTGGTTAAATTCAAATATATTGATTACTATAATCCAATTATATAATCAACTATAATTTGAAGTAGTTTGAATACAGTCCAATTGTTTAATTAAAACAAAAGATTAAATATTAGTCCAACTAATATATATAATGTAATGACGAAAAATGAAATGAGCGCGTATTGGCAAGTATCTAAATGAAATTGCAAATTTAATACTTGCCTCCCACTATTTTTCGGGGAGCCTCTAACCCTCCGTTGAGTACTCGGGAAACCTAGTTTCCTAGTGGGCTAGGATCCCGTTAAATAACACACAACCTTGACTTGGCCAACAAGCTGTATGATATTTAACTAGGTAGATCTCTAAGATCAATTGGATCTCATCCAATTCCTAGATCCAGTCGGTGGACATCCAAATCTGAAACATATATCTAATATATGCCAATATATCTGATATATTGCCTAACCTTTTTCCTTTGAATCAAATAAGCCTTGGCTTTGGCACAACAAACTTAATGATTCCAGTTAAGCAGGACCCATTGACCTTGGAAAGCTTCGTAATCGATGTCGATGGACAAGAAGTGATATTGACTTTGGCCAAAAAATCACAACTTGGACAAGACATGCGATATGGAACAAAGCATTCATGATTCAAACAGATCCGTGATGGACAAAGGTATTGACTTTGGCCAACAAACCAATGCCAATCTTGGATCTTGAGAATGAATCATTCAATGGAACGAAAACGCTTAATATTTGTTGAGGGTTTTTCGCGTATTGGCAACCAATTATTATCTTTGATTAGGTCTCTCATACACCCTTAAACATGCATTCTAAAAGCATAATAAGGGCGGGAAATAAATTAATAATGATATGCAGATGGATATTTATAACATTTTGTTCCTAGAACAAATCTCTCCATTTTCTCTCTCCCGCTAGCACAAATCTTACTTCTACCCAATTACATAACACTTCTAAAGAAACCTCATTTACATTGTGGGGAATAGGTGAGAAGAGAAATACAAAGAATCAAGAGGTAATAGGCTAGACACGCAGGTCCAATTTAATAAATTCTAAATTTATTACAACAATTTCCAAAAATGCCCTCAACCATTAATATCCATCCGATATACATTATTCATACATCACATCCATGTATTCACACAAAACATGTTATCAATCAATATAATCCAATTAATTAATCTTTAATTAATGAGCATCCAATGTTCAAACAACAATTTGATTTGCGCGAGTCCAACTCGTTTAAGAATAAGTACTTAAAGTACAATTCTTGAATTATATCAAACTACAATATTAAATCCAATTTAATACGCATTCAATACTAATTCTTTATTTAATTCTAAATTAAATAATTACACTTTATTAATGAGCCTTTGCGACTTAGATTCTAAATCTAATATAAACGGGTCTCAAAGCCCAATTAACATCCAATGTCAATTTAATTAAAGTACAATGGGCTTTCAATTAATTTATAAGGCATGGACTTTGGCAACCAAAGCCCAATAAGGAATCACCCTTGGCAAAAATCAATTGAGGCCCATTAGGCCAATTAAAAATATAAAGGCCATTAATCATATTTGGTATTATGGAAATGGTTTTGGCCCAATTGGATCCAACCAATTCACTAAACCAAACTTGGCCCAACCAAGCCCATTAAGCCCAAATACAACATTTTTAGCCCAATTCCAAATTAAGCCCAACAATTAAATTCCAATATTCCAAATATCATAATTTAATCAATTAAAGTGTATAGCCATAATTAATTATTTAATCAACATTTCCAAAATACCAATTTACACAATTAATCATGCTTTAATTAATCAACTTATGTCCAACACAAATTGAAGCAAAATCAATCCCAACATGCTCTTAAGCTCTCGGCAATAGGGGACTTTTTATATCAATTGATTTCAATCCAATTAAATCACAAACTAATATATCCCATGCATTTTAAACATATCCATTGTCTAAAATTCAAAATCACCAAGAGCTAGGGTTCCAACATGTATTCGGCCAAACCTCAAATTTGGGGAAAATTAATCCAATTAATTTTCTTCAAATTGATCATGCACAACTCAAAGTTAACATATTATCAGCATGCTCAAACAAACAATTTTCTAAAAACATGCTCATATAAAAAATACCCAAATTAAAGTTAAGAACCCTAAATTTCAATTTTATGCTTAATAACCGCTCTGATACGGTTTTCTAGGTCAAACCAAGATCAATTAAGCAATGAAATGTGCAAATACAACAAAGTAAAGTAGCGAAAATACTCATTTTGAATCGGCTAAGTGGATACATTGAACAATAAAATTTTGCTCCTTGATGTATCTCGGCCATATCTCTAATGTTGATCTCATAGCATATAGATCTCATGTTTGATTCCAAGCTTCAATGGTATATTCCAATTTTTTTGATAAGATCTCACTACACTGATCAAGTAAGCTTTGGTGTTCCAAGAAGGATTGGACTATCACCTTCGAATGACTCCTTTAAGTGCTAGCTTTGGAAATTTTGCTACAAAATTTCCTTGTTCCTCCTCTTTGATTCTCGGCCAAGAAGGATTTGGGAGAGAAACATTGGCACATTGCCGTGAAGGAGAGAGAAGAAAAGGAGATGAAGTGTGTTCTGTATTTGATTTCCAAAAACAAATATCATTTACCAATTTTCCAAAATTGGTACAAGTCATCAATGCTTCCAACAACTTCCATCAATAAAAAAAAGACAAGATGTCAATCACCAAAAAGTGACAAGACTTCCATCACTTGAGTGACTAATGATGTGACGCGTGATGTGACTTGTGGGTCCCACTTTAATTCAAAATCCGAGTAGGCCCGCAAACACTCCCGGGCTCGGGTTCGCTAATTCCGAATTAACGAATTTTCCGTTGCGACGTAATTAAAAAATTATGCCTAGTAAAATTACTATTCACGTCGCTAGCGAATTAATTCTAAATTAATTCTTTTGCCCGAATAAAAATCCAATTTAATTCCGCGTCGAAATCTTATTTCGTTTAATATATCGAATATATTATTTTATCGATTAATTCCAGATTAATCATTCTCTCTCTTTAAATAGTATTTTATCCCAGATAAAATTATCCGCAATTAATCCTAGATTAATTCTCTCTCTTCTAATTAATCCAGATTAATTATGTTCGAGTCATGCGTCATCGGTGAATCTTCGGGAAGCGACCCATGAGATCTTTGGATATGTTGGCAGCAAATCCGGTCGTCGGATTATCCAAACACGTACGTACCTAGTACTATGTTTTTATCGATTTACAAGACATTATTGGCTTTTAGCAAAGCACCGTGCCTACCCAATTCTCCAGAAATATTCTTAAAGGAATATATAATCTGTATCAGGCGTAGTATACGTAGTATTACGTATTGCGATCCATTATCGGATGTCATATGCTAGGCCTGGGGCTGGAATTGTGTCTGCCCCGTACGAAGCATAGATCGGATCTCTGGTAACTAGTCTCTATAATCGGATAAACATGACTTAGTCATATTATCCCGATAGCTGCAGCATACAAGAGTACCAGTTCCTTATCCTACGTGACCATCATCTCCATATGACTGAAGTGATACTTCCATCTTGACATCACACCCAATACACTACGATTCTCAATATACCCAGAAGAGGCGTACACAGAACCTGTTAAAGCCTGGACGACCAAAACCAAAGTATATTGATTGTCGCAAGTATTAGCGATGCAAGTCTCAGGTTAAGACCAAATACACCTACCCTAATTCGGACTTCCATAGACACATAGTCACACTACCAATGGAATTCCGAGGGGTCTATCCAGAGCGAAGCTGTTCCCGTACCATTGGTAAACACAACCTCCTATTACACTTGCATGAGTATCCAATACCCAAATAGATGAGAACTATGCCGTTATGCTCCCATAACATGCACAAGTGCAATACTAGTCTATTCCCATTATCGATGTCCAATCTCGATAATACTACGACTATGGATGTCTTAATGATTAAACCTTAGTGGATTAATACTGTCTCATATCTTATTAATCTGGAACTAATCATATGGAATTTTATAATTTATATATCTTGGTAATCTAATTACAAATGATAAAAGAGCAATTTCCTTTGTCACATAGTTAATTTGTACAACAACACCATATTCTGTACAAATAGTGATGCTATGGGTCATAATTGTCCAACACCTGCCATATTTCAATATTGCATGATGGCCATTTTCTCAGACATGCTGGAAGAAAGTATGGAGGTCTTCATGGATGATTTCTCTATGTTTGGAGACTCTTTCGACCACTACTTGTAAAATCTGAAGCAGGTGTTACAAAGGTGTGAAGATACCAACCTGATACTCAATTGAGAGAAATGCCACTTCATGGTACATGAAGACATTGTTTTGGGACATCAGATCTCACAAAAGGGAATCGATGTAGACAAAGCAAAGATTGAAACAATTGAAAAACTACCTCCACCAACATCAGTCAAAGGGATTCGAAGTTTTCTCGGACATGCAGGTTTTTACAGGAGATTTATCAAAGACTTCTCAAAGATTGCTAAACCTCTGTGCAATCTTCTGGAAAAAGATGTCCCTTTCAACTTCACCAAAGAATGCCAAGAAGCTTTTGAGATCCTAAAACAGGAGCTGGTCTCTGCTCCCATCATTGTAGCACTAGACTCAACCCTTCCATTTGAGGTGATGTGCGATGCTAGTGATTTTGCTGTAGGTGCAGTTTTGGGACAACGCAAAGAAAAATTTTCCACACCATTTACTACTCCACCAGAACTCTGAATGAAGCTCAACTCAACTACACAACCACTGAAAAAGAGTTGCTCACAGTTGTGTTCGCTTTTGATAAATTCCGCTCTTATCTGCTGGGTCCCAAAGTGGTGGTCTACACAGATCATTCAGCAATCAAATACTTGATCGCGAAGAAAGATGCCAAACCCAGATTGATCCGTTGGATACTTATACTGTAAGAATTTGACGTGAAAATCTGAGACAGAAAATGGACAGAAAACCAAGTGGCAGATCACTTATCGAGGCTCGAGAATGGAGAAATAGTTGGCAAAGAACTTACAATAAAAGAAACTTTTCCAGATGAACAGTTGTTTCACATGAAACACCACGAAGCTCTTTGGTTTGCTGACAATGTCAATTACATAGTATCAGGAAAATGGCCGTTGGAATGGACAACTCAGCTACAGAAGAAATTCTTCAAAGAAGTCAAGCATTTTGTCTGGGATAAGTCGTACCTGTTCAAACGGTGTGCTGATCAATTACTGAGATGTTGTGTTCCACAGGAGGAGGTCAATAGTGTTCTGCACATTGTCATTCATCACCATATGGTGGACACTTCAGTGGGAATAAAACTGTAACCAAAGTCCTTCAATTAGGTTTATTCTAGCCCATTTTTTTTAAAGATTCTTACTTATTTTCTCTTCAATGTGACAGGTGCCAGAGAACGGGAAATATTTCAAGGAGAAATGAAGGACCTTTGCAAAACATTCTGGAAGTAGAGATATTTGGTGTATGGGGGATTGATTTTATGGGACCCTTTGTTCCATCATTCAGAAACATGTACATACTAGTTGCAGTAGACTACGTCTACAAATAGGTTGAAGCAATTGCACTGCCATCAAATGATTCAAAAGTGGTGATAAAATTTCTTAAAAAGAATATTTTCACTCGTTTTGGAACACCTCGGGCAATTATCAGCGATGTTGGCACATATTTCTGCAACACATACTTCGATGAACTCCTATCCAAATACGGAGTTACTCATAAATTTTCCACTGCCTACCATCCACAGTCAAATGGACAGGTTGAAGTTTCAAATAGGGAGATCAAAAGAATCTTGGAGAGAACTGTTGGATCAACAAGGAGGGACTGGTCTACAAAACTAGATGATGCATTATGGGCCTACCGGACAGCTTACAAGAAACCCATTGGTATATCCCAATATCGAATGGTATTTGGGAAAGTGTGCCATCTACCAGTTGAGCTTGAACACAAGGCGTACTAGGCACTGAAGAATTTAAATCTTGATCTGCAAGCAATAGGAGAGAAACGACTCCACCAACTCAACGAATTGGAGGAATTTCGCCTACAGGCTTATGAGAATGCCAAGCTATACAAATAAAAGACCAAGAAATGACATGATAAAAAAATAATGCGCAGACAATTAGAGCCAGGGCAGAAAGTGTTGTTATATGATTCACAGTTGAAACTTTTCCCAGGAAAGCTGAAATCAAAGTGGTCAGGTCCATTTGTGATTACTCAGGTGTTACCCTATGAAGTTGTTGAGATATACAACCCGAAGTCGAACAACACATTCAAAGTTAACAGTCAGCGTGTCAAGCACTACTGGGGAGAATATTTTGAAGGAAAAAAAGAAAGTGTCACACTTTCAGATCCAGCCTAACGTTCTGGCAGTCATGTCTAGCTGACGACTTTAAAATTAGCGCTAGCTGGGAGCAACCCATGCAATTTGTGTATATATTCAAATTTGGTGAGTTTTATTTTTGTGTGTTTAATTTATGTAGGTAAAGTCACATTTCAGGATGGAAGAAGTTCTCGCAAATCTTCACAAACAATTTCCCTCTCTCCCTCAAAATTCTCTGATGAAAGTCTACAAAGCTCGCTTGGAACAAATGAGACTACTGATGATCAAAGGTATTCCTAATAACATTCGTTGGAATTGAAGCATGGGTCCGATTAGCAGGTGAGTCCTCTGACTCTTTTATTTCATATCTGTCTGGTTTAGGAAGAAGCACATATGCTAAAAAAAAGAGCTAAAATAATGGGTGTTTGCAATAAATGTGCTCGCATGACATGTAATACTCATTGTCATTCTTTAGGAATGATGTCTGATAACCGTGAAGATAAAATTAAATTCATTAGGGATGGCTTGAGTAAGGAGTCTTTGGATGACATATCTAAGACTCTTGAGACGCATTTCAGTGGATATGTGCATCATGTAATTCACATGTTATATACACAATTCCGAAAAGAAAGACAACAATATAGTCTCGTGAATCTGACTTTAAAAGACCCTATTTGCCAATTTATAAGAAAATTGGATGGGAAGTTTGTCCCTGACGCATAGACGTCATTTAAGCCGTTACTTTCTTCTAAATATTATTTTATGTTTGTCTTTTCCTAATAATTGTGATTTGTTTTGTCATTTTCTTTTATTTTCTCTGACAGGATCCAGATATTTTGACCTTTCACGATTTTTTTTTATTGTTTTGCTAATAATCGTCCTTTGGAAGATACTAGTGCTATTATTACTAACCCTTTTCAGGTGTTATAAATTCAACTCATCATTGCACTTTTGAAGGCATCCAGATAAAAATGGAAGCCACTTCAAGAAGACGAGTTGTAAATATCTGTGTCTTTTGTGGTACTAGTGTTGGTACTAAGCCACAATACGTAGCGGCAGCACATGAATTGGGTCGAGTCATTGCCGAAAGGAATATGCACTTAGTATATGGCGATGACAATCTTCGACTAATGAGGATCGTTTCAAAGGCCGTACATGATGGAGGCAGTCAAGTCTTGGGAATCATCCCAAAACCTTTGGCGGAGGCGAATCTGATAGGACCATCAAACGGAGAGGAACTGATCGTGCCATGTATGTCTGAACGACTGGTAGAAATGATTAATCGTGCTGATGCTTTTATTGCTTTGCCATGAGGCTTAGGTACAATGGAGGAAATTTTTACAGTGCTATCTTGGGCAAACCTGAACATACACCAGAAACCGATTGGACTGTTTAATGCTGATGGATTTTATGATTTTATTTATGTATTTCTTGATGATGCCCAGAGAAATGGGTTCGTGTCAAAACCTTTAGAAGAACTCTACTTCACTGCCAGAACTGCCCCAGATTTAATTGACCAAATCTTAGCCTTTGAACCACAAATTGACCCTATCCTTTCCAAGATAAATTGGTCCGATAATGATCGTGGTAAGAAGCGTCGGATAAATTTGGATCTTAACCTTTAATCTCCCATTTAGATGTATAATTTCAGCTAACCAAGTACTATCTTCTAAACTCATCTTTTACTTTTTAAGACATTGGGGACAATGTCTCATTTAGGTTTGGGGAGGGGAATAGTTGACTAGTATCTTGTTTATATTTTATTATTTTTAGTCAAAAATATTCGAAAAAATCAAAAAAATTAAAAACAATTTGGTGTTTTGTGTTTTTAATTTGATTAATCAGGTGAAATTGGTGTGAGATAGTTGTGTAAGGAATTTCCATTCCTGAGACGTATCTCAACCTATTTTGGAACAAGTTAATTTTTGTTTATTTCCTTTTGAATTATTTAATTTGTGAATTCTCCATAAAACTGACTAAAATGGATCTTCATATGCTCAGTTGACAGATATTATCAACATACATGGTAACATACAGACATGAGTTGTAATTCAAAAGTTTGTAATATTCAGTGCTCTAGTTTAATTGGAGGAAGCATCTAAAAAAGCGATGGGATAAAAAAAAATCTGAAAAATCATAAAAATATTCTATTGCTTAAAAAAGGTGTGAATTCTGATATAACTTTAGGACAAAAATATTACTTTCTTCTCAACTACACTTGTGACTATTGTGGGCAAAAATGAGTTGATTAATATTTTGTTGGCTGTGTATATGGAGAATGATAAAAATAATCGGAGAATTTACTTATTCGGTAATTTAAGAAAGAAAACAACTTTTAACTTGGATAAGAAATTTCACCTGTTTAGTCACTAACTTCTTTATTCTCTTTTCTCTTGTCTTTTTGCTTTTGTGCGCATTAGTTTTAATTATCTTTTTGTTTTTATAAAATATTTGTGGGTATCGTTGTTGTAAACCCTCACGAGACTACAACTCCTCCACTAGGGACACCTAGGGGTTTAAAGGCTTGTTGCATACGCTAAATGCAATCGTGATCCCTACGAAAGTGGCTTAGTTAAATTTTATTTTAAAGATTTTTATATTATTTTTTTTATTGTTTTGCTCGAGGACTAGCAAAATATTAGGTTTGAGGGTGTGATGAGTGGTAAATGTATCACTATTTTCCACTCATTTGACCTAATATTTTGTATAGTTTCTTGAGTTTTGTGAATATTTTGATGTGTTTTGTGTTATTTTGTAGATAAATAAAGTTTCAGGACTTTGTGGAAGCAATTCAGGGCCAAAACAGTGAAAAATGGACAAAATGGGCAAAACTGTCATTGGCGCATTGTGACGCGCAGCATGCGTTGCGACGGTTAACGTGCGCCGGGACACGTGGACCAATCAGAGAAGTTTTTCTAAAATACGCCGTCTGCTAACGTACGCCGAATCTGCTAACGTGCGCCTGCCACATGTCAACATCAGAGCAGATCCGCTAATGAGCGTCGTACCACGTGTCATCATCACATGCTACCGATAATCACCATCGCCACATGTCATCTATGTGTCATCCACGTGTCAGCCACGTGACATCCACATCAGTCACATGTCGAGTCAACTTGCCACGTGTCAGCCACGTCATCATCATCCAATCATCTTATGCCACGTGTCACCATCACATGCTGTCGACAATCGACATCGCCACGTCATCGCCACATCAGCACCATATCAGCACAATTATTAAGTAATCATTCAGCGCCTGCCATGTGTCACCATCTCAGCAGAAGGCAATGCCACGTGTCCTTCATCAACGGTGTGTCGCGACACAAGAACAATCCACGCGTCGCGCGAAACAAATTTTACCTATAAATAGAAGGCCGAATTTCAGATTTGAATTCATACTTTTCTCTATGTAATTCCTTAAGAATACTAAGAGAATTGTATCTTGTTTGTTTATTTACAGCTTTCAGTAATTAATTTCCGCATTTTCACTTTCTTTTCTTTACTTTTCGGTATTTACTTTCTGCAATTTACTTTTACGCAATAGTACTTTCTTTTCTTTACTTTTTCAGTTTTTACTTTTCAGTAATAAAGAGGTAACTCCCCTAGTGGGGTAAAAGGTAAAGCTTTTATTATTAATATTTAGATTAATCTCCCTTAATTATAATATATAAATTATTTAAAACCTGACTTAATGAGGATATCGCTTTATTGGTCGGTTGGTAATTATTGAAATTGGTTTTAACCTGACAAAGCTTGGATACCGGCTATATGGTAGGTTGGTAATTAATTATAAATTTGACTTAATCAGGTTACCGCCTATATGGCTGGTTGGTAAAATCACGCAAAGTTAATATATTATAATAAGGGAGATATCTAAAATAGTAGTGATAAAAGTTGATCCTTTTACTCTAGCATTTTCTTTTATTGTATTTTTACATTTTTAATTTCCAGCATTTACTTTTCAACATTTACTTTTCCGCTTTTACTTTTCCACATTTACTTTTTAGCATTTACTTTTCCGCCTTTACTTTCAGTATTTAACTTTATGTCTTTTATTTTTAAGTTTTTACTAGCCGTAAATATGTGTCTTAGCTAAACCCGTTATTTGGGATTGTGATGAATTTCAATATCACTGGTTTATAAGGGGTTATTTTATAGTTTGGGTAATATAAATGTTTATTTATTAAGTCTTAAGCTTAATAAATAAACATTTAACTGGCCATTAATAAGATTGATTTGGTAAACTTAAAATAAACTTGACAAATGGATTTTAGGTTTAAACCCTAGACTCAATAGCCCACGATATTCCTTGAGGATAGATAACCCTTTTAATAAATTTCCTTACAGGGTAGGAATATACCTGTCGGGCGGGGGTAGCCATAATTGGAACTTAATCTTAATGGATTCAAGTAACTTGGTTGACATAGGAATATGAGTAATTAAGTTACATTGGATATTTGTATTTGGCCATCGGAAGAGGCTTTTGCTTAATTTCGTGTTCCAGGTTAATAAACTGATATATTACACAAACATAAAATAACCACTTCATCTTTAAAAAGATATTGGAATAATTCACAACCTTGGATAGTCTCTAAATCTTTAATTTACCTCAATCTTCTTTCACATAATTTTATTTACTAGTTTTAAATTTAAAGTCACCATCCAATCAAACAATCAATCCATTAGATACTTGTAAAAATTTGGCTTCATAAATTAATAGCTTAGGTATAAAGTCCTCGTGTGATCGATACGTTTTATACTATTTGAACGATACGTGCGCTTGCGTTATACGCGTGTGATTGCACCGGTCAATACCTTAGGATTCTTGACTTATAAATAATATAACTGAATAAGGATTGATTGGCATGACAAATACATATGGGATAGTTAGGTGAAATCAGACTCTAGAATCTCTCTCGTATTGGTTTCTCATATTTAATTATTTTTATATCTTATTTATTTAGTTTAATCTTTATTAATTATTTTCTAAATAGAGTTAGGATTAACAATTATAGTACTTAGCCTGAGTTGAACACAATATCTGTGGGTTTGACACTCTTCATTCATCTTTACAAAAACTTGACATTGTACAATTGCGGTATGATATAAAATATCACAACAAGTTTTTGGCGCCGTTGCCGGAGATTGTTAATTTTATTCACATTAATACTATTACCAAGTAACCTTGACTTTAATTTAGATTTTTATTTTTATTCTTATTTTTTGCATATGGCTGAAGACGTTAAACTTAGCGCTAGCGGGGAGGCAACCCTTGCATATTTTTTTTTAATTTAATTTATTTTTCCTTACTTTAGTTTTAGTTTATTGTATGCTAATTACTTGTTTCTTATTTGCATAAGTATTTATGCAAGTGTTAGTGCAACCCACACAGCCCACGCAACCAAAGTCTTACCAGCATGAGCCTGATCAACTCCATGTCCGATAGTGTTGTTCCTCACTCTTGTTTCTTTATATTTATCTTTCATTGAGGACAATGTAAATTTTAAGTTTGAGGGTGTGTGCATGTAGTGATAATTCCTGTTTTTTTTTTTTTTTTTTTAAAAAAAAATTGTTTTTAATCCTTAATAGTAAAACATAAGTCTAATGATGAATTTGTTTGCTTTAGATGAAATCTTAGAAACGATAATTCCCAATTGATTTTTTTCTGATGCCTTGAGTAGGTGATCTAGGTTAGACTCGTAAACACTTAATAATAGGTTTTTAGCAGTAAGAACCTATGTAGTTGGCAAAGTGACTAGTTAAAGAAATTACATGCCGGTGAATGACCGTTTGCTTAGATGTCTATCTCGATTTGCTAGTGTCATGATATTTGGTATGATAAGGAAATAATAATAATAATAATAATAATAATATAATAATAATAATATAATAATAATAATAATAATAATAATAATAATAATAATTTGAAAAGAAAAAAATAATTAAACCACCAATAACCGATAAGTGTGAAGCTACCCATGGGTGAGTGTTAGGACCACCATGAGGAGAAATATTACCTTAAAGGGTAGGTGTGTTGAAAAAAATGAAAGAAAAAATGAAAGGAAAAAAAAGAAGAAAATAAAACCGTACCATATTGAGCAAGAAAAGCAAATTCAGAGTACTTTTGAGATATCTAGGTTGGTTTGACCTATCAGATCTCAATTTTCGAGACAAAATCTTCGATTTGGCTTACTGATGAGTCGAGCTGTGACTGAACCTTTACACACACACACACACTGTGAGTCTAGCTTAGATTATTTATTCAAGAACCTGGATTTGAGTCGCAATTGCGTACTTTGAACGTTCTCTGATTTCATTGATAAGCATTCTTTGAGGACAATAATATGCATAACTATCGAGACTATGTTATTTGCTTTTATTATTATTATATTAATGCATGATTGCATGTTTGTGAATGACGTTTGTGGGTATCGTTGCTGTAAGCCCTAACGAGACTATAACTCGTCCACTAGGGTCGCCTAAGGGTTTAAAAACTTGTTGCATATGCTAAATGCAATCATGATCCCTACGAAAGTGGCCTAGTTAATTTTATTTATCTTGTCTTTTGCTCAGGACTAGCAAAATCTTAAGTTTGGGGGTGTTTGATAAGTGCGGTTTATACTCACTTATTCCTGCACTCTTAGCTTACTATTTTGTTAGATTCCGTATCATTTATGTATTTGTAGTTTCTTTTATGTTTTATTTGTAGGAAACATTGGAACATGGATCTTGGGGTATTTGTACATATTTTTAGACCTTACGAACGCATCAGAAGTACAAGGGAAGAGCAGAAAATGCAAAACACAACATCTAGAAAAATAGCCTAGTGTCGCGATGCCCACACAAATTTTTGCCATAGTAATTCCAGCAAGTTGAGCACCGCGGTGCCACTTTCCGGCGTCGTGGCGCCGCACAGAGCTCAGAAACACCAATTTTTAGGGTTTTACATGCACAAGGACTCCAAGACTTTATTATAAATATAGAAGCTCATCCAAAATCCTATGGGAGAGGCTAATACACAACTCAAGAGTGCTTAACACATATTTTAGAGAGATCCAAGAAGGAGGATTGAAGAGCGATAAGAGGAGACGAAGGTGGTGACGTTTGAAGATGAAGAGATTCAATTTGGATTTAATCATCTAGTTTCTTTCTTTAAAATCTAATTATATCCATTATGTTCATGAATTTATTGTCATTGTTTTTATCTTTAGTCATGAACTAACTCCATTATTCTAGAGGATGATGTAACTAATGCTTGAACCTATGTATTGTTTGCTAATTTGAGTTTTATAAAGTTTTGATTCAATTTATTTGTATTCTCTTGTGTTTAATGCTTCTAGTTTGTTCGCCACAAATTGAGATGATGCATGTTTAGAATCTATCGCTCGGGAGAGAGGGATTTTGAATAGGATCTAGAGAATATTATTGGGGCAGTTGTGGAAGTCTAGATGATTAAACCCAAATTGAATCTCTTCATCTTCAAACGTCACCACCTTTGTCTCCTCTTATCGCTCTTCAATCCTCCTTCTTGGATCTCTCTAAAATATGTGTTAAGCACTCTTGAGTTGTGTATTAGCCTCTCCCATAGGATTTTGGATGAGCTTCTATATTTATAATAAAGTCTTGGAGTCATTGTGCATGTAAAACCCTAAAAATTGGTGTTTCTGAGCTCTGTGCGGCGCCACGACGCCGGAAAGTGGCACCGCGGTGCTCAACTTGCTGGAATTACTATGGTAAAAATTTGTGTGGGCATCGCGACACTAGGCTATTTTTCTAGATGTTGTGTTTTGCATTTTCTGCTCTTCCCTTGTACCTCTGATGCGTTCGTAAGGTCTAAAAATATGTACAAATACCCCAAGATCCATGTTCCAATGTTTCCTACAAATAAAACATAAAAGAAACTACAAATACATAAATGATACGGAATCTAACAAAATAGTAAGCTAAGAGTGCAGGAATAAGTGAGTATAAACCGCACTTATCAAACACCCCCAAACTTAAGATTTTGCTAGTCCTGAGCAAAAGACAAGATAAATAAAATTAACTAGGCCACTTTCGTAGGGATCATGATTGCATTTAGCATATGCAACAAGTTTTTAACCCTTAGGCGACCCTAGTGGACGAGTTATAGTCTCGTTAGGGCTTACAGCAACGATACCCACAAACGTCATTCACAAACATGCAATCATGCATTAATATAATAATAATAAAAGCAAATAACATAGTCTCGATAGTTATGCATATTATTGTCCTCAAAGAATGCTTATCAATGAAATCAGAGAACATTCAAAGTACGCAATTGCGACTCAAATCCAGGTTCTTGAATAAATAATCTAAGCTAGACTCACAGTGTGTGTGTGTGTGTGTAAAGGTTCAGTCACAACTCGACTCATCAGTAAGCCAAATCGAAGATTTTGTCTCAAAAATTGAGATCTGATAGGTCAAACCAACCTAGATATCTCAAAAGTACTCTGAATTTGCTTTTCTTGCTCAATATGGTACGGTTTTATTTTCTTCTTTTTTTCCTTTCATTTTTTCTTTCATTTTTTTCAACACACCTACCCTTTAAGGTAATATTTCTCCTCATGGTGGTCCTAACACTCACCCATGGGTAGCTTCACACTTATCGGTTATGGTGGTTTAATTATTTTTTTCTTTTCAAATTATTATTATTATTATTATTATTATTTCCTTATCATACCAAATATCATGACACTAGCAAATCGAGATAGACATCTAAGCAAACGGTCATTCACCGGCATGTAAATTCTTTAACTAGTCACTTTGCCAACTACATAGGTTCTTACTGCTAAAAACCTATTATTAAGTGTTTACGAGTCTAACCTAGATCACCTACTCAAGGCATCAGAAAAAAATCAATTGGGAATTATCGTTTCTAAGATTTCATGTAAAGCAAACAAATTCATCATTAGACTTATGTTTTACTATTAAGGATTAAAAACAATTTTTTTAAAAAAAAAAACTAAAAAAAAAAAGGAATTATCACTACATGCACACACCCTCAAACTTAAAATTTACATTGTCCTCAATGAAGGATAAATATAAAGAAACAAGAGTGAGGAACAACACTATCGGACATGGAGTTGATCAGGCTCAAGCTGGTAAGACTTTGGTTGCGTGGGCTGTGTGGGTGTGCGCTAACACTTGCATAAATACTTATGCAAATAAGAAACAAGTAATTAGCATACAATAAACTAAAACTAAAGTAAGGAAAAATAAATTAAATTAAAAAAAAAATATGCAAGGGTTGCCTCCCCGCTAGCGCTAAGTTTAACGTCTTCAGCCATATGCAAAAAATAAGAATAAAAATAAAAATCTAAATTAAAGTCAAGGTTACTTGGTAATAGTATTAATGTGAATAAAATTAACAATCTCCGGCAACGGCGCCAAAAACTTGTTGTGATATTTTATATCATACCGCAATTGTACAATGTCAAGTTTTTGTAAAGATGAATGAAGAGTGTCAAACCCACAGATATTGTGTTCAACTCAGGCTAAGTACTATAATTCTTAATCCTAACTCTATTTAGAAAATAATTAATAAAGATTAAACTAAATAAATAAGATATAAAAATAATTAAATATGAGAAACCAATACGAGAGAGATTCTAGAGTCTGATTTCACCTAACTATCCCATATGTATTTGTCATGCCAATCAATCCTTATTCAGTTATATTATTTATAAGTCAAGATCCTAAGGTATTGACCGGTGCAATCACACGCGTATAACGCAAGCGCACGTATCGTTCAAATAGTATAAAACGTATCGATCCCACGAGGACTTTATACCTAAGCTATTAATTTATGAAGCCAAATTTTTACAAGTATCTAATGGATTGATTGTTTGATTGGATGGTGACTTTAAATTTAAAACTAGTAAATAAAATTATGTGAAAGAAGATTGAGGTAAATTAAAGATTTAGAGACTATCCAAGGTTGTGAATTATTCCAATATCTTTTTAAAGATGAAGTGGTTATTTTATGTTTGTGTAATATATCAAGCATATGTGTAATTTTAAATTATTTAGTGAAATAATATATTTCATCACAAGTGTGTAGAAAAAAAACCGGGACTGAATCGGAGTCCGGAAGCTCCAGAACGAAACGCGTATGCGCGCACTGTAGCGCTGATCACTCCTTTTTTTGTTTCTTTTCATTTCCTTCAGCTCACATTCCAGTGAGCTGAAGGAATTAAGATCTTTTACCCTAATTCTTTTGGTCTTCCCTAAACACTTTAAAAACACCCAAAATTAATTTTTAATTTCAAAACCAACATCAACACATGTTATAGAATAAAAATCAAGTTTTTCAAAATATCAAATATTTTTACAAGAACATAAATTTATTCTAAATACGCATATGCGTAAATTTTGAATCCAATACACAAACTAAATTAGAATCCCAATAAGAAATGTCTCGTGAATAATTCTAGGTCACCCAAATGTGGTCAAGTGATTCTAGAATGGTAGCCATAGCTCTAAGATTTAATCAAGAGTTCCAAACTCTAAATTATGTTTATATCTAACATAAATATTTTGACCTAATTACAAGCATATTGTGTTTATACTTCCAAAGCATCCTAACACAATTTATTAGCCTTATTTCAACATTAAGCTATGTGATCATGCATCTAATACACAAATGAACATAGCTTAGGAGAAGATCAAACATTACCTAGTAAGTTTGATGCAAGATCCAATCTACTTCTCTTTTGTTGAAATTGTTGGAGAACCTCAAAGGTGTGCAAGCTTGACTCCAAGATCCAATCTTGTTTCCATTGCTACCAAGCTTCATTTCAAGATCCAATCTTGATTTCTCATAGATGAAATATTGTAGAGACCTCACAAGCTTCTCTAAACATTTCTCTAAGTTAGGCTAATTTCTCTAAGAATTTGCTTGTATTTGTACTAGTAATTAAAATATTCCTAAAGCTTGCTATTTATAGCAAAACTTAGGTAATTTTTAATTAATAAAAGTTGTAATCAACTTTTAAGTGGGCTTAATCTAATTTGTCCAAATATGTATAATTAGGTGTGACTAATCTTAATTGTCTCTCACTTTAATTTAATCCAATTAAATCAAGCCAATGATAAGGAAATAGATTAGTTAAATGTTTGTCACCTTTATTTAATCCAATTAAATCAAGCCAAAACCACCTATTATTACATACTTACAATTACCATAATATCCTCAAATGGTAGAGATAATTATGATTTTACAATTAAGCCCTTGTGTATTATTGAATTAATCGTTTTAATCCAATTAGGTCAAAATAAATAATCAATGTTATCCAATAACACTTGATTATCATAGTTGATAATTATAATATCGAATATTATCTTTTATCAAAATTAATCGGCTACCCAAGTGCTTAACGAGTACACTTCATATTGGGACTCTCTAAGTTCAGACACGTTCGTCATATAAGTCTAGCTAATATGTACGAAATTCGATCACCTCCGAATTCGCGAAGAACACGAATGACCTTTCTATTAGGGTTTCGGGCGATGGGCGCAGCGGAAGCGCGGTTCGGGCGAAATCGTAATTTAAAACTTTTTCAAATTAACGAATAAATTATTCAATATCTAATATGAATAATTTATTCATATTTCACCTAAACCTATTTATTCAATATCAAATAGTGACATAAATATAAAGGAAACGTCGCGAAACTTTTACGAAAAACGATTTTCCGTAAAATGACACAAAACACATTTTTGACCGAACCAACTGCCCAACGCTTATGGGGACTGTCCAGGTCAGCCCCAATAGTGTTAGGGCAGTTCATGGGCTGCCCGAACAGTGAAAAATTCACTGTTTGGACAGCCGTCACCCGGTTGGCTCAAAAGTCACCCGGTAACTCCGTTTTTTGCCGTTTTCGCTTATTTCAACTCCGAAACACTTTCCAGAAATTGTTCCAACTCCCAAAAAACATCCAATACATTCATAAGACATAATTTTCATCATCAAAAATAGAACAATTCCAGGTCTGATCCAGAAACCGAAAATGCCTAATTTCATGCTTTAAATTCAATTTTTCAACATTAATCAAATTAATCTCAACACCAATTCAAGTCACCAAATATGAATCACCCAAGCATAATTATAGGCATTACAAGAGTGGTCATTACACTCTATAATAGCAACATGTCATCTAATGATCAAATTGGCCTAATATTACAATAATATAAAACTACTTCACACATGCTTTATGCCTCCAAATCCATCATCCAACATCAAAAGCCCCAAATTTATGAAAGGAATAAACCCTTGAATCATACTAGAAAAACAAGAACATGAAACTATTTTTCAAAGCTTAAGGGGATTGGAGATTACCTTTAATCTCTAATTTTTCATAAGCTTTTTCTTGATTTTTCTCTTCCTTTTCTTCATGGTTTCTTCAAACCAATCTTAGGGCTTTTATTTTGGAGGTGGATCGGCCATGGAGGAGACTTGGAGAATTTTATCTTTTAAAACAAGCCATGACCGACACAAGATGGGCATTTTTGTCCTTTTAAAAATTAAATCAAATAATTAAATTAAACTTTATGTTAGACAAATCATATTTGCACACATAAGGTTTAATTAAATCATGCCATATGTTCAAATAATAATTCGACAAATTTCATAACATTTATGAAAAAAAGTTTATTAATTAATCATTTAAATATTTAACAATTAAATATCCAAATAATCAATTAATATAATTATTATTATATATGTATTTTTATTTACAATAAATAACAAATACATATATTTATGACATGTGTCAAAATCTTATTTGACAATTAATTAATGTGTATCTAATCAAATTATGTATCAAATACAAATACACAATAATTATGATAGACCAAAAATACCTCTATGCATGTGTTATCGTTTAACTCTTTTAATCCGGTGAAGTATTATGAATAATCCGCATTATTCATATCGCGTTGCCCAAGTTCTTAATGAGTACAATTCATATTGTGAGACTCTATAAGTTTAGGTTTATCCGTAATGAAATCCAATTTCGTGTCCATACTTCACTCATTCATGAATTATGACGACCACGAATAATCTCGCTAAACTATGCAAGCCGAGGTTATTACATACGTATAATCCCTTAGTCACAGGCTATGTTGGGAAGCGGCCGCGAGTGCGCAGCGGAAAATTAAAAATTATGATGTCGCTATCCCTTTGCCGAAGACCCATTTGTTTTGATTATTCTACAAGCCTAGGCATGTTACTATATATTCTATGCATAAAAACTCATAAAACATGCAAAGAACATAAACCTAAACATGCTAACTATCATAAGAACTCTAATTAAAATAAAGAAAGAAAAAGACTTACTTGAACCGAAGACTCCTCCAGTCCTCCCTCCAATCTACAAGCTTTTCTCAAACTCAGCAAGCACTTCCACGTTCCAAAGAGCCACCCAAGTGTGTGGCCTCCAAACGTGCACACACCAAAGCCAAAACTCAACGGCAAGACTACGCCTTGAGTGCACATGTATTTTGCCATTGGTGCTAGCCTAGGCAAATACCTTAAAAACTTTTAACTTGAGATTCCTCTAGTCAATTAGACTTAAGGATCCTCAAAATCAGTGGGTTACTCTTAAACTTTAGAGTTGCTCACTTATATAAACCCAATATATGAAAGGTTTTGGTGTAAAAATTTGTAAAGAATTCTTTGGGTTTATATAGGTGCTCCAAAGACAACAAAATTAATTAAGAATTCGATGTGGGATAAATGCTAATTAAATCTTAGCCATTGGATCTTAATATAGTGGTTTAATGAGATTATAAAACCCTAATAAGAGTTTGGGCTGAATTGGAATTCAAAACAAAAAATAAAATAAAATTAAATTAAAAAAAAAACACAATTTTTTTTTCTTATTCATTTTTTCCAATTCCCAAAGTGCCCCTATCGTCATTCACCAATTCCTAAGCAACTTTGGAACCTCATAAATGATCTGTTCAATAATTAAACACATTGAACTATTTATGAACAATTCCTACAGCATTCATATATGCTGTTAAATTTGAACTGTACACTGTTAACCATTGATTTCGACTTTGTTGTGTGTGACCTTTTGGGTTCCCCTCAAGTTGGACATGAAATGAATCGTGATAATTTAATTGAACATAAATTATCCTCCGATCAGATGGTCGTTCGATTTCAATTACCAAGGTTGACATATAGCAACATGCCAAGGCCCCCAAATGAGAAGGAAAGATATATACCCATTTTGTATGCGATTTACATATGATACGGTCCCTCACCTCACTGTATCCCCACCGTTTGACCTATGATATGGAAAATGTCCACCCATATAGTCAAAGGTATGATGTTGATAGTGTCATGAATCGTGCTAACCTAAGAATCTCACATGATTCTTCCGCTGCGACCATAGTCTCAAGCACTGATCACACATATCAACCCGCGAACTGGAATACTACTCTTATAAGAAAATATTATCCGAGAGAGTGGCGATTCTCTGTTGTATCTTTACAAACTTCATGTGTTTCAACAAATGACCCAATCATACCCTTATGACCGGATCTTTTGAACCGGGGAAGGAGAATGTCAAAGTCATTTGATCCACACATAAGATTTTAAAGACCTCAAGTCTAAGGACTAGTCATACAATCGATACATGAAAGTTCTCACAGACACATGGGATAAACACTCCATGTGAAAACTTTCGGCGGTCAGTTCGATGGACACGAGCAACTCATGCATCCATGTGATACACCAAGCGGACGAATCTCTGCTAGTAGCCTATGAGATCGGCTACCCCACTTAAAGGCGGATCATATCATCATGCTAGTCTCTCTTCTTTGTGAACGCCTAGATTATTCACAAAACTATGACTATGAACGTTTGAGAGTAATGATTCTCATAAGGCGTGGAAGCCATCATCTTATTACTCCAAGGGCTTTATTATAGAGTTTGATGATTCATATAATCTATGTAAGACACTTATAATAAAGATTGCCATTTTATTAATTAAAGAAAATATTTCAAATACATGTACATATAGCCCATCCATAAGTTGGGTATAGGGCATATCCCTAACAATCTCCCACTTGCACTATAGCCAACTAGTATCAATCTAGACACCATACTCTTGGGTGTGCCTATCATGCTTTTGTTGAGTCAGCCCTTTAGTCAGAGAATCTGCAAGATTATCTTCTGTGGGTATTTTCTCTATAATAACTTCTTTTCTCTCAACAATCTCCCTGATGAGATGAAATCGCCTGAGAACATGCTTGGATTTCTGGTGGGACCTTGGTTCCTATGATTGAGCAATGGCGCCCGTGTTGTCACAGTACATCATGATGCCATTCTTTATCGCGGGAAGCACTTCCAGCTCCATGATGAAATTTTTTATCCAGACTGCTTCTTTAGCTGCCTCAGATGCTGCAATATAATTGGCTTCAGTGGTGGAGTCCGCTGTAGTTGACTGCTTTGAGCTTTTCCAACTGACAACTCTGCCATTCATAGTAAACAGATATCCTGTTTGTGATGTGCTGTTATCCCTATCAGTCTGAAATCTCGCATTACAGTAACCAATGACTTTCATCTCAGAACAATCTCCGTATGTCAAGAAAACATCCTTAGTTCTTCTCAGATACTTGAGGATTGTTTTGACAGCTGCCCAGTGTTGCTCACCAGGATTTGCCTGATACCTGCTCGTTATACTAAGAGCATAAGAGACATCAGGTCTTGTACATAGCATGGCGTACATGATCGATCCTATTGCTGAAGCATAATGGATCCTACTCATACGCTCTCTATCTGAAGGAGTAAGTGGACATTGCTCCTTAGATAATTTGATTCCATGACAAGTAGGTAAATTACCTCTTTTGAAATCTTCCATTTTGAATCTTTTCAAAACTTTATCTATGTACGTAGATTGAGAAAGTCCTAACAACCTCTTAGATCTATTACGGTAGATCTTAATGCCGAGGATGTAGGCTGCTTCTCCCAAATCTTTCATGGAGAAATTCTGAGATAACCATTGCTTGGTGGCTTGCATCATGGGAATATCATTCCCGATGATTAATATGTCATCGACATATAATACAAGAAATATAACAGCACTCCCACTACTTTTCCTGTAAACACAAGGCTCGTCTACATTTTTGATGAAGTCAAATTCTTTGATTGTCTCATCAAATCGTATATTCCAACTTCTGGAGGCTTGCTTAAGACCATAAATGGATCATTTAAGCTTGCATACTTTATTATGATCATCATTAGATGAAAAACCCTCAGGTTGTGTCATATAGATTTCCTCTACGAGGTTCCCATTAAGGAAAGCTGTTTTGACATCCATCTGCCAAATCTAATAATCAAAGTGTGCAACTAGTGCCAGTAAAATTCAAATGGACTTTATCATTGTAACAAGCGAGAATGTTTCTTCATAGTCAATTCCTTGGATTTTTCTATAACCTTTCGCCACCAACCTAGCCTTATAGGTTTGGATGTTGCCTTCTGCATCAGTTTTACGCTTGTAAATCCACTTGCATCCTATGGGTTTTATCCCTTCAGGTGCATCCACCAAGTCCCAGACTTGATTTTGATACATAGAGTCTATTTCAGATTTCATAGCCTCAAGCCACTTGACTGAATCAATGTCACGCATTTCTTCGTCATAACTGGTGGGATCGTCATTATCAATGACCTAATCATGTTCCTTATCAATATGGAAACCATATCTTTCAGGATCATAGCTTTCCCTACCAGACCTTCTAAGTTTATAACCTTGTGGTTGTTCCATCGCTGCCCTTTTGAGGGGCATGGGGTTTATGTCTATGTTAGTTTGTTCTTCTCGTACCTCATCGAGGTCAAGTCTACTCCCACTATATTTCTTGAGAAGGAATTCATTCTCTAGAAATTTAGCATTTCGTGAGACAAATGTTCTTTGTTCATTTGGGACGTAGAACACGTATGCTCTTCAAGGCATATCCTACAAACTTACATTTAACTGCCCTATCATCTAATTTGTTAGTTTGTGTGAGCTTAACATATGCGTCACATCCCCAAACTCTTAGATAACTAAGACTAGGACGTTTCCCAGACCATAACTCATATGGTGTTTGACTAAGAGTCTTGGAAGGAACTTGGTTTAGTAGTAGTGTTGCAGTTTCTAAAGCAAGACCCCAAAATGAAAGAGGTAGATCTGTGCCTGGCATCATTGATCGGACCATATCCAATAATGTCCGATTTCTCCTTTCGGAGACCCCATTATGTTGTGGAGTTCCCGGAGGAGTCCACTGGGAAACAATGCCATTTTCTCTCAAGTAATCTTGAAATGCGTCGCTTAAGTATTCACCACCTCGGTCAGACCTTAGTGACTTAATACTTTTATTAAGCTAGTTTTCTACTTCAGCTTTGAAGTCTTTGAATTTCTCAAAGGTTTAGATTTGTACCATAAGGTACACATACCCATATCGCGAGTGATCATCGATAAAGGTAATGAAGTAGGAGAATCCACCTCTAGCGGTGACTGACATTGGTCTGTATATATTAGAGTGTATGAGTTCTAATGTCTCTGTTACACGCTATCCTTTACCTTTGAAGGGTAATTTGCTCATTTTACCAAGTAAACAAGACTCATAAGTTCCATAAGGTTCATATTTGAAGGGTCTAAAATACCCATCCTTATGTAGCTTAGTTAATCTTGTTTCATCGATATGACCTAAGCGACTGTATCATAGAAGTGATTCATTGAGATTATTCGAGTTAACGTTGTATATATTAGAGGTTGAACATTTTTTGTTAGTTTGTAAGATATAGATACCATTATTCAAAATACCATCTCCATATTTTATTTCATTGAAATAAATAGAACATTCATTACAACTTATTAGGCATGAAAAGCCTTTATTACATAAAGAAGAAATTGAAATGATGTTCTTTACTAGAGAATGTACATAAACACAATCTTTTAAGTCTAAAACTAAACCATTCAGTAAAACTAATGAATAAGTCCCCATGCATAATGCAGCCAGTTTTGCTCCATTACCCATGCGTAAGTCAACCTCCCCATGACGGAGTCTCCTACTGTTTCTCAGGCCCTGCACATTCTTACACAAGTGAGTCCCACAACCGGTGTCAAACATCGAAGTAGAAGGTTCAGAGTTTTGAGAATATAGTTCAATCATATACAACATACCTGAAGCATTGGGCTTCTTGGCCTCTTGGGCTTCCCTAGCTTCCTTGGCTTTCAAGGATCTGCAGTCTTTCTTCCAATGACATTCTTTCTACAAAAGAAACATTTCCCCTTTTCCCTTTTTCTTCTCCACCTTACAATTGGGCTTTAGGTGATCTGGAGCCTTGGCCTTGCCCTTATTTTTCTTTGGGCCTCGTGACTTCAGGTCCGTACCCGTAAGCATGACGGAGGTTTTAAGCTCCGATTTCAAGTCCTTCTCTGCTTGCTTTATCAGATTGTGCAATTCTGCTAAAGTAGCTTCTTTATCAGACAGATGAAACTGTATAATAAAGTTAGAGAAGTCTTTTGGTAAGGACTGAAGAATTAGATCGTGACCTATCTTATGATCCATGATGAACCCGAGGTTGGCCAATTTTTCAATGTGGCCAATCATCTTAAGCACATGTCCACTAACAGATCCTTCCTTATACCTTGTTTGGAATAAGACACATGACACTTGGAATCTCACGGTATGAACGGAAGTTGCATACAACTCCTTCAAGTGAAAGATGATGGTTTGAGCATCCATATATTCGTGAGCTTTCTGAAGTTCATCCGACATAGAGCCAAGCATTATGCAAACTGCTTGCTCATCATCATTGACGTGTTTCTTCCAAGAATCAAATGTATTTTGGTCAGCATCTTCTGTGGGTTCAGGGGAAATGGTCTTTCAAGAACATAGAAAATCTTTTCTTATCGTAAGACAATTTTAAGGTTTCTAAACCAGTCATTGTAGTTGTCCCCTTTGAGCTTATGCTCATCAAGGATGGAACGAAGTGATACTCTCTTTGCCATTTGAATGTTTGTTAAATATTTTAACCCACATGTTAAGAGAGAATGTTAAAATTAGTAATATGTTTTCATTAATGTTTCATAATAACATGGGCTTTTAATATTATGAAGTTGCTCCGACTCAATTGTTTTAAAATTTTAAGCAAGTCGCATCAACCCCAATATGGTGGATTTCTTGTGGGCAAGGATCCCGTTATCATCATTCCATAACTCCGAATAGGGCCGGTCGTTATAAAATACGATAATTAGGTAGGTTCCCAACCAATTTATGATATATATCACAATTCCTTGATCATTGGGTTGGGCAATCAAACATGCCATAGCTTATGCTAGTCCTTGTGGACACCCAATCTTTGCCACTAAGTTATAAGACCACGCCTAAGGGTCGATGCATCTAATGACTCAGAAAAGTCAAACCATTGTCAATAGTACGATTTAGGGATAAATTGGTATTGGTCAGTCTGGTAAAGTCTAGTCCTGCCAATACGGTTTAAGCCCTTTGGGTCTATACTTTACAATGGGAGGCAAATTTTTGGACTTAAATTATTATTGAGGATTTTAGCAAGTTTAAGTGAATAACTGTCAAATGGATTCCTCCATTGAAAATTCCCCAGAGGGAGGGTGGAGCGAACTCTCTTAAATACCCCTACCTCTTAGGCTCTTATTGCCTTGGTGACATCAATAAACAATAGATCCTCCAAATTAGTCCAACACTTTAAATATGCTTTAAGGTAAGCTTTGAGTAAATGATTATCTAGATGTCTTCACAGCTTTTCCTTTTGGCTATAAAAAGGTAGTGAGTGAAGGAAGACACCAAATCATTATCTAACTCTAGTAATACCTTTGGTTAAATATACTTTAGTTTGGAAAGTTTTATTAACGCTTTGGTCCCACCCCACTTGTATATTTTATAATGTATTTTATTATAAACAAGTGATTTATATTTATTAGCCTTAAAGGTAATAAATCTCTAAGTTCATCACAGAATAATTACTTAGCAAAGGGATAAGCAATACACTCTCTATTTCCTTAGAAAATCTCTAGATGTTTGCACCCTAAAATAATCATATCAATTCTAATCATACATAGAATCATCAAGCATATGAGTTTTAATATGTTGGAATTATTTTAGGCATTAAATAAATTTGATTAATATTTAATTATGATATTGCATTTTATTTTAATCAAATAAATTTACTATTCACATTTTTTTACAGATGCGTGAACTTTAAATGCAATTTCACAATTCAAAACTTAACCAAATCATGCAAAACTTGTGCCTAAAATTAATTTCAGGGTGTTAGCTTTCCAACGAGCTTTTGCAAACCCAATTTCGAGTTCAAATAAGAGAGAACTAATGAAAACAAACATGGCGCATTGATACCACTGTTGGGAAGAGGCCGGGAGTGCGCAGCGGAAAATCAAGAAAAAAAAATTATGATGCCGCTATCCCTTTACCCAAGACCCATTTGTTTTGATTATTCTACAAGCCTAGGCATGTTACTATATATTCTAAGCATAAAAACTCATAAAACATGCAAAGAACATAAACCTAAACATGCTAACTATCATAAAAACTCAATAAAATAAAAAAAGAAAAAAAAGACTTACTTGAACCGAAGACTCCTCCAGTCCTCCCTCCAATCTACAAGCTTTTCTCGAACTCAGCAAGCTCTTCCACGTTCCAAACAGCCACCCAAGTGTGTGGCCTCTAAAGATGCACACACCAAAGCCAAAACTCAACGGCAAGACTACGTCTTGAGTGCACGGGTATTTTGCTCTTGGTGCTAGCCTAGGCAAATACCTCAAAACGTTTAACTCGAGGTTCCTCTAGTCAATTAGACTTAAGGATCCTCAAAATTAGTGGCTTACTCTTAAAATTTAGAGTTGCTCACTTATATAAACCCAATATATGAAAGTTTGTTTGGGCAAAAATGTTAAAGAATCTTTGGTTTATCTAGGTGCTCCAAAGACAACAAAATTAATTAAGAATCCGATGTGGGATAAATGCTAATTTAATCTTAGCCATTAGATCTTAATTTAGTGGTTTAATGAGATTATAAAACCCTAATAAGAGTTTGGGCCGAATTGGAATTCAAAACAAATAACAAATAAATTTTTTTTACTATTCACGTTACTATTCACATTTTTTTTAAAATTCCAATTCCCAAAGTGCCCCTATCATCATTCACCAATCCCTAAGCCACTATGGAACCTCATAAATGATCTGTTCAATAATTAAACACATTGAACCATTTATGAACAATTCCTACAGCAATCATATATGATGTTAAATTTGTACCGTGCACCGTTAACCATTGATTTCGACTTTGTTGTGTGTGACCTTTTGGGTTCCCCTCAAATTGGACATCAAATGAATCGTGATAATTTAATCGAACATAAATTATCCTCCGATCAGATGGTCGTTCAATTTCAATGACCAAGGTTGACATCTAGCAACATGCCAAGGCCCTCAAATGAGAAGGAAAGATATATACCCATTATGTATGCGATTTACATATGATACGGTCCCTCACCTCACTGTATCCCCACCGTTTGACCTATGATATGGAAAGTGTCTACCCATATAGTCAAAGGTATGATGTTAATAGTGTCATGAATCGTGCTAACCCAAGAATCTCACATGATTCTTCCGTTGCGGCCACAGTCTCAAGCACTGATCACACATATCAACCCGCGAACTGGAATACTACTCTTATAAGAAAATATTATCCGAGAGAGTGGCGATTCTCTGTTGTATCTTTACAAACTTCATGTGTTTCAACAAATGACCCAATCATACCCTTATGACCGGATCTTTTGAACCGGGGAAGGAGAATGTCAAAGTTATTTGATCCACACATAAGATTTAAAGACCTCAAGTCTAAGGACTAGTCATACAATCGATACATGAAAGTTCTCACAGACACATGGGATAAACACTCTATGTGAAAACTTTCGGCGGTCAGTTCGATGGACACGAGCAACTCATGCATCCATGTGATACACCAAGCGGACGAATCTCTGCTAGTAGCCTATGAGATCGGCTACCCCACTTAAGGGCAGATCATATCATCATACTAGTCTCTCCGCTTTGTGAACGCCCAGATTATTCACAAAACTATGACTATGAACGTTTGAGAGTAATGATTCTCATAAGGCGTGGAAGCCATCATCTTATTACTCCAAGGGCTTTATTATAGAGTTTGATGATTCATATAATCTATGTAAGACACTTATAATAAAGATTGCCATTTTATTAATTAAAGAAAATATTACAAATACATGTACATATAGCCATCCACAAGTTGGGTATAGGGCATATCCCTAACACTTTTCCTTTTGGCTATAAAAAGGTAGTGAGTGAAGGAAGACACCAAATCATTATCTAACTCTAGTATTACTTTGGTTAAATTAACTTTAGTTTGGAAAGATTTATTAACGCCTTGGTCCCACCCCACTTATATCTTCTATAATGTCTTTTATTATAAACAAGTGATTTATATTTTTTAGCCTTAAAGGTAATAAATCTCTAAGTTCATCACGGAATAATTACTTAGCTAAGGGATAAGCAATACACTATCTATTTCCTTAGAAAGTCTCTAGATGCTTGCACCCTAAAATAATCATGCCAATTCTAATCATACATAGAATCATCAAGCATATGAGTTTTAATATGTTGGAATTATTTTAGTCATTAAATAATTTTGATTAATATTTAATTATGATATTGTATTTTATTTTAATCAAATAAATTTACTATTCACGTTTTTTTACAAATGCGTGAACTTTAAATGCAATTTCATAATTCAAATATTAACCAAATCATGCAAAACTTGTGCCTAAAAGTAAATTCAGGGTGTTAGCTTTCCAATGAACTTTTACAGACCCAATTTCGAGTTCAAATGAGAAAAAAACTAATCAAAACAAAAATGGCGCGCTGATACCACTGTTGGGAAGCGACCGCGAGTGCGCAGCGGAAAATTAAAAATTATGATGCCGCTATCCCTTTACCCAAGTCCCATTTGTTTTGATTATTCTACGATCCTAGGCATGTCACTATATATTCTAAGCATAAAAACTCATAAAACATGCAAAGAACATAAACCTAAACATGCTAACTTTCAGAAGAACTCTAATTAAAATAAAGAAAGAAAAAGACTTACTTGAACCGAAGAATCCTTCAGTCCTCCCTCCAATCTACAAGCTTTTCTCGAACTCAGCAAGCTCTTCCACGTTCCAAAGAGCCACCCAAGTGTGTGGCCTCCAAAGGTGCACACACCAAAGCCAAAACTCAACGGCAAGACTACGCCTTGAGTGCACGAGTATTTCACCCTTGGTGCTAGCCTAGGCAAATACCTCAAAACTTTTAACTTGAGATTCCTCTTGTAAGTGTCCCAGACATGCCAATGGATTTCTAAACGTGATTCGTGTGTGAATAAAAAATCAAAAATAAGTTGCGGATGACTTACATTGATCGGTTGAGTTCAAAACCTTTCATGGATGTTGAAGCTTCCAAGCTCATGGGTGAGTATCCCTATCACATTCATTTGACTCCCATATGTGCTAGCAAGAACAAATGGAACAAATTTTATCTCCCAAGGAGAAGCAAATTTGCCCAAGAGAGAGGGAAGCAATCGGCCCCCTTGGTGAGCCAAGGCCATTCGACCAATCTTCACTTCAGTGGCCATTCGGCCTTTCTAAAAGGAGAAAGCCAAATTGGCCAATTAAGAGAGAGCAAATACTTTTGCTTTTTGGCCAAAAGAAACTTCAGAGGCCATTTCCTTTCTTCAAAAGCAAAAAAAGGCCAGTGGCCGATTCTTTAAAAGAAAAGAAGTCAAGTGCTTTTTCAAAAGAGAGCTAATTTTGGCCAAAAATGTCAGAGGCCAAAATCGGCCAAATCAGAGAGAGAGAGAGATTGCTTTTATTTTGGCTCCCATTTTAAAATGTCAGTGGCCATTTTTTTTATTTCTCAAACAAAGCAAAATTTGCTTCGGCCAATTCCAAAAAAGAAAAAGCAGTGGCCACATGGAAAATGGGAAAAAGAAATATATTAATGAATAATCCAAAATTCATTAGTTGTCAATTTTAGTTGATAGGTTTGATGGGTTAGTAAATCCAATTTAATATCCCAACAACTTCCATCAATAAATGACTAATTGATGTAAGTGAGTGGGTCCCACCACATTGAATTCAAAATCCAAATTAATTACACAGCACACTTTTGGGCTCGTGTTCGTTTAATCCGATTAAACGAATTTTTCGTCGCGGCATAATTAAATCCAATTTAATTAAACAATAATGCATCGCAAAATTATTACGGAACTCGCTTACGAATTAATTCTAAATTAATTCGTTTGTTTGAATTAAAATCCAATTTTAATTCCGCTTTGAAATCCGATTTCATTTAATATATCTAATATATTATTTTAGCCCAATTAAATAAATTAAATAGTAAAATCTAATTGCATCATTAAATTTATTTTATCGATTAATTCCAAATTAATCGCGTTCTCTCCTCTCGACGAATTTAATCCCAGATAAATTCTCGACGCAATTAATCCCAGATTAATTCTTTCTCTGATAATTAATCTCAGATTAATTCTTGCCGTAATTAATCCCAGATTAATTCTTGCCGTAATTAATCCCAGATTAATTTTCTCTCTCTTAATTAATCCCAGATTAATTTTTTCTCTCTTAATTAATCCCAGATTAATATTGTTCGAGTCAAATATCATCGGTGAATCTTTGGGATGCGACCCAAGAGATCCCTGGATATGTTGGCAGTAAATACGATTATCGGACTATCCGAATACGTGCGTACCCGGTACCACATACTTACCGATTTACAAGACATGGTTGGCTTCTAGCAAAGCACCGTGCCTACCCAATTCTCCAGAAATATTCTGCTACGGAATACAAGATCTTTGTTAGGCGTAGTATACGTAGTATTGTGCATTACGATCCAGTATCGGATGTCACATGCTAGGCCTGGGGCTGGAGTTGTGTCTGCCCCGTACGAAGCATATATCGGATCACTAGCAACTAGTCTCTTTATGATCGGAAAGTCATGACCTAGTCATACTTCCCCGATAGCTATAGCACTTAGAGTATCGGTTCTGTATCCATGCGTGATCATCATCTCCATATGACTGAAGTGATACTTCCATCTTGACATCACACCCAATACACTACGATTCTCAGTATACCCAGAATAGGTCTACACAGAACCTGTTAAAGCCTCGGATGACCAAAACCAAAGTATGCTGATTGTCGCAAGTATTAGCGATACAAGTCTCAGGTTAAAACCAAATACACCTACCCTGATTCGGATTCCCATGGACACATAGTCATACTACCAATGGGATTCCGATGGGTCTATCCAGAGCGAAGCTGTTACAGAACCTCATATTACACTTGCATGAGTATCCAATACCCAAATATATGAGAACTATATTGTTACGCTTCCATAACTCGCACAAGTGTAATACTAGCCTATTCCGCATTATCGATGTCCAGTCTCGATAATACTATGACTAGGGATATTTAATGATTAAACCTTTATGGATTAATACTGTCTCATATCTTATTAATCCGGAACTAATCATAAGGACTTTTATCATTTATATATCCGAGTAATCCAATTACAAATGATAAAAGAGCAATTTCCTTTGTCACATAATTAATTTGTACAACAACACCAAGTTCTGTACAAATAGTGATGCTATGGGTCATAATTGTCCAACAATCTCCCACTTGGCCTATAGCCAATCACTCAAGTGTCTAACACTTGAACTATGTACGGGTCGCTCAAACTTCTGCTGAGAAACAGCTTTCGTCAGCGGATTTGCAAGATTATCATCTGATGTGATTTATTCGATCATCACATCGCCACGATGTATGATCGAACAAATCAGATGAATTAGTTGAAGTACATACTTGGATCATTGATGAGACCGCGGTTCTTTAGCCTGCGCTGTAGCCTAGCTCAGCTGCTAACAAAACTACTTCTAATCCAATTAGGATTATTTAGATCCAAAATGCTTCTATTGCTGCATCAGCTGCAGCAATGTTCCGATTTTGTTATTTATTCGGCAACAGTATCTTGCTTGGACGATTTCCAACTCACTGTTCCGTTATTCAAACTATATTTCGTCAGCGGATTTGCAAGATTATCATCTGATGTGATTTATACATACCCTTATTACGACTTACAGTCGGTTTTATCAGTTTGGAAACTTGCAGCGGTGAACCCAGTCACCTCAAGTTCTCCTTTCCCCATATACTCAGAAAGCATCATTGGTTCATCCAAGATACTCAAGGATGTTCTTAACATCAATCCAGTGACCATCACTTGGATTGGCCTGATTGTGTCTACATATGCTCAAAGCTTATGAGACATCAGGTCACGTACATTTCAAAACGTACGAACACTGAGAGAGTGTCAGCAGCTTTCTAGATCTATCCCAGTAGATCTTTATTCCTAGAATAAAGCCTGCTTCTCCCAGGTATACCATGGAGAATTTTTCATGAAAGCCAAGCTTTCACCGATTTTATTATGGGAATGTCATTTCCAAGAAATGATATGTCATCATTATATAGGACAATCATTGTCAGTGCGCTCCCACTAACCTTCTTATATACACAAGAATCATATTCGTTTTGAATTAAATTATATACGATTATGATTACATCAAAACGATGGTTCCAAGAATTCAATGCTTGCTTCAATCCATAAATGGATTGATTTAACTTGCAAACCTTGTTTGCATGTTTTGGTACAACAAAACCGTCAGGTTGTATATAAACATCCTCCAAAAGGTTTCCGTTAAGGAAAGCGGTTTTGGCGTTCAGCTGCCATATTTCATAAATGAAATATGCAACAACAGCAAGCATTATCTGAATGGATTTAATCATGGCAAAGGGTGAAAGAGTTTCATCGTAGTCGACACTATGTCGTTGACGATATCTTTTCTGTACAAGCCTAGTTGTGTACATTTGTATGTTTCCATCCATGTATGTCTTCCTTGAAGACACATATAGTACCAATAGGCACAATGCCTTCTGGTACATCAACCAGTATCCAAACTTGGTTGATATACATGGAATCCATTTCGGACTTCATGGCACTTTGCCATAAAATGAGTCGATACCTTGTATTACTTCCTCATATGTAGCCAGTTCGTCTTCCTCAATAAGATTGATATCTATATGAGGTGAGATCAGAAACCCATATCTCCTAGGTTGTTTTCTGACACTCTCCGACCTACGCGGTTCTTGTGTATTTGAAGATTATTGGTACAGTTTCATCCCTGATGAACTGTTGATGTTCCGTGAGGAGTCGGTGCCTGGAACAGTATTACTCTGATTTTCATCGAGTTTTACTTTCCTCCCACTGACCACTGTATATAGGAATTCCTCTTAGGAAAATCGCATGGAGAGAAACAATTACATTGTTCTCTTATGAGTTGTATAAGTACTATACTTTGGTTTCCCTAGGATAACCAATTACAAATAGGTACTTATCCGATTTGGGTTCTAGTTTGGTACCATCCAAACATTTAGCGTATGCCCTGCATTCCCAAATCTTCAGGAATGAGAAACTCGGTTTCTTTCCTGTTCATATCTAATATGAAGTCTGTCTAACAGATTTTCATGGAACCTTATTCAAAATAAATATTGCACTGTTTAGTGTGTATCCTGAGAAGGAAATTGGTAGCTCAGAGCGACTCATCATCAACCTTACCATGTCCAACAAAGTTCGGTTTCTCCGTTCGGACACACCGTCAAATTGAGGTGTCTCGGGAGGAGTCCACTGTGAAAGAATACCATACTCTTTCAAGTAATCTTGAAACTCATATGTTTACGTATTTTACACTATGGTCCGACCGTAATGTTTTTAATAATTTTACCGGTCTATTTTCTTACTTCGTTTCGAAACTCTTTGAATTACTCAAAAGTTTCTGACTTGTGCTTCATAAGATACACATAACTGTAACGCGATGCCACATCCGTAAAGGTTACGAAGTATTCATATCCACCTCTAGCCTAACTAGACATGAGCCCACTTACGTCACCATGAACGAGGGCTAACAGATCGGTGGCACTTGCATTTTTACCAAGTAAAAGGTGTTTTAGGCACTTTGTCTAATAAACTAGATTCGTAGACATCATTTGAATTAGAATCAAATCCTTCCTAGTATCCACTCTTCGAAAGTGTGGATATACGAGTCTTGTTAATGTGTCCCAAACAACAATGCCACAAATAAGTCTTATTAGAATTACTCAATTTGAGCTATTTGTTTGTCATGTTATATGTTTGAGATTCATTTATATTCAAAATATGAAGACCATAATTTACATCTAATGTAGATATCTCGATATCATCTTTATAAACAAAAACACCTGGTGTTTCGAAATATAAAGGTATACCCGTAACGGGTTAAACTAGATATAGAGATAATGTTTCTAGTCAAACTAGATACATTATAACAGTCTCTTAATTTAAGTACATGCCCAAATGGCAGTTTCAAAACTTAGGTCTCTATGGTCAAAACAGCGACTCTCGTCCCGTTTTCGACTCGCAGGTCGATCTCATCTGAAGCCAGTCTCCTGCTTATTAGCAGATCCCGCACATCAGTACATATATTTATGTACCACATCTAGTATCAAAAATCCAATTTTAAAACCAGCAGTGAACACGTTTATAATAAACATTCTTGAAGCCGGAACCTTATCCCGCCTTCACTTCCTTCATGTCTGCCTTGTCCATACGGCAGTCACACTTCTAGTGACCCCGTTTGCCACAGTTTAGGAAGACAACTTGGGATATGTCCTTTTAAGAAGCTCTGGCTGTGCATAATGGATTGAGCACTAAAGTTATCATCACAATGAGTCTTCCTAAGCTCATGCTCTACT
Source organism: Zanthoxylum bungeanum (assembly GCA_019454045.1). Taxonomy (NCBI): domain Eukaryota; kingdom Viridiplantae; phylum Streptophyta; class Magnoliopsida; order Sapindales; family Rutaceae; genus Zanthoxylum; species Zanthoxylum bungeanum. The sequence continues at coordinate 410,087 of SKCR01031198.1, read as the reverse complement.
ACTTGCTCAACTCCTGGCTCATGCTTGAGAGGTTTCTCTATCAAATAGAATAACTTCTCAGCTCCCAGGACTATCCTGAAGTTCTATTCCCAATCTGAAAATTAAAGCCGTTAAAGACATTTTTCCCAGGATTATGTCCTTTTACGCTAATCTTTCAGTCATCTTGATTGCTATAGTCCAATTATCCAATCAACGATTTCAAGTACAATTAAATGTAATGATTACTATAGTCTAACTATATAATCAACTACAATTGATCGGTTACATTCAAATGTATTGATTACTATAATCCAATTATATAACCAACTACAAATGAAGTAGTTTGAATACAGTCCAACTGTTAAATTAAAACAACAATTGAATATTAGTCCAACTAATATATTTAATAATTAATGACGAAAAATGAAATGAGAGCGTATTGGCAAGTATCTAAACGAAATTGCAAATTTAATACTTGTCTCCCACTATTTTTCGGCGAGCCTCTAACCCTCTGTGGAGTACTGGGGAAACCTAGTTTCCTAGTGGGCTAGGATCCCGTTAAATAACACACAACCTTGACTTTGGCCAAAAAGTTGTATGAAACTTAACTAGGTAGATCTCTAAGATCAATTGGATCTCATCCAATTCCTAGATACATTAGGTGGACCTCCAAGTCCGAAACATATATCCAATATATGCCAATATATCCAATATATTTCCTAACCTTTTCCTCTAAATCAACTAAGCCTTGGCTTTGGCTCAACAAGCTTAATGATTCTAGTTAAGCGTGACCCATTGACAGTGGGAAAGCTTCATAATCGAGGTCGATGAACAAGAAGTGACCTTGACTTTGGCCAACAAATCACAACTTGCCCAAGATTTACGATATGGAACAAAACTTTCATGATTCAAACACATCCGCGATGGACAAAGGTCTTGACTTTGGCCAACAAACCAATGCCAATCTTGGATCTTGAGAGAGAATCACTCAATGGAAGGAAAGACACTTAATATAAAATGAGGGTTTTTGTCGCGATATGGCAACCAATTTATTATCTTTGATTAGGTCTCATCATACACCCTTAAGCATACATTCTAAAAGCATAATAAGGCATGATAAAATTAATAATGATATACGGATGGATATATGATACATTTTGTTTCTATAACAAATCTCTTTATTTCCTCTCTCCCGCTAGCACTATTCTTACTTCTACCCAATTACATAATTGTAGGCACTGCATTTTTGCATATAAGTCCCGATGATGAGTCTCGTACGGAGGCACTACTCTTTAGGTTGCGGAAGTCGCGGGAAACGAATGTCGGAAGGGGAAATTCAGAATAAGTATGTCATCAGATTCAATTAATATGTTCACTACTTTCGTTCATGCTGCGTTCATGAACACGTTCGAACGTCAAGCAGATTACAGGCATTCGTGCAACGTTCGAATCGGCGTTCGAACGGTGTCGGTACTTCTGGTTTTGTTGCTAGCCTCACGCCCAAGCCCAATTAGCCCACCAAAATCCACCTAAAAATAATTAAAACATTTAAAACATGTCATAAATTAAAATAATATCCTTCCTAAATTAAATAAATCACATCCCAATCTAAATAATTCACATACCTAAATAAACAAATCAAATATATCACCTTCCCAATCAAACCAAATCTCCTCCCTAACTTAAGAAGTTTTTTTCCTTGTGAGACACTAATCAAAATATTCCCCCCATAATTACTTGATCCATTCCTGTTCAAACCTTAGAAACCCTAACCTTTGCCTATAAAAAGAAGCCAAAACCAACCCTTCACACCCTAGCACATCCACGCATAACACAAAGAAATTCTCCTTGCAATTGTCGTGAATAAACAAACACAAATACCCTTCAAATAGCCCTCAACACAACCATTAACCTTCACGCAAACAACCCTCAACACAGCCCCTAACCTTCACGCAAACAGCCCTCAACACACCCCATCCATCACCAAAACCAATAAATATAAAACAACTCCTAACTACAGCCTTAAAATAGTCCAAAATAGTCCTCAAATTAACCCCAAAACAACCCTTATTCACCGCAAGAAATAGTAGCAAAACAGCAGCAAAACAGAGGAAACGACGGCTCAAAATAGTGAAGCAGCGAACAAGAGTAGTGGACCAGTGGACCGGAGGAGTTACGAAGCATCAACCCTTCTGACGGCCGTGTAACGCACTTTCGAGAGACGACCTAAGAGGTTAGACTTGAGTGCACCCTTCCTTTTATTTATTTTCTTACTTTATTTTGCATGAGTATTGTGGGTTGGTGCATGATGTGATTCTCGGATGAATGGAATATGTGTTCTCTCTTGTGGTATATCGGATGGAAATCCGGACATAAATTCTGTAGCCGAATGGACGGTAGTGCGGTCTGTACTCGGGATACAACGCCACGTACCGCTTGAGAGACACACATATTTCGTTTCATCCAACTTTGTGTTTGAGCATGATTTAGTCGCTAGTATGTTATTTATGTTTAAGCATGATTTAGTCGTTCTCGCTTTACTTTATGCAAGTTATTTGTTTGTGTATTGATGATGTAGTGCGCATGGGCTTAGTATGTTGGTCTAAAGGTTCTCTATTTGAGGGAAGAAAAGTCCAAAAGGCTACCTTTACGACAATACTTTGCCACGCCAGACGAAGTATGTTTGATTGAATGTGAGATATGTTTAATCGAGCATACGAGGTCCTATATTATTGTTGTCTTTATTTTATATGCACGGTAACATAATGCGCATGGGCTAACTAGGGTGGATTAAAGGTCCTCTATTCGAGGGAAATGCCTGAAGGCTACCTTTACCACGATATTTTACCGCGCCTTTTATTATGTCATTTACCCTTTGCATATCGTTGCTTTATTTATGCATGCATTTCATTCTTGTGCGCATGGGTTAAATAGGGTGGATTCAATGTCCTCTATTCGAGGGAAAATTCATAAAGGCTACCTTTACCACGATGTTTTGCCGCGCCTTTTATTATGTCATTTATCCTTTGCATATCGTTGCTTTATTTATGCATGCATTGCATTCTTGTGCGCATGGGCTAACTAGGGTGGATTCAAGGTCCTCTATTCGAGGGAAAATGCCTAAAGGCTACCTTTACCACGATGTTTTGCCGCGTCGGATGAGGTACACCCAATTGAATGGGAATGAGTTCAATCGGGCACACGGGGTCCTACATTGTGGATTTGCTTATCTATGTATGTGTTGCGTCGTCTATCATGCATCAGGTCATGTCCCGTTCGAACGTATTCTCGAACGCTATACAAACATGAACCTTCTGTTTCCCGTTCGAACGCGTTTACGAACGCTACTCGAACGCGCATGCATTTTGTTTCATCAGGTCTTGTCCCGTTCGAATGCGTTCTCGAACGCTATACGAACGCGAACCTTCTGTTTACCGTTCGAACGCTTTTACTAACGCTACTCGAACATGCATGTATTTTCTTTATTTTATCATGCATCAGGTCCGATCCTGTTCAAACGCGTTCTCAAACGCTATACGAATGCGAACCTTCTATTTACCATTCGAACGCGTTTATGAACGCTACACGAACGCACATACACTGAACTGAGTCCTTTTCATCACATTTCATGCATGATTTCTTCTTGGGTGATTTCTCTTGTATTATGTAATTAACCATGTCATTCCATTATTGACACTTTTGCTGTTATCATCCATTTGTATTCCCGCATTCATCTATTTGATGTGTTCGTAAGATTGTGTTCAAGCATGATTATGTCGTTAGGATGTTACTTGTTTCTCAAGCATGATTTAGCCATTAGTATGTTATTCCTATATGCATGATCTTGTTATCTCCTTTCGCAATAGGTGTTTCTTTATGTTTATGTTTAGGTTGTTATTTATTTTTCGTGTTTGATGATTCAACATGTTCATGAGATTATTATGTGATATCATATGTTTTCCGTTAAGATGATTCATTTTATACATGCAAACTTAGGAGTAGATTATCCTTGGAAATATACATTGCTTAGGCTTGGTTAGATTATTGCACAAATCATATCATTACAAGTGGCATAAGTAAGGGACCATTCTAAACCCAACGGTTTGAGGTCTTCCCTTGCGAGGGGTGAGTGCGACCTTAAATTATTTTCCCGGTTCACACCTGGTGGCGACTCCATGTTATTTCTCTGGTTTAGTCCCCCTGCGGGCTATTCCGTACTCCCGACCGGGTCGTGAGCCCGTAATAGGGTCGTCCAACATCTGTGTTCTACAATAATACTTCTAAAGAAACCTCATTTGCATTAAGGGGAATTGGTGAGAAGAGAAATACAAAGAGAAAAGAGGTAATAGGTTGGACACGCAGGTCCAATTTAATAAATTCTAAATTTATTACAACAATTTCCAAAATTGCCCTTACCCTTCTAATATCCATCCGATATACATTATTCATACATACATCCAAGTATTCACACAAAGCATGTTATCAATCAATCTAATCCAATTAATTAATCTTTGATTAATGACCATCTAATGTACATTGATCGGTTGAGTTCAAAACTTTTCATGGATGTTGAAGCTTCCAAGCTCATGGGTGAGTATCCCTATCACCTTCATTTGACACCCATATGTGCTAGCAAGAACAAATGGAACAAATTTTATCTCTCAAGGAGAAGCAAATTTTCCCAAGAGAGAGGGAAGCAATCGGCCCCCTTGGTGAGACAAGGCCATTCGGCCAATCTTCACTTCAGTGGCCATTCGGCCTTTCTAAAAGGAGAAAGCCAAATCGGCCAATTAAGAGAGAGAGCAAATACTTTTGCTTTTTGGCCAAAAGAAACTTCAGAGGCCATTTCCTTTCTTCAAAAGCAAAAAAGGCCAGTGGCCGATTCTTTAAAAGAAAAGAAGTCAAATGCTTTTTCAAAAGAGAGGCTAATTTTGGCCAAAAATGTCAGAGGCCAAAATCGGCTAAATCAGAGAGAGAGAGATTGCTTTTCTTTCGGATCCCATTTTAAAATGTTAGTGGCCATTTGTTTTATTTCTCAAACAAGCAAAATTTGCTTCGGCCAATTCCAAAAAAGAAAAAGCAGTGGCCACATGGCAAAATGGGAAAAAGAAATATATTAATGAATAATCCAAAATTCATTAGTTGTCAATTTTAGTTGATAGGTTTGATGGGTTAGTAAATCCAATTTAATATCCCAACAACTTCCATCAACAAATGACTAGTTGATGTAAGTGAGTGGGTCCCATCACATTGAATTCAAAATCCAAATTACTTACACAACACATTTTTGGGCTCGTGTTCGTTTAATCCGATTAAATAAATTTTTCGTCGCGGCATAATTAAATCAAATTTAATTAAATAATAATGCCTCGTAATAGCCAATCACTCAATTGTCTAACACTTGAACTATGTACGGGTCGCTTAAACTTCTGCTGAGAAACAGATTTCGTCAGCGGATTTGCAAGATTATTATCTGATGTGATTTATTCGATCATCACATCACCACGATGTATGATCGAACGAATCAGATGAATTAGTTGAAGTACATACTTGGATCATTGATGAGACCGCGGTTCTTTAGCCTGCGTTGTATCCTAGCTCAGCTGCTAACAGAACTACTCCTAATCCAATTAGGATTATTTAGATCCAAAATACTTCTATTGCTGCATCAGCTGTAGCAATGTTCCGATTTTGTTATTTACTATTCATGTTACTATTCATATATTTTTTTTATTCCAATTCCTAAAGTTCCCTTATCATCATTCACCAATCCCTAAGCCACTATGGAACCTCATAAATGATCTGTTCAATAATTAAACACATTGAACCATTTATGAACAATTCATACAGCAATCATATATGCTGTTAAATTTGTACTGTGCACTGTTAACCATTGATTTTGACTTTGTTGTGTGTGACCTTTTGGGTTCCCCTCAAGTTGGACATGAAATAAATTGTGATAATTTAATCGAACATAAGTTATCCTCCGATCAGATGGTGTTCGATTTCAATGACCAAGGTTGACATCTAGCAACATGCCAAGGCCCCTAAATGAGAAGGAATGATATATACCCATTTTGTATCCAATTTACATATGGTACGGTCCCTCGCCTCACTGTATCCCCACCGTTTGACCTAGGGTATGGAAAATGTCTACCCATATAGTCAAAGGTATGATGTTGATAGTGTCATGAATCGTGCTAACCCAAGAATCTCACATGATTCTTTCGTTGTGGCCACATTCTTAAGCACTGATCACACATATCAACCCGCGAACTGGAATACTACTCTTATAAGAAAATATTATCCGAGAGAGTGGCGATTCTCTGTTGTATCTTTAAAAACTTCATGTGTTTCAACAAATGACCCAATCATACCCTTATAACCGGATCTTTTGAACCGGGGAAGGAGAATGTCAAAGTCATTTGATCCACACATAAGATTTTAAAGACCTCAAGTCTAAGGACTAGTCATACAATCGATACATGAAAGTTCTCACAGACACATGGGATAAACACTCCATGTGAAAACTTTCGATGGTCAGTTCGATGGACACGATCAACTCATGCATCCATGTGATACACCAAGCGGACGGATCTCCGCTAGTAGCCTATGAGATCGGCTACCTCACTTAAGGGCAGATCATATCATCATGCTAGTCTCTCCGCTTTGTGAACGCCCATATTTTTCACAAAACTATGACTAGGAACGTTTGAGAGTAATGATTCTCATAAGGCGTGGAAGCTATCATCTTATTACTCCAAGGGCTTTATTATAGTGTTTGATGATTCACATAATGTATGTAAGACACGTATAATAAAGATTGCCATTCTATTAATTAATGAAAATATTGCAAATACATGCACATATAGCCCATCCACAAGTTGAGTATAGGGTATATCCCTAACAAGCTATCCATATTATACCTGTGATATAGATAAAAACGTCAAATCTGTTCGGTATAATATAGTCGACTTTCAATTTAAGATCTCTAAATAACACTTGGAACTTATTTCCGAAGTTATACCACGACCATGGATTTACTAGATCGTAAACACGTGAGGATGCATATGCCCTGTACACAGGATTGACGGATCCTATCTTGATACGCACTGGATATCATGAGCATCAGTCCACACCCAACGAACAGGCGGAGGTCTGATCATGAATAGATCGATGACGTGACTACCATCAAAGTGTGGAGGATAACTCATATATCCCACTGTGGTATCTCAAGTCGAATGACCACTATGCTCGCTCAACTCGTGAAGATTCTTATTGACGTTGGTGTACCATCTATTAGGAAATCTTCAGTGAGTCGTTCTGTGTTTATCAAATAAATACCTACATGTCTATACGAGTCACCCAAGACTCATGGTTCATTGGGATAAACCATCGGAGCAAGTCACGATATACGAAATGTACCGGTCTCAGCGAATTTTACTAACCGACCCGTGTTAGTAAATCTTGACTAGGAACTTTATTTAAGGATATACATCTTATAGTGTTTTACCCAATGTCAATTACAAACTGCGTTGTAACTGCACACTATATTATAAATCCTAGGGTCTTTGTCTAATATACACGTATAACTAAACTAGATTTAGTTTCGATCTAATCATAATCAGATATATAATCGTAATTAGATCGAATAAGTGTATAAAAGACAAGGGTGCTACCATTAAATTAGTAATATTATGGAAAATAAAATTGCTCGTATTTATGAATCGGACATAAATATGATCCGGATTGGCACTCCGAGCACCAACCCTAACAATTTCTCCCACTTGATCTAGTGCCAATCCACGGTATCCTATACACATCTCAATGTATATCACATACTCATGGCCCTCAAGAGCTCACTTAGCACTCAAAAGGTAGGTAGCAACAAATAAGCCCGCTTTAACAAATTGAGTCTGTCAAACAAACCTAATTATTTTCCTTAGTAGCCAGCATCATTCATATTTTACAGAACCCAAATTCTACATCAATATGACTTAGACGTTATATCAGTTTTGTGTTATAGCTGCTGAGTTGTCTAAGTATATATGGATCAAATCCAAAATACTATAAGACAACCGTAAGCACAAAACTAATATCAACACTTCTAATCATTGAGGTCGCTATGCAACTTCATAAGTTATAACTGATTCCACTAGTTTAGTACAATCAACAGTGACACTCCCACTGCATCTTTTCTGACGTTATATGACATAGACCATCTAATGTGATAATTAGGATAAAAACTAATATGATCTTATGGTGGCAGACTAAATTCCCCATGAATAAGAAAATCGTTCTTAATATCTCAAAGATCACAAAGAACATGTTTCAAGACACATCATATGGTCTACAACATATCAAAATAACTCGTAATAATTACAATTAAATTGATATCTTTAATCGCACATAATATAGTATTCACTATGCCATCATCTTATGATGCATAAGATTGACAAGATATTCTAATCAATCTCACTTTCGACAAAGGTATCATCCTTTACGAAAGATGAATACTATATATATAAAAGACACATTAACTGTCAAACAGTTATACTAACTGCCATACACATAGTCTTACTGTGTCCTTTATTAGATCATTGTTGGGTTTCTAGATTAGTCCCAAGATCAATTCAAGCAAAAAAACATGTGTGAATACTCAAAGAAGAATGGCGGAACCATACTTACATTGATCGGTTATGTGATGCATTGAACAAAAAACTTTTCTCCCCTTCCATGAAGCTCACGGCAAAGTCCATTTTGTGCTCCTTGTGATTTTCGGTCACCATCTCCATGGAAGCTCCAAGCTCCAAGCTTTGTGTTGTGATTCCATGCTCATGAATAGGTTTCCCTATCACCTTAGGATGACTCTTCATGTGCTAGTATAAGGGAAATTTGCCACAAATCATCCTTGTTCTTCTTCTATGTCTCGGCCTTGCCAAGAAATGGAGAAAAAATTGGCTTCAAAGTAGAGAGGGAAGGGGGAAAAAATTGGTTTCAAACCGTGTAAGTGGAGAGAGAGAAGGGCAAGTGTGTTGTGTCTTGGTTTTTGATTTCCAAAATCAATAATAAACATATACCAAAAATTTGGTATTTGCCTTTCAAAAAGGTCAACCAATTTTTGGAGCCAAAAGGCAATTAATGCCTTCCAACCACCACCATCACTATTCACATCAAAAGTGACTAGACATCACATCACTCAAAGTGACTAGACATCACATCAATCAAAGTGACTAATGATTTGACGCTAGATGTGACTTGTGGGCCGCACTTGAATTCGAAATGCGAGTAGGCCCGCAAACACTCCCGGGCTCGGGTTCGCTAATTCCGAATTAACGAATTTTCCGTTGCGACGTAATTAAATCAAATTTAATTAAATAACTTTGCCTAGCAAAATTACTATTTACGTCGCTAACGAATTAATTCTAAATTAACTTGTTCGCTCGAATTAAAATCTAATTTTAATTCCGCGTCAAAATCCAATTTCGTATAATATATCGAATATATTATTTTATCGATTAATTCCAAATTAATCGTTCTCTCTCTTTAAATAATATTTTATCCCAGATAAAATATCTCCGTAATTAATCCCAGATTAATAAAGTGCGAGTCATACGTCATCGGTGAATCTTCGGGAAGCGACCCATGAGATCCCCGGATATGTTGGCAGTAAATCCGGTCGTCGGACTATCCGAACACGTACGTACCTAGTACTACGTTTTTACCAATTTACAAGACATGGTTGGCTTCTAGAAAAGCACCGTGCCTACCCAATTCTCCAGAAATATTCTTATAGGAATTTGTGATCTATATCAGGCGTAGTATACGTAGTATTGCGTATTACGATCCAGTATCGGATGTCACGTGCAAGGCCTGGGGCTGGAATTGTGTCTGCCCCGTAGGAAGCACATATCGGATCTTTGGTAACTAGTCTCTATAACCGGATAATCATGACCTAGTCATATTATCCCGATAGCTGCAGCATAAAAGAGCACCAGTTCCGTATCCTACGTGATCATCATCTCCACTATAACTGGAGTGATACTTCCATCTCGACATCACACCCAATACACTACAATTCTCAATATACCCAGAAGAGGTGTACACAGAACCTGTTAAAGCCCTGGATGACCAAAACCAAAGTATATTGATTGTCGCAAGTATCGGTGCAAGTCTCAGGTTAAGACCAAATACACCTACCCTGATTCGAACTTCCATAGACACATAGTCATACTACCAATGGAATTCTGAGGGGTCTATCTAGAGCGAAGCTGTTCCCGTACCATCGGTAAACACAACCTCCTATTACACTTGCATGAGTATCCAATACCCAAATATATGAGAACTATGTCGTTATGCTCCCACAACGCGCACAAGTGTAATACTAGTCTTTTATGCATTATCGATGTCCAATCTCGATAATACTCTAACTAGGGATATTTAATGATTAAACCTTCGTGGATTGATACTGTCTTATATCATCTCAATCCGGAACTAATCATATGGACCTTCTATCATTTATACATCTTGGTAATCTAATTACAAATGATAAAAGGGCAATTTCCTTTATCACATAGTTAATTTGTACAACAACACCATGATCTGTACAAATAGTGATGCTATGGGTCATAACTGTCCAACAATCTCCCACTTGGCCTATAGCCAATCACTCAAGTGTCCTACACCGGAACTATGTACGGTTCGCTCAAACTTCTGCTGAGGAAAGGCTTTAGTCAGTGGTTTTGCAGTGTTATCATCTGATGTGATTTATTCGATCATCACATCGCCACGATGTATGATCCGAACGAATCAGATGAATATCTGAAGTATATATCTGGATCGTTGATGAGACCATTAATTCTTTAGCCTGTGTTGTAGCCTAGCTCAGCTGCTAACAGAACTACTCCTAATCTGATTAGGATTATTATCGATCCAAAAGGCTTCTATTGCTGCCTCAGCTACAGCAATAATCCACTTTTGTTGTTTATTCGGCAACAGTATCTTGCTTGGAAGATTTCCAGCTCACTGTTCCGTTATTCAAACTGTATAGTACCTTTATTGCGACTTATAGTCGTTTATATCGGTTGGGAAACTTGCAACGGTGAACCCAGTCACTTCAAGTTCTCCTTCTTCATAGTATAAGAAAGCATCCTTAGTTCATCTAAGATACTTAAGGATGTTCTTAACATCAATCCAGTGACTATCACATGGATTGGCCCGATTGTGACTCCATATGCTCAAGGCATATGAGACACTAGGTCGCGTACATTTCTTTCAATGTACGAGTTCTCGGAGAGTGCTAACAACCTTTAGATCTATCCTAGTAGATCCTTTTTCCTAGAATAAAGGTTGTTTCTCCCAAGAATTCTACGAAGAATTTTCTTGAAAGCCAAGCTTTCACCGATTGTATAATGGGAATATCATTTCCAAGAAATGACATATCATCATTTTTAGGACAATCATTGTCATTGCGCTCCCACTAACCTCATTATATACACAAGAATCATTTTCGTTTTGAATTAAATCATATACCATTATGATTACATCAAAACGATATTTCCAAGAACGCAATGCTTGCTTCAATCCATAAATGGATCGAATAACCTATAAACCTTGTTTGCTTGTTTTGGTACGACAAAACCGTCAAGATGTTATAAACATCCTCCAAAAGGTTTCCATTTAAGGAAAGTGATTTTGACGTTCCAGCTGCCATATTTCATAAATGAAACATGCAGCATTAGTAAGCATTATCCAAATTGATTTAACCATGGCAACAGGTAAAAGGTTTCGTCGTAATCGACACAATGTTGATAACGATACCTTTTCGCTACAAGCCTAGCTTAGTACGTTGGTATGTTGCCTTCCATGTATGTCTTCCTTAAAGACTTATATAGTACCAATAGGCACAATGTCTTTAAGTACATCAACTAGTATCTAAAGTTAGTTGATATACATGGAATCCATTTCGGATATCATGGCACTTTTCCATAATAGGGAGTCGATACCTTGTATCACTTCCTCATACGTAGTCAGTTCGTATTCCTCAATAAGATTGGCATCTTTATGAGGTGAGATCAGAAACCCATACCTCCCAGGTTGTTTTCTGACTCTCTCCGACTAGCGTGGTTCTTGTGTATTCGAAGATTATTGGTATAGTTTCATCCTTGATGAACTATATGTGTTCCATTAAGGAATCGGTGCCTGGAATAGTATTACTCTGATTTTCATCGAGTTTTACTTTCCTCCCACTTACCACTACATATAGGTATTCTTCTTAGGAAAACCGCATGGCGAGCAACAATTACATTGTTCTCTAGTGAGTTGTATAAGTACTATACTTTGGTTATCCTTGGATAACCTACAAATAGGCACTTATCCGATTTGGGTTCTAGTTTGGTATCATCCAAACATATGCCCAACATTCCCAAATCTACAGGAATGAGAAAACCCGGTTTCTTTCCTATTCATATCTAATATGAAGTCTGTCTAACAGATTTTTATGGAACCTTATTCAAAATAAGTTTTGCACTGTTTATGCATATCCCTTGAAGGAAATGGTAGCTCAGAGTGACTCATGATTAACCTTATCATGTCCAACAAAATTTGGTTTCTCTGTTCGGACACACCGTGAAACTGAGGTGTTCCGGGAGGAGTCCACTATGAAAGAATACTATACTCTTTCAGGTATTCGGGAAACTTATTGCTTAAGTATTTTCCACCATAGTCTAATCGTGATGGTATAATACTTTAGCCGGTCTGTCTGTCTACTTCGTGTCGAAACTCTTTGGATTCATCAAAAGTTTCCGATCTGTGTTTCAATAGAAACACATAACCGTAACGCGATGCCACATCTGTAAAGGTTACGAAGTATTCATATCCACCTCTAGCCTAGCTAGACATGGGCCTACTTACGTCACTATGAACGAGGGCTAACAGATCGGTGGCAGTTACACTTTTATCAAGTAAAAGGTGTTTTAGGCACTTTGCCTAATAAACTAGATTCGTAGACATCATTTGAATAGAATCAAATCCGTCCTAGTATCCACTCTTCAAAAATGTGGATATACGAGTCTAGTTTAATGTGTCCCAGACAACAATGCCACTTATAAGTCTCAACTGATTAATTCAGTTTGAGCTATTAGTTTGTCATGTTATATGTTTGAGATTTATTTATATTCAAAATATAAATACTGTTGTTCACATCTAATGTGTTTATCTCAATATCATCTTTATAAAATAAAATACTTTAGTGTTCTAGAATATAAAGGTATACCTGCAACGGGTTAAACCCTGATATAGAGATAATGTTTCTAGTCAAACTAGTTACATTCTAACAGTTTCCTAATTTAAGTACACACCTGAAGGGTAGTTCCTAAACTTAGGTTTCTACGGTTAAAACAGCGACTCTCGTCCCGTTTTCGATTCGTAGATAGATCTCATCTGAAGTCAGTATCCTGCTCTCAGCAGATTCTGCACATCAGCACATATTTATGTACCACACTCAGTATCTAAAATCCAATTTTAATACTAGTAGCGAACATGTTTATGACAAATAAATTTGAAGTTGGAACCTTGCCCGTCTTCAATTCCTTCATGTATGCCTTGTCCATACGGCAGTCACGCTTCCAGTGACTCTATTTGCTACAGTTTAGGCAGACATCTTGGGATATGTCATTTGTCTTCCCAGAAGATTATAATGACTTTGCCTTTGCCCCTTTTCCACACCCCAGAAGCCTTTGGCCAAGCATTGGCCTTCCGGAATGTCGAAGTAAGATGCGTCTTGCGCTTCTTGCCTATTACAAACTCTGGCTTTGTCTCCTTGAGTATAGCCATTAACTCTCCAAGAGTTTTCTATTGCAATTTGTACTTATAAGATTTAAGGATAGATCTATGAAGATCCTTCAATTTCATTATCATACTATAAGAATCTAATCCTTAGTTCTGATTAAGAAATTAAGGAGTCTATTTGGCAAGCATAACGGATTAAGCACTAAAGTTATCATCACATGAATCTTCCAAAGATAATTCTCTACTATTTGCTCAACTCCGGGCTTAGGCTCGAGACGTCACTGTATCAAATAAAGTAACTTCCCGGTCTCCGGGACTATCCTGAGATTTTATTCCCAATTTGAAAATTAAAAGTCGTTTAAATACATTTTCACCCAGGATTATGTTTTAAACACTAATCTTTCAATTATCTTTATTCTAATATTCCAACTATTTAATCAACGATTTTAGGTACAATTCATTATAATGATTACTATAGTCCAACTATATAATCAACTATAATTTAATTGATTAAATTCAATTATATTGATTACTATAATTCAATTATAAAATCAACTATTAATTGAAATAGTTTGAATACAGTCCAACTGTTTTATTTAAAACAACGATTAAATATTAGTCCAACTAATATATTAATTTATATTGACGAAAAATTTGTAATGGGCGTGTATGGCAAGTAACTAAACGAATATTGCAAATTTAATACTTGCCTCCCACTATTTTTCGGCGAGCCTCTAACCCTCTGTGGAGTACTCGGGAAACCTTGTTTCCTAGTGGGCTAGGATCCCGTTAAATAACACACAATCTTGACTTTGGCCAACAAATTGTATGATAATTAACTAGGTAGATCTCTAAGATCAATTGGATCCCATCCAATTCCTAGATCCAGTAGGTGGACGTCCAAGTCCGAAACATAAATCTTATATATGCCAATATATCCAATATATTCCCTAACCTTTTTCCTCTGAATCAACTAAGCCTTGGCTTTGGCACAACAAACTTAATGATCCCAGTTAAGCGAAACCCATTGACCTTGGAAAGCTTCGTAATCGATGTCGATGGACAAGAAGTGATATTGACTTTGGCCAACAAATCACAACTTAGACAAGACACCGATATGGAACAAAGCCTTCATGATTCAAACACGTCCGCGACGGACAAAGGTCTTGACTTTGGCCAACAAACCAGTACCAATCTTGGATCTTGAGTAAGAATCACTCAATGGAAGGAAAAACATTTAATATGTGTTGAGGGTTTTTCGTGTAATTGGCAACCAATTATTATCTTTGTTAGGGTCTCATCATCATACACCCTTAAGCATGTATTCTAAAATCATAATAAGGCGCATAAATAAATATAATAATGATATGCGGATGGATACTTAACACATTGTTCCTAGAACAAATCTCTCCATTTCCTCTCTCCCCCGCTAGCACAAGTATTACTTCTACCCGATTACATAACACTTCTAAAGAAACCTCATTTACATTGAGGGGAATAGGTGAGAAGAGAATACAAAGAGTCAAGAGGTAATAGGCTGGACACGCAGGTCCAATTAATAAATTCTAAATTTATTACAATAATTTCCAAAATTGCCCTCACCCATCTAATATCCATCCGATATGCATTATTCATACATCGCATCCATGTATTCACACAAGCATGTTATCAATCAATCTAATCCAATTAATTAATCTGAAATTAATGACCATCTAATGTTCAAACAACGATTTGATTTTGCGCGAGTCCAACTCGTTTTAAGAATAAGTACTCAAAGTACGAATTCACGAATTATATTAAACTACAACATTAAATCCAATTTAATTTGTATTTAATACTAATTCTATATTTAATTCTAAATTAAATAATTACACTTTTTAATGTGCCTTTACGACTTAGATTCTAAATCTAATCGTTACGGGTCTCAAAGCCCGATTAATATCCAATGTTAATTTAATTAAAGTCCAATGGGCTTTTAATTAATTTCTAAGGCATGGACTTTTGGTCAATATGGGTCAAACCCAAATACAAAAGCCCATTTAAGGAATCACCCTTATTTGCCAAGAAACCAATTTAGGCCCATTAGGCCCAATTAAAATTAAAGGTCCATTAAGTCATATTTGGACTTTATGGATATGGTTTTGGGCCCAATTGGATCCAACCAATTAGTCTAAACCAAATTTGGCCCAACCAAGCCCATTAAGCCCAATTACAACTTTACAAGCCCAATTCCAAATTTGGCCCAATTAATTAAATTATCAAAATTCCAAATTTCATAATTTAATTAACCTAAAGTGTATGCTATAATTAATTAACCAAATTAACATTTCCAAAACACTAATTTACTCAATTAATTATGCTAATCATCATCAAAACATGTCCAACATATTTGAATCAAAAATCAATCATTTTCCATGCTTTACATGTCACGGCATTTTAGGGTTTTTATTGTCTGATTCGGTTTCAATCCAATTAAATCCACAATCAGCATTTCCCAAATGATTTCAATTCATCCAATGATCAAAATAAAAAAATACCATGACTTAGGGCAACACTACACATTCGGCCAAGCCAATGTTTTGGGGAAAATTTGATCCAACTCAATGTTCATCAAATTGATCATGCATAACACCATGTTATCATAATTTAAGCATACTCAAACAATCAATTTCACTCAAACATGCTCAAATCAATTTTGCCCAATTTTACCCTAATTTCAATTTCATGCTCAAAATGGCTCAAGATACCATTGTTGGGTTTCTAGATTAGTCCCAAGATCAATTCAAGCAAAAAACATGTGTGAATACTCAAAGAAGAATGGTGGAATCATACTTACATTGATCGGTTATGCGATACGTTGAACACAAAACTTTTCTCCCCTTCCATGAAGCTCACGGCAAAGTCCATTTTGTGCTCCTTGTGATTTTCGGTCACCATCTCCATGGAAGCTCCAAGCTCCAAGCTTTGTGTTGTGATTCCATGCTCATGAATAGGTTTCCCTATCACCTTAGGATGGCTCTTCATGTGCTATCATAAGGGAAATTTGCCACAAATCTTCCTTGTTCTTCTTCTATGTCTCGGCCTTGCCAAGAAATGGAGAAAAAATTGGCTTCAAAGCCGAGAGAGGGAAGAGGGAAAAAATTGGTTCCAAACCGTGTAAGTGGAGAGAGAGAAGGGCAAGTGTGTTGTGCCTTGGTTTTTGATTTCCAAAATCAATAATAAAGATATACCAAAAATTTGGTATTTGCCTTTCAAAAAGGTCAACCAATTTTTGGAGCCAAAAGGCAATTAATGCCTTCCAACCACCACCATCACTATTCACATCAAAAGTGACTAGACATCACATCACTCAAAGTGACTAGACATCACATCAATCAAAGTGACTAATGATTTGACGCTAGATGTGACTTGTGGGCCGCACTTGAATTCGAAATACGAGTGGGCCTGCAAACACTCCCGAGTTCGGGTTCGCTAATTCCGAATTAACGAATTTTCCGTTGCGACGTAATTAAATCAAATTTAATTAAATAACTTTGCCTAGCAAAATTACTATTCACGTCGCTAACGAATTAATTCTAAATTAACTCGTTCGCCCGAATTAAAATCTAATTTTAATTCCGCTTCGAAATCCAATTTCGTATAATATATCGAATATATTATTTTATTGATTAATTCCAAATTAATCGTTCTCTCTCTTTAAATAATATTTTATCCCAGATAAAATATCTCCGTAATTAATCCCAGATTAATTTTCTCTCTCTACTAATTAATCCCGATTAATAAAGTGCGAGTCATACGTCATCGGTGAATCTTCGGGAAGCGACCCATGAGATCCCCGGATATATTGGCAGTAAATCCGGTCGTCGGACTATCCGAACACGTACGTACCTAGTACTTCGTTTTTACCGATTTACAAGACATGGTTGGCTTCGAGCAAAGCACCGTGCCTACCCAATTCTCCAGAAATATTCTTATAGGAATATGTGATCTATATCAGGCGTAGTATACGTAGTATTGCGTATTACGATCCAGTATCGGATGTCACGTGCAAGGCCTGGGGCTGGAATTGTGTATGCCCCGTAGGAAGCACATATTGGATCTCTGGTAACTAGTCTCTATAATCGGATAATCATGACCTAGTCATATTATCCCGATAGCTGCAGCATAAAAGAGAACCAGTTTCATATCCTACGTGATCATCATCTCCACTATAACTGGAGTGATACTTCCATCTCGACATCACACCCAATACACTACAATTGTCAATATACCCAGAAGAGGCGTACACAGAACCTGTTAAAGCCCTGGATGACCAAAACCAAAGTATATTGATTGTCGCAAGTTTTAGCGGTGCAAGTCTCAGGTTAAGACCAAATACACCTACCCTGATTCGGACTTACATAGACACATAGTCATACTACCAGTGGAATCCGAGGGGTCTATCCAGAGCGAAGCTGTTCCCGTAGCATCGGTAAACACAACCTCCTATTACACTTGCATGAGTATCCAATACCCAAATATATGAGAACTATGCAGTTATGCTCCCACAACGCGCACAAGTGTAATACTAGTCTTTTACGTATTATCGATGTCCAATCTCGATAATACTCTGAATAGGGATATTTAATGATTAAACCTTCATGGATTGATACTGTCTCATATCATCTCAATCCGAAACTAGTCATATGGACCTTCTATCATTTATACATCTTGGTAATCTAATTACAAATGATAAAAGGGAAATTTCCTTTACCACATAGTTAATTTGTACAACAACACCATGATCTGTACAAATAGTGATGTTATGGGTCATAATTGTCCAACAATCATATCTAATGCATGACTGATGGGAGTATCTCACAAGTCTTTTAGTTCTATATCATATATAAAACCTTATATCAAATATAACAGAGACTACTCTCACTGCTTACACGAAGAAAAAGAAGACTTAAGTAAACGTTTTAATTTACAAACATCTCATTATTAATTTAATAATGATAATGTCGCTAGGATATATAACACTAGAAAGAAATTTATACTCTCCCACTGACCCCACTATCATATATGTATTCTCTATATTTTGATAAAATCAGACAATCTAACTATATCAAAATTAGAAAACACAGATCAGAAAACTTATTTGAGTCTACAATAGGTTCTATAAGCTAGTATATCAAACTGTGATCTTAGTAGAATAAAAAATCTAGGGCCATTCTAGAATGAACTTTTTAAACTAAGAAACCACGACAGATCTCTCATTCGAAGAAATCACTCGAGAACGCCACTTTGCATTCTTTAGCCAAAATACATAGTTTAATATCAACATTAACCAACAAATCTCTTATTGTTTAATTAGTGCGACTAGAGACAAGTTTTCTCAGAATCTATAATAGACTACTGAGCATAACCTTTCTCACTATCATACTATAAAGGTCAAACCTTTATCAAGCTCATTTTGCTTTTGCTGAGCAAATAATTTGCACATTTTATGAACAATTCATAACGAAAGCTTAATCAAGTTCAACACTTGATCATAGTAAGCTATGAACAATCTTAGATTTATGGTTCAATGCTAATTTTCGAAATCGATATCAAATATCGCTCCCACAATAAGTTATAGGATAATTTTCTTCGATAAAAAAATAACATAATCATTAAGTATCAAATACTTTGTAAATGATTCTGATATCCTATCGAACTTATACGGAAGATGTCGTAGGGTCATTTCATCTAATTAATTATGTAGTTCTATTACAATTTATCACTCTCACATTTGACTTCAATAAGTCAAGTCTTTTCTACAATGGTCAACATCTGATGTTACACACCAAGTAATAAAACAATTTTATTACTCGGAATCGTAGAAAAGATATTATATCAAATAGAATAAATGATAAACCTTATTTCTACCTCTGAGGCGCAAGTACTTTCAATTATATAACAATTATACAAAAGAAAGTTTCAAATCTCAAACTTTTCAATATTCGAATTTTCTACTATACATATCATATATGTAACTGTAGGAACGAATGGAACCTTAATTAAAGAGATGAATTAGTGTTACTGGAGCATAACCCCAAAAGTATTGAAACAAATTCAGTAACACTCAATATCAATGAATCAAATCATATAAGATTCAATTACTCCCACTGACCAATTCCATCAAGATGGAATCGTGGAAGTTTAATATTGAGTAAGAATCACATTCATTAAATAACTTTAGAACTGATTGCCCTTAAATTCATGTGTTTGAACAATTCAAAGACTCACGATGAATTTCAAAGATATAGTTTTCAATACTTTAAATAGAATATCTTTGAACCAGTCAAAATATTTTATCTGTGTTTCATCAGAAACATATTGAAAGTTCTCGAAGAATTCAAGACATTCAATATATTCTTTATTAGAAACACGTAACTAAGTTACGGAGTAAAGAAAACTATCTTAGGCAATTACTAATTCATTAAACTAAATACATCCAATGTATTAGTCTAATAAATCTTGTGGCCCAATGACGATCATTGGTTAAATGAGATTTAATCACATCCTGAATACAATATTCATTAAATGGATAAGGATATGTGGTGTGATCTCATATCAGACAATCCTTACCATATGGAACAAGCATCTAATGCTTATGTGACAAAAACTCATAAAGCACTATTCTAAGCTATTTAGTTAACCGAACATTTTCTTAATGTTTATCTTTTCATTAATGACACTACTAGTCATTTTAAAATATGTAACAACTATTTATAAAGAACAAGTAACTATCCAATAGTCACAAGTTCTGATATCAAATATCAAAATAATTATTAAATATTATTTTAATTAACTAGACGGGAGATCTGGTATCCAATACATATAGTTGTCATATTGCGAGAATCGATATTCTTTATACACAACTATATGTATCTCCTTTCTTTAGCTTTATAATTTGCCTTCAATTATTCACAACAATTGCAAATAATTGATTAGCAAACTGTGTCAAACATGTGACTTCTAAAAGTCACTAAAGCTAAGAAACGTCATTATAAGATAAACAAATACTAATGAGGTTTTCTTAATGCCAGTCAAAAATCTCGAGACATGAACTAATTCAAGTCAATTCTTACTGCATAAGAAACAATTCTTTCTAGAATAATATCCTAAAATAGATATCTATTTAGATTACCTAATCGTGACTTAGAAACTAAGTCACTAACCATCTTGATTTACAAGGAAATCGGAACAACAGTTCCCGATGGTTTGAACTAATCTAACAATATCTAAGTCTATTATCTTTCTAGAACCTATTCTAGAATTACGCAACCATTAGTAAAGTCAGAAAACATATTCAAGTAATAAGCATGCAGTTGATTAGAAGTATAAATCTATAAACAATATAGAATAAAAGGAAAACGAAGCAGAATATTCCATAAAATCACGCACTGCCATGGTTATGGTTTTTTAACCCAGCAGTATTTCCCACTACTTTTCGTAATACCGTAATCCCCAACGGACAACAGGAATTCGATAATTAAATCGAATTCCATAGTGAGAGTAGGATCCCATGAATATATTTTGACTCACAGCTTTGGCACGATCTCGCCTACATATATTCATTAGGTAGACAACTCATTGTCAATCACTCACCAGTGACTCCTGATTTTGGTCATGACCATTTCTCGTTATGACAGCTTTGGCACGTTCATAATGAGGCGTATCAAGGCTTCACTTGTTAATGACAAATTCAAGCTACCGATGTAATCCTGACAGCTTTGGCACGTTCAGGATTTCCACTTTCACTTGAATTTGTCGAGTATCAATATACAATCGGCATGGATAAAATCCCATAACCTACACCCTCACAGCTTTGGCACGATCTCGGATGTAGTTATAGAAAGATACCCATAAACCGTACTGACAAGACATACCAAGAAACATGTATCCAATACACGTCACTTTACAGCCTTATTTTAAGCAGGGATTTTCCTCAGAAAGCTATACTCTACATCAAATGCAGAATTTTAATCTAAATCATTTTCTAAACAATTCAATTCTACGTATAGAAAACATAACTCAATTTAACCATTAAATTTATGTCACATTTCGTTAGCGTAGAACCGAAAAGTCAAGAAACATATATAGATTATATGCATGTGTGAACATTAAAATTGGATTAGATATCAAATATCAAGCATGAATAATGTAATGGATGAAGCATCAGACCTGCTCTGATACAATTTTTTGTTGGGGTTTCGGGGGATGGGCGCAGCGGAAGCGCGGTTCGGGAAAAATCTTAATTTAAAACTTTTTTAAATTAACGAATAAATTATTCAATATCTAATATGAATAATTTATTAATATTTCACCTAAACCTATTTATTCAATATCAAATAGTGACATAAATATAAAGGAAACGTCGCGAAACTTTTACAAAAAACGTTTTTCCCAAAATGATGCAAAACGTATTTTTGACCGAACCGACTACCCAACACTTATGGGGACTGCCCAGGTCAGCCCCAATAGTGTTAGGGCAGTTCATGGGCTGCCCAAACAGTGAAAAATTCATTGTTTGGACAGCCGTCACCCGATTGGCTCAAAAGTCACCCGGTAACGCCGTTTTTAGCCATTTTCGCTTATTTCAACTCCGAAACACTTCCGGCAATTGTTCCAACTCCCAAAATACATCCAATACATTCATAAGACATCATTTTCATCATCAAAATTATAACAATTCCAGGTCTGATTCAGAAACCGAAAATGCCTAATTTCATGCTTTAAATCCAATTTTTCAACATTAATCAAATTAATCTCAACAACAATTCAAGTCACCACATATGAATCACCCAAGAACAATTCAAGGTATTAAAAGAGTGGTCATAACAATCTAGAATGGCAACATGTCATCTAATGATCAAATTGGCCTAATATTACAATAATATCAACCAAAACTACTTCACACATGCTTTATGCCTCCAAATCCATCATCCAACATCAAAAGCCCCAAATTTATAAAAGGAATAAACTCTAGAATCAAACTAGAAAAACAATAACATGAAACTAGTTTACAAAGCTTAAGGGGATTGGAGATTACCTTTAATCTCTAATTTTTCATAAGCTTTTCTTGATTTTTCTCTTCCTTTTCTTCATGGTTTCTTCAAACCAATCTTAGGGCTATTCTTTTGGAGGTGGATCGGCCATGGAGGAGACTTGGAGAAGAAAAGAAAATTTTATATTTTAAAAGAAGCCATGACCGACACAAGAGGGGTATTTTTGTCATTTTCAAAAATTAAATCAAATAATTAAATTAAACTTTATGTTAGACAAATCATATTTGCACGCATATGGTTTAATTAAATCATGCCATGTGTTCAAATAATAATTGGACAAATTTCATAATATTTATGAAAAAAGGTTTATTAATTAATCATTTAAATATTTAACAATTAAATATCTAAATAATCAATTAATATAATAATTATTATATATGTATTTTTATTTACAATAAATAACGAATACATATATTTATGACATGTGTCAAAATCTCATTTGACAATTGATTAATGTGTATCTAATCAAATTATGTATCAAATACAAATACATAATAATTATGATGGACCAAAAATACCTATATGCATGTGTTATCGTTTAACCGATTAAACGATCCGAATTAACTCATTTAATTCGGTGAAGTATTATGAATAATCTGCATTATTCATATCGCGTTGCCCAAGTGCTCAACGAGTACACTTCATATTATGGGACTCTATAAGTTTAGGTTTATCCGACACGAAATCCAGTTCTGTGTCCATAATTCACCCACTCATAAATTATGACGACCGCAGATAATCTCGCTAAACTATGTAAGCCAAGGTCATTGCATACGTATAATCCCTCCATCACAGGCTATCCATATTATACCTGGGATATATATAAAAACTTCAAATCTGTTCGGTATAATATAGTCGACTTTCAATTTAAGATCTCTAAATAACTCTCGGAACTGATTTCCGAAGTTATACCACAGCCATGGATTTACTAGATCGTAAACACGTGAGGATGCCTATGCCCTGTACACAGAACTGACGGATCCTATCTTGATATGCACTGGATATCATGAGCATCAGTCCACACCCAACGAACAGGCGGAGGTCTAATCATGAATAGATCGATGACGTGACTGCCATCAAAGTGTGGAGGATAACTCATATATCCCACTATGGTATCTCAAGTCGAATGACCACTATGCTCAATCAACTCGTGAAGATTCCTATTGACGTTGGTGTATCATCTATTAGGAAATCTTCAGTAAGTCGTTTAGTGTTTATCAAATAAACACCTACATGTCTATACGAGTCTCCCAAGACTCATGGTTCATTGGGATAAACCATCGGACCAAGTCACGATATACGACATGTATCGGTCTCAGCGAATTTTACTAACCGACCCGTGTTAGTAAATCTTGACCAGGAACTTTATTTAAGGATATACATCTTATAGTGCGCTTCCCAATATCAATTACAAATTGCGTTGTAACTGCGCACTATATTGTAAATCCTAGGGTCTTTGTCTAATATACATGTATCACTAAATCAGATTTAGTTTCGATCTAATCATAATCAGATATCTAATCGTAATTAGATCGAATAAGTGTATAAAAGATAATAGTGCTACCATTAAATTTGTAATATTATGGAAAATAGAATTGCTCGTATTTGCACTCTGAGCACCAACCCTAACAATTTCTCCCACTTGGTCTAGTGCCAATCCACGGTATCATATACACATCTCAATGTGTATCACATACTCATGGCCCTCAAGAGCTCACCTAGCACTCAAGAGGTGGCAATAAACAAGTAAGCCTACTTTAATAATCGAGTATGTCCAACAAACTCAACCGTTTTCCTTAACCAGCATCATTCATATTTTGTAGAATCCAAATTCCACATCAATATGACTCAGACGCTATATTAGTATTGTGCTTTAGCTACTGAGTTGTCCATGTATTTAGAGATCAAATCCAAATACTAAGAGACAACCACAAGCACTACACTAATATGAAAACTTCTAATCTATAGGGTTACTATGCAACCTCATAAGTCAATACTTCAAAAGTTGCAACAGATTCCACTAGTTAAGTATAATCAACAGTGACACTCTCACTGCATCTTATCTGACTTTATATGACATAGACCATCTAATGTCATAATTAGGATCAAAACTAATCTGACCTTATGGTTGCAGACTAAATTCTCCATTTATTAGAAGCTCGTTCTTAATATCTCAAAGATCACAAAGAACATGTTTCAAGATCCATCATATGGTCTGTAGCATATCAAAATAACTCGTAAAAATTACGATTAAATTGACATCTTTAATCGCACATAATATAGCATTCATTACGCCATCATCCTATGATGGATAAAATTGATTAGACATTCTAATCAATCTCTCTTTCGACAAAGGTATCATCATTTATGAAATATGAATATTATATATATAAAAGACATGTTAACTGTCAAACAATTATACTAACGGTCATACAGATAGTCTTATTATGTCTTTTATTAGATCATATATAATACGCGACTAATGGGAGTTTCTCACAAGTCTCTTAGTTTTATATCATATATAAAAACTTATATCAAATATAACGGAAACTGCTCCCACTACTTCCACGGAGAAAAGAAGACTTAGGATATATAATACTAGAAAAAATATGTACGCTCCCACAGACTCTTACTGACAAATACATAATCTCTATACTTCGATAAAATCAGACAATCTGACTAATATCAAAATCAGAAAACATGGATTTCCGAAAAGCTTATCTGAGTCTAAAATAGGCTCTATAAGCTTGTATATCAAACTGTGATCTCAGCAGAATACAAACTCTAGGGCCATTCTAGAATGAATTCTTCAAACAAAGAAATCACGACGGATCTCTCATTCGAAGAAATCACTCAAGAATGCCACTTTGCATTCTTTAGCCAAAATACATAGTTTAATATCAACATTGACCAACAGACCTTTAACTGTTCAACTAGAGATAAGTTTTCTTATAATCTACAATAGATAACTGAGTATAACTTTTCTCACTGTCATACTATAAAGGTCAAACCTTTATCAAGCTCATTTTGCTTTTGCTGCATGTAGACACGTGCCACAGAGGTGTACGACGCTGTCCGGACTCACGGCCCGGTCGGGAGTATTGAGTAGCCCTCGGGGGACTAAACCGGAGAATAAATGGAGTCGCCACCCAATGTGAACTGGGAAATGATTTAAGACCGCACTCACCCCTCGCAAGGGAATACCTCAAACCATTGGGTTTGGAATGGTCCCTTACTTATGCCAAGTCTTATGCAACACATGCAAGATAATTCAAATAAACACATGAATTCGCATACCCATAAACATTAATAGAAACAATGGAAGCATATTACATTAAAGAGAGATATTTAAGTACATAATGCGAAAGAAATAACCAAAGATGCAGACAATCATAAAATATGATGAAGAAGGGTCTGTCCATTGTATCCATGTTCGCGTAGCGTTCGGAAACACGTTCGAACGGTATGCGATATGATGCATGATAAAACAGAATGCATGTGTTCGAGTAGCGTTCAGAAACACGTTCGAACGTGATGGGATATCATATATGACAGGACAGAATGCATGCGCGTTCGAGTAGTGTTCAGAAATGCGTTCGAACGGGATGAGGCAGAATGAACACGTTCATGTAGCATTCAGAAACGCATTCGAATGGGATTGGATATGATGCATGGCAAGACAGAATGCATGTGCGTTTGAGTAGCGTTCAGAAATGCGTTCGAATGGGGTGAGGCAGAATGCATACGTTCGTGTAGCGTTCGAGAATACGTTCGAACGAGGTTACCAAAGCGGTATCTAAAATGACATAAACACGTGCGTGAATGTTGCTCGAGCGATACGTGGAGTTGTATTCCAAGTACAGACCGCACTACCGTCCATTCGGATTTGACTACGGAATTTATGTCTGGGTTTCCATCTGATATACCATGAGAGGCAACACTCAAGCATTAACACAACGCAATCATTAACCCAATGTTGACATACATGAAATATGATAACGCATATAACAATAAATAACCAAAGAGACAAGTACGCGAAATAACGAGGAAGATAAATAACACAAAATAAATGTGGAATAATAAAGTAACAATAAATGTAAATTAAATGTGAAATAATAAAAGACTAATAATACGAAATAAATGCGGAATAATAAATATGTGAACAAAGAATTTGGCCGTTTTCAATGTAGGACTTCACATACCCGGTTGGACGTATTCCATGCCCAACCAAGCATGCAGTTTCCAGGATGACAAAATAAAATATAACAAAGGGTGCCCTCAGGTCTTACCTTTTAAGTCGCTTCTCGGGAGTGCGTTGGGACGTCACCGGAAGGGTTAACGACTCGCTGTTTTTTCTGATTTACCGATTCACCATTTCTGCTCGCTATTTTCTTTGTTTTCACTCGCTGTTTTGGCCGCTGTTTTTCTGGTTCGCTATTTTCACTGTTGTTTTCTCTGTTTTTACCAGCTGTTTTCCTGCATTTTCTGCTGCTATTTTTGGTGATGATTTCTGGTGGTTCAAGGGCTGTTTTTGGGGTGGTTTTGCTGCTGTTTTGAGTGGTTATTGAGGGACTATTTTCTGGACTATTTCGGAGCTATTTTGTTTACTATTTCGGTCAGTTTGGGTATATGATTTTTGGCCTATTGTGTCTTATTTTCGATCACTGTTTTGGGATTATTTTCGGTGATAAAGGCTGCTGTTTTAGGGACATTTTGGGCTGTTGTTTTGGTGATTTTTGAAGGGGGGCTTGTGGTTTATTGTTTGTGTTTTTTTTCATTGTGTCGGTCAGAGGTGTTGCTTTGGTTGCGGTTCAGTATGTGTGTGTTCGGTTGTGTGTGCTGCCGTGTCAGTTAGTTTGTTAGTGATGAGGGAGTTGGCTGTGTTGAAGTGTGTTTTATGCATGAGTAGCGTGTCAAAAAGGTGTTGTGTGTGTTTATGTGAAGCCAAATGTGTGTGTTTTATGCATGACAGGCGTGTCAAAAAGGTGTTGTGTGTGTTTACGTGTGCATGGCCTGAGTGTGTATATCTCTGGTGTGTGAAACCGTGGAGAGCAGTTAGTGGAGCAAGGTGGGTGGCTTGTAGCTTGTTGGTTTCTGTAGGCACTGCATTTTTGCACATAAGTCCCTATGATGAGTCTCATTTGGAGACACTACCTTTTATGTAACGGAGGTCACGAAAAACGGACATCGGAAGGGGAAATTCAGAATAAACAAGGTTTACTGTTTTCGTTCGTGCTGTGTTCGTGTATACGTTCGAACTCCAAACAGATCGCGGGCGTTCGTGCCGCGTTCGAAGAGGCGTTCGAACGGTGTCGGTAATTCTGGTTTTGCTGCTAGCCTCACATTAAGCCCAATTCACCCAAGCCTTGGCCCACACACCCAAGCCCACTTAAAACACATATTTAACACATGGTGAAATCAAAACAAATCTAAAAATCACATACCAAATTGAAATAAACATTAAAATCAATCAAATATTTTAATTCATTAATTAAGATATTCACCCACCAATTACACAAGATTCCTTCCTATCTAAACTAAATTAAAAAGATGTCATGCCTAATTAAAATCAATTATAACAAATTAAAGATTTTGACTTCCTAATCTAGCCAAGATTTGTCCCCCCTCAATCTTTGACTTTCCTTGCTCAACACCAAATCAAATCCTCTTTTTAATGCCAAAATCCCTTCCTTGTGAGACAAGGTGAAGCCCTAGCCCTTCTCTATATAAAAAACCCCTCACCAAGACATGCTCTCCTCTAGCTCAGACACACAACTTACACGAAAATTACAGCAAGAAACACTAGACATCACACGCAAATCACAGGAGAAATAACAAACAATTCTCTTCACCCCCACCCTCACATTATCAAAAGCAACAAGCCCTCAAACACCCTCATATTACCGAAAATACAACAGCCATTCGCAACCCCTATAACCATCAAAACATCAGCTACGTACACCGAAAATTATCCCTAAAACAGTAACATAAAAACTGCACTTAAAACCCACAAAGAACACCCAAAACAGTCCATTGAAACATCAAAACAGTCCACTGAAATAGTAAGCGGAAAATACAGAGGAAACAGCAGCAAAACCACAAGGAAATGGCAGCAAAACCACAAGGAAACAGCAGCAAAACTGAGTCGAAACAGTAGCTTGAGCGGCAAAACAGCGAAGGAAAAGGCAAACCAGTGAACCAGAAAAGTTGCAGAGCATTACCCCTTCCGATCTTCGTGAAACGCGAGTCCGAGAGACGGCTTAAAAGGTTAGACCTGAGGGTACTTTTCACACTCATCTTTATGTGATTTTTGTTACTTATTTTGATTGTGTTTTACTTATTTGTTGAATCTTGTTTGTGTATGATGTGTGTTGTGGGTATTGGATGAATAAAAGAGTGTCGTCTCTCGTGGTATATAGGATGGAAACCCAGACGTAAATTTCGTAGCCGAATCCAAATGGACGGTAGTGCGGTCTTTACTTGGGATACAACTCCACGTACCACTTGAGTAAACGGCACCTTCTCTTGTTTCATGTTGCTTTGATTTATTTATTTATTTTTCGTCACTCGAATTCTGCATGTTGCTTATGTATGCATGATTCAATCGAGCGCATGGGCTTAGTAATTGGAATGAAAGATCCCCTATGGGGAAGGGTTAAAGCCCTTTACCACGATGCTTCGCCGCGCCGGTTGATGTGTGTTCGGTTGAATGCAAGACACGTTCAATCGGGCATACTAGTTTGATATTGCTTTCAATTCTATGTATGCATGATTCAATCGAGCGCATGGGCTTAGTAAGTGGAATGAAAGATCCCCTAAGGGGAGGGGTTAAAGCCCTTTACCACAATGCCTTGCCGCGCCGGTCGATGTGTGTTCGTTTGAATGCAAGATACGTTCAATCGGGCATGCTAAGTTTGATATTATTGCTTTTAATTCTATGTATGCATGATTCAATCGAGCGCATGGGCTTAGTAAGTGGAATGAAGATCCCCTACGGGGAGGGGTTAAAGCCCTCTACAACGATGCTTTGCCGCGCCGATTGATGTGTGTTCGGTTGAATGCAAGATACGTTCAATCGGACATGCTGAGTTTGACATTGTTGTCTTTATCCTTTGTGTTACATGCATCAGGTCTGGCTCCGTTCGAACACGTTCTCGAACGCTACACGAACGCGAACCTTCTGTTTACCGTTCGAACGCATTTTCAAATGCTACACGAACACACACGCACTTTCTTAGTCTCATCATGCATCAGGTCTGGTTCTGTTCGAACGCGTTCTCGAACGCTACGTGAACGCACACGCACTTTCTTAGTCTTATCATACATCAGGTCTGGTTTCGTTCGAACGCGTTATCAAATGCCATACGAACGCGAACCCTCTGTTTACCGTTCGAACGCGTTTACGAACGCTACATGAACGCGAACACACTGAACTGAGACATATTCATCACATGCCATGTATAATTATTTCTTAGGTGATTTTTTTTATGAAACCCTATATAGTCATCGTAATGAAAAGCATGTTTATTCCATTGGTTGCGTCATCTGCCTTAGTCTTGATTTAACGCATTACGATTCATATACCTATGTCATGATGACTTCGGAGTATTATTTCTTGTGGTATATCGGATGGAAACCCAGACATAAATTCCGTAGCCGATTCCGAATGGACGGTAGTGCGGTCTGTACTTGGGATACAATTCCACGTATCACTTGGAAAAGTGCTCACATGTATGCTTGTATGGTTAGTATGTATGCTTGTGTTTTTCGTGAACATGATATGCTAAATGAAGTTGTATGTTCGTTGTTACTTTTAGGTATTTTCAAGCATGCAATCTTAGATGTGAGATATATGTGAATTTAGGTGTAATTTTTATTTCATGCATGTGAATTTAGAAGCATGATACTCTTGGAAACAAGTGCTACTTAAGCCTGATTAAATTATTACATAAATCCTTTCATTACAAGTGACATAAGTAAGGGACCATTCCGAACCCAACGGTTTGAGGTCTTCCCTTGCGAAGGGTGAGTGCGGCCTTAAATCTCATTTTCCCGGTTCACACCGGGTGGCGACTCCATTATTCTCCGGTTTAGTCCCCCGTGGCTACTCCGTACTCCCAGCCGGGCCGCGAGCCCGGGACAGCATGCGTCGTCCAGTTTCATGTGTCCCCACAGTTTGGCGACTCCACTAGGGATAGAGAATCGGCCCCGAAATATTGTCTTGTAATGTTTGGATTTATTTTTTATTGACCGTGTCTATAGTGGATAAAATGGGGGTTTAATCAAAGGCATTTTAAGGCTAGGTAATGGTTGGGTGTTTTCCTTCACTCACTACCTTTCTAGAAGGAAAAGCTGTGAAGGCACCTATATAGCCATCTACCCGTAGCCTATTGTGATGGACTAATTTGGAGGACTCGTTGTTTATTCCTGACACCAAGCGATAAGAGCCTAAGAGGCTTGGGTATTTAAGTGAGCCTCGCTCCACCTTCCCTCTGGGGAATCTACAACGGGAAATCCATTTGACAGTCCGTCACACACCATAGCTCATTGGCACGTACCTTAGTGTATAAAAAAGGTGCGTTCACTTGGTCGCTTGAACCCTTGAGTAGGGAGACCTAGTTGTGGGCCATCCTTCACCGATGAGAGCCTTTGTCTATACTCTTGTGAACCCACCCATAGACCGGGTTTGTATGGTCAAAGTAACAATTATTTCCTTAAGTATGTGCTAGTGGACCATCCTCATTTGGATGCAGTTGGACCATTTTCAGAAATGCGAACTTGCTGGGCCATTTAAACTGGGGCGAGTTCGTACCTTATGACCATTGTGCCCAAAGCTTCTGAAATGTTGATGGGCCATTCCGTAGAAATTATTACTTTATATTTGCATTATCTTTTATGCTTGTGTTTGGGAACATCGCCGTTTGGATCCATTTCGACCATTTGTCATGGGATATGGGCTTATTGGGCCATTTAAACTGGGACAAGAACGTATTTTATGACGATCGGGCCAAAGGCTTCTAAGTGTTGATGGGCCACTTTGTGCTTGTGTTCGGAACATTACCATTTGGATTTAGTTGGGATCTTTGCCATGAGATGTGAACTCGTTGGGCCATTTAAACTGGGACGAGTTCACTCATATGATAGTTAGCCCAAAAGCTTCTAAAATGTTAACGGGCCGATTTGTTTGAAAATTTTAGTTGATTTAGTATGTTATATATGTTACATGCATCTCACGCACCCCATGCATACATACATCATGTTAACCCTCGTGTTCTAAAAGCCATCATAGATTCCCGTTGGGTTAGGGAAAAGGGAAGACTCACCAAAATACTGGGAACAGACATGAGTGAATCAGATATTGAGGTATCACGTATGGATCAGTTGGAAAACGGTTTCGCCAAGGTCACTGAACAGTTGCAAGCCTTGACTACTGCCATGACAAATATGGCTGTGCCCCGTGCTGGGGGAAATTCTGAGAATGTAAGTCGCGAGGAGCCTTCGAATGGGTTGGGGGATGATATCCCCACTTTTGATGATGGCATGGCAGAGTATGCAACAGGCAAAGTGATTGGGTCTCAGGCAGAATTTCAGAAGCTTCAGGATCAAGTTGAGTCAGTTACCCGTAAGATGAAGGGTAAGGACGAAGAATTACTAGACTATGAGGCGATGGCTTTTGAGGAACAGTTGTCTGCTCAGTTCAAGATGCCGGATATGCCAAGTTCAACGGGAATGGGGATCCGAGGGTCCACCTCCGACAATATGTCAGTTATGAGTTCAGTAGGCCTAACACAGCGCCAAGCTCAGAAGATGTTTGGGATGTCACTCGATGGGGCACCTGTGGTTTGGTATCATTAGCCTTAAGAAGAAGGTTAAGGAAGATTGGAGGGAACTAGCTGATGCTTTTCTGAAGCAGTATGTTACAGACTTAGAAATTGACTTGTCACTCCGTGATTTGGAGAACACTAAGCAGAAGTCAGAGGAAAGTTTCAAAGAGTATATGGATCGCTGGAGAAGCCAGCTTTTGAAAATGCAGACTCGGCCCTCAGAGAAGGACCAAATAAAAATGATCATCAAGGGCACCAAGCCCTCTATTTATAGTAAACTAAGGAGGATGACTTCGATGATTTCTGATTTCCAACAGTTGAGGGAAACTATCATGGATATTGAGGAAGAAGAGGCTGAAAACAGAAAGTTTTATGGCCAGAATAGAAGAACCTTTGGGGGGCCTTCTGAGACCAAGCCCGCTACTGCCGAGGTTGCTTCCATTAAGAACCGGTATTTCTCTAACTTGGGTAGCCGTTATCTAAGGTGCTTGAGAAGTTGAAGGGACAAGGACTCCTAAAACCCTTAGAGCCTAAACCACTTCCAGATCCTATACCACCCAACCTTAACCTAAGCTTGTATTGTCACTTCCATCAGAGGAGAGGCCACGAAACTGATAGATGCACCCGCCTTAGGCATGAGATCCAAAACCTCATTGACTCCCACAAAATACCTGACCAAGAAAGAGAACAACCCAACGCACACAGAAATCCCCTACCCAACTACATGATCAACTCTGGCCTACCCGAAACCCTTGTCCTCCAAACCCTTAACCACCAAGCTTCTTACATGGAGATAGGGGATGATAGTGAAAAACTGTAGGTCAAGAAAGAAGGCAATGCTGCGAATGATGAAGTTGTTCCTCCTAGTTTATTTGATCCTGCGTTTTCAATATAGACATTGACTTGATTTACCTGTTCGAACCATTTCTTAAATGATAATAAAGACGTTCATTTCGTTTACATGCCTGAGTCTCTCCCTCCAACCTGCAACATGAGTATATTTGAGAAAAGCATTCAACCCTAGTACTATGAAATTCAGTGATGTTTAGAACACGGGGAATCTTCGGAAGCAACAACGGTACAATCAGTTTCAGAAATGAATCAGTATCAGTTTGGGGGGCGAGGCCCACATCATCAGCATCAATTTGGGGGCTTAAACCCACATCAGCATCAGTTTGGGGATGAGTCCCAGGGCCGAGGCCCACATCAGTTACAGTTTGAGGATGAGTCCTAGGGCCGAGGCCCACATCAATATCAGTTTAGGGCCGAGGCCCACATCAATATCAGTTTAGGGTCGAGGCCCACATCAATATCAGCTTGGGGGCGAGGCCCACATCAGTATCAGCATCGGTTTAGGGGCTGAGGCCCACATCAGTTTCAGTTTTGGGGATGAGTCCCAAGGCCGAGGCCCACATCAGAATCAGTATCAGTTCTGCCGGGTATGGCATTCTGGGGGCGAGGCCCACATTGGTTCAGTATTAGTTCTGCCAGGTATAGTACTCTGGGGGGCGAGGCCCACACTCTTATCAGTAATGGTTCGGAAATGTACCACTCTCTTATCAGTAACGGTTCGGAAATGAACCACTCTCTTATCGGCAACGGTTCGGAAATAAACCACTCTCATATCAGTAATGGTTCGGAAATGGACCATCTTTCATCAGCAACGGTTCGGAAATGGACCATTATCAGATCTCGCCGAAAATGGCACTCCGAAAATGGAGCACGGTTCGGAAATGGACCATCTCTCATCAGCAACGGTTCGGAAATGGACCATTATCACATCTCACCGAAAAGGGCACTCCGAAAATGGAGCACGGTTCGAAATGGACCATCATCTCATCTCGCTGAAAATGGCACTCTGAAAATGGAGCACGGTTCGGAAATGGACCAAGGAAGGCCTAACCCATCGGAATATGATACATATACATGCATACATGCATACATATCACGTACATGCAATGTTTGTTTTGTGTTCACAGGTTTGTCGCGGCAAAGACCATCTCATCAAATAACGGTTCAAAAATGAGCCACATTCTCGCACAACACGGTTCGGAAATGGACCGCTACCACAACAAATGCCGAAAATGGCGCCCCAAAATGGAGTACACACACAAAAGATGCCGAAAATGGCGCTCTAAAAATGGAGCACGGTTCGGGAATGAACCAGGGGTCGCAGCACCTCACCACCAAATCAACTCAACTCAACACATGGTAAGTCAAGTGGCAGTTGGCGAGTCAGGTAAGTGAAAATGCATTGCATAACTTTGATAGGATTGTCACTGTTACACATTACACAAGTCCCATCAATGTGGGGGCGACTGTAGGCACTGCATTTTTGCACATAAGTCCCTATGATGAGTCTCATTTGGAGACACTACCTTTTAAGTCACGGAGGTCACGGAAAACAGACATCGGAAGGGGAAATTCAGAATAAACAAGGTTCACTATTTTCGTTCGTGCTGCGTTCGTGTATACGTTCGAACGGTGTCAGTAATTCTTGTTTTGCTGCTAGCCTCACATTAAGCCCAATTCGCCCAAGCCTTGGCCCACACACCCAAGCCCACTTAAAACACATATTTAACACATGGTGAAATCAAAACAAATCTAAAAATCACATACCAAATTGAAATAAACATTAAAATCAATCAAATATTTTAATTCATTAATTAAGATATTCACCCACCATTTACACAAGATTGCTTCCTATCTAAACTAAATTAAAAAGATGTCATGCCTAATTAAAATCAATTATAACAAATTAAAGATTTTGACTTCCTAATCTAGCCAAGATTTGTCCCCCCTCAATCTTTGACTTTCCTTGCTCAACACCAAATCAAATCCTCTTTTTAATGCCAAAATCCCTTCCTTGTGAGACAAGGTGAAGCCCTAGCCCTTCTCTATATAAACAACCACTCACCAAGACATGCTCTCCTCTAGCTCAGACACACAACTCACACGAAAATTACAGCAAGAAACACTAGACATCACACGCAAATCACAGGAGAAATAACAAACAATTCTCTTCACCCCCACCCTCACATTACCAAAAGCAACAAGCCCTCAAACACCCTCATATTACCAAAAATACAACAGCCATTCGCAACCCCTATAACCATCAAAACATCAGCTACATACACCGAAAATTATCCCTAAAATAGTAACATAAAAACTGCAATTAAAACCCACAAAGAACACCCAAAACAGTCCATTGAAACATCAAAACAGTCCACTGAAATAGTAAGCGGAAAATACAGAGGAAACGGCAGCAAAACCACATGGAAACAGCAGCAAAACTGAGTCGAAACAGTATCTTGAGCGGCAAAACACGCGAAGGAAAAGGCAAACCAATGAACCAGAAAAGTTGCGGAGCTTTACCCCTTCCGATCTTCGTGAAACGCGAGTCCGAGAGACGGCTTAAAAGGTTAGACCTGAGGGTACTTTTCACACTCATCTTTATGTGATTTTTGTTACTTATTTTGATTGTGTTACTTGTTTGTTGAATCTTGTTTGTATGATGTGTGTTGTGGGTATTGGATGAATAAAAGAGTGTCGTCTCTCGTGGTATATAGGATGGAAACCCAGACGTAAATTCCGTAGCCGAATCCGAATGGACGGTAGTGCGGTTTGTACTTGGGATACAACTCCACATACCACTTGAGTAAACGGCACCTTCTCTTGTTTCATGTTGCTTTGATTTATTTATTTATTTTTCGTCACTCGAATTATGCATGTTGCTTATGTATGCATGATTCAATCGAGCGCATGGGCTAGTAAGTGTGAAGTGGAATGAAAGATCCCCTATGGGGAAGGGTTAAAGCCCTTTACCACGATGCTTCGCCGCGCCGGTTGATGTGTTTTCGGTTGAATGCAAGACACGTTCAATCGGGCATACTAGTTTGATATTATTGCTTTCAATTCTATGTATGCATGATTCAATCAAGCGCATGGGCTTAGTAAGTGGAATGAAAGATCCTCTACGGGGAGGGGTTAAAGCCCTTTACCACAATGCTTTGCCGCGCCGGTCGATGTGTGTTCGTTTGAATGCAAGATACGTTCAATCGGGCATGCTAAGTTTGATATTATTGCTTTTAATTCTATGTATGTATGATTCAATCGAGCGCATGGGCTTAGTAGTGGAATGAAAGATCCCCTACGGGGAGGGGTTAAAGCCCTCTACCACGATGCTTTGCCACGCCGATTGATGTGTGTTCGGTTGAATGCAAGATACATTCAATCGGACATGCTGAGTTTGACATTGTTATCTTTATCCTTTGTGTTACATGCATCAGGTCTGGCTCCGTTCTAACGCATTCTCGAACGCTACATGAACGTGAACCTTCTGTTTATCGTTCGAACGTGTTTTCAAATGCTACACGAACGCACACGCACTTCCTTAGTCTCATCATGCATCAGGTCTGGTTCTGTTCGAACGCGTTCTCGAACGCTACACGAACGCGAACCTTTTGTTTACCGTTCGAACGCGTTCTCAAACGCTACGTGAATGCACACGCACTTTCTTACTCTTATCATACATCAGGTCTGGTTCCGTTCGAACGCGTTATCAAACGCCATATGAACGCGAACCTTCTGTTTACCGTTCGAACGCGTTTACGAACGCTACACGAATGTGAACACACTGAACTGAGACATATTCATCACATGCCATGTATAATTGTTTCTTAGGTGATTTTTTTATGAAACCCCATATAGTCATCGTAATGAAAAGCATGTCTATTCCATTGGTTGCGTCATCTGCCTTAGTCTTGATTTAACGCATTACGATTCATATACCTATGTCATGATGACTTCAGAGTATTATTTCTTATGGTATATCGGATGGAAACCCAGACATAAATTCCGTAGCCGATTCCGAATGGACGGTAGTGCGGTCTGTACTTGGGATACAATTCCACGTATCACTTGGAAAAGTGCTCACATGTATGCTTGTATGGTTAGTATGTATGCTTGTGTTTTTCGTGAACATAATATGCTAAATGAAGTTGTATGTTCGTTGTTACTTTGAGGTATTTTCAAGCATGCAATCTTAGATGTGAGATATATGTGAATTTAGGTGTAAGTTTTATTTCATGCATGTGAATTTAGAAGCATGATACTCTTGGAAACAAGTGCTACTTAAGCCTGATAAAATTATTACATAAATCCTTTCATTATAAGTGACATAAGTAAGGGACCATTCTGAACCCAACGGTTTGAGGTCTTCCCTTGCGAGGGGTGGGTGCGGCCTTAAATCTCATTTTCCCGGTTCACACCGGGTGGTGACTCCATTATTCTCCGGTTTAGTCCCCCGTGGCTACTCCGTACTCCCAGCCGGGCCGCGAGCCCGGTACAGCATGCGTCGTCCAGTTTCCTGTGTCCCCACAGTTTGGCGACTCCACTGGGGATAGAGAATCGGCCCCGAAATATTGTCTTGTAATGTTTGGATTTATGTTTTAATTGACCGTGTCTATAGTGGATAAAATGGGGGTTTAATCAAAGGCATTTTAAGGCTAGGTAATGGTTGGGTGTCTTCCTTCACTCACTACCTTTCTAGAAGGAAAAGCTGTGAAGGCACCTATATAGCCATCTACCCGTAGCCTATTGTGATGGACTAATTTGGAGGACTCGTTCTTTATTCCTGACACCAAGCGATAAGAGCCTAAGAGGCTTGGGTATTTAAGTGAGCCTCGCTCCACCTTCCCTCTGGGGAATCTACAACGGGAAATCCATTTGACAGTCCGTCACACACCATAGCTCATTGGCACGTACCTTAGTGTATAAAAAAGGATGCGTTCACTTGGTCGCTCGAACCCTTGTGTGGGGAGACCTAGTTGTGGGCCATCCTTCGCCGATGAGAGCCTTTGTCTATACTCTTGTGAACCCACCCATAGACCGGGTTTGTATGGTCAAAGTAACAATTATTTCCTTGAGTATGTGCTAGTGGACCATCCTCATTTGGATGCAGTTGGACCATTGTCAGAAATGCGAACTTGCTGGGCCATTTAAACTGGGGCGAGTTCGTACCTTATGACCATTGGGCCTAAAGCTTCTGAAATGTTGATGGGCCATTCCGTAGAAATTATTACTTTATATTTGCATTATATTTTATGCTAGTGCTTGGGAACATCGCCGTTTGGATCCATTTGGACCATTTGTCATGGGATATGGGCTTGTTGGGCCATTTAAACTGGGACAAGAACGTATTTTATGACGATCGGGCCAAAGGCTTCTAAGTGTTGATGGGCCACTTTGTGCTTGTGTTCGGAACATTACCATTTGGATTTAGTTGGATCCTTGCCATGAGATGTGAACTCGTTGGGCCATTTAAACTGGGACGAGTTCACTCATATTACAGTTAGCCCAAAATTTTCTAAAATGATAACGGGCCGATTTGTTTGAAAATTTTAGTTGATTTAGTATGTTATATATGTTACATGCATCTCACGCACCCCATGCATACATACATCATGTTAACCCTCGTGTTCTAAAAGCCATCATAGATTCCCGTTGGGTTAGGGAAAAGGGAAGACTCACCAAAATACTGGGAACAGACATGAGTGAATCAGATATTGAGGTATCACGTATGGATCAGTTGGAAAACGATTTCGCCAAGGTCACTGAACAGTTGCAAGCCTTGACTACTGCCATGACAAATATGGTTGTGCCCCGTGCTGGGGAAATTCTGAGAATGTAAGGCGCGAGGAGCCTTCGAATGGGTTGAGGGATGATATCCCCACTTTTGATGATGGCATGGTAGAGTATGCAACAGGCAAAGTGATTGGGTCTCAGGCAGAATTTCAGAAGCTTCAGGATCAAGTTGAGTCAGTTACTCGTAAGATGAAGGGTAAGGACGAAGAATTACTAGACTATGAGGCGATGGCTTTTGAGGAACAGTTGCCTGCTCAGTTCAAGATGCCGGATATGGCCAAGTTCAACGGGAATGGGGATCCGAGGGTCCACCTCCGACAATATGTGTCAGTTATGAGTTCAGTAGGCCTAACACAGCGCCAAGCTCAGAAGAGTTTGGGATGTCACTCGAAGGGGCACCTGTGGTTTGGTATCATAGCCTTAAGAAGAAGGTTAAGGAAGATTGGAGGGAACTAGCTGATGCTTTTCTGAAGCAGTATGTTACAGACTTAGAAATTGACTTGTCACTCCGTGATTTGGAGAACACTAGCAGAAGTCAGAGGAAAGTTTCAAGAGTATGTGGATCGCTGGAGAAGCCAGCTTTTGAAAATGCAGACTCGGCCCTCAGAGAAGGACCAAATCAAAATGATCATCAAGGGCACCAAGCCCTCTATTTATAGTAAACTAAGGAGGATGACTTTGATGATTTCTGATTTTCGACAGTTGAGGGAAACTGTCATGGATATTGAGAGGAAGAAGAGGCTGAAAACAGAAAGTTTTATGGCCAGAATAGAAGAACCTTTGGGGGGCCTTCTGAGACCAAGCCCGCTACTGCCGAGGTTGCTTCCATTAAGAA
Source organism: Zanthoxylum bungeanum (assembly GCA_019454045.1). Lineage (NCBI taxonomy): Eukaryota > Viridiplantae > Streptophyta > Magnoliopsida > Sapindales > Rutaceae > Zanthoxylum > Zanthoxylum bungeanum. The sequence continues at coordinate 369,921 of SKCR01031198.1, read as the reverse complement.
CCGGTATTTCTCTAACCTGGGGAAGTCGTTATCTAAGGTGCTTGAGAAGTTGAAGGGACAAGGACTCCTAAAACCCTTAGAGCCTAAACCACTTCCAGATCCTATACCACCCAACCTTAACCTAAGCTTGTATTGTCACTTCCATCAGAGGAGAGGCCACGAAACTGATAGCTGCACCCGCCTTAGGCATGAGATCCAAAACCTCATTGACTCCCACAAAATACTGACCCAGAAAGAGAACAACCCAACGCACACAGAAATCCCCTACCCAACTACATGATCAACTCTGGCCTACCCGAAACCCTTGTCCTCCAAACCCTTAACCACCAAGCTTCTTACATGGAGATAGGGGATGATAGTGAAAAACTGTAGGTCAAGAAAGAAGGCAATGCTGCGAATGATGAAGTTGTTCCTCCTAGTTTATTTGATCCTGCGTTTTCAATATAGACATTGACTTGATTTACCTGTTCGAACCATTTCTTAAATGATAATAAAGACGTTCATTTCATTTACATGCCTGAGTCTCTCCCTCCAACCTGCAGCATGAGTATATTTGAGAAAAGCATTCAACCCTAGTACTATGAAATTCAGTGATGTTTAGAACACGGGGAATCTTCGGAAGCAACAATGGTACAGTCAGTTTCAGAAATGAATCAGTATCATTTTGGGGGGCGAGGCCCACATTATCAGCATCAATTTGGGGGCTCAAGCCCACATCAGCATCAGTTTGGGGATGAGTCACAGGGCCGAGGCCCACATCAGTTACAGTTTGAGGATGAGTCCCAGGGCCGAGGCCCACATCAATATCAGTTCAGGGCCGAGGCCCACATCAATATCAGTTTAGGGCCGAGGCCCACATCAATATCAGCTTGGGGGCGAGGCCCACATCAGTATCAGCATCGGTTTATGGGTTGAGGCCCACATCAGTTTCAGTTTTGGGGATAAGTCCCAAGGCCGAGGCCCACATCAGAATCAGTATCAGTTCTGTCGGGTATGGCATTCTGGGGGCGAGGCCCACATTGGTTCAGTATTAGTTCTGCCAGGTATAGTACTCTGGGGGGCGAGGCCCACACTCTTATCAGTAATGGTTCGGAAATGGACCACTCTCTTATCAGCAACGGTTCGGAAATGAATCACTCTCTTATCAGCAACGGTTCGGAAATAAACCACTCTCATATCAGCAACGGTTCGGAAATGGACCATCTCTCATCAGCAACGGTTCGGAAATGGACCATTATCAGATCTCGCCGAAAATGGCACTCCGAAAATGGAGCACGGTTCGGAAATGGACCATCTCTCATCAGCAACGATTCAGAAATGGACCATTATCACATCTCACCGAAAAGGGCACTCCGAAAATGGAGCACGGTTCGAAATGGACCATCATCTCATCTCGCTGAAAATGGCACTCTGAAAATGGAGCACGGTTCGGAAATGGACCAAGGAAGGCCTAACCCATCGGAATATGATACATATACATGCATACATGCATACATATCAGGTACATGCAATGTTTGTTTTGTGTTCACAGGTTTGTCGCGGCAAAGACCATCTCATCAAATAACGGTTCAAAAATGAGCCACATTCTCTCACAGCACGGTTCAGAAATGGACCGCTACCACAACAGATGCCGAAAATGGCGCCCCAAAATGGAGCACACAAAGCAAAGGCCGAAAATGGCGTTCCAAAATGGAACACACACAGCAAATGCCGAAAATGGCGCTCCAAAATGGAGCACCCACAACAGATGCCGAAAATGGCGTTCCAAAATGGAGCACACAAAGCAAAGGCCGAAAATGGCGTTCCAAAATGGAACACACACAGCAAATGCCGGAAATGGCGCTCCAAAATGGAGCACACACACAAAAGATGCCGAAAATGGCGCTTTAAAAATGGAGCACGGTTCGGGAATGAACCAAGGGTCGCAGCACCTCACCACCAAATCAACTCAACTCAACACATGGTAAGTCAAGTGGCAGTTGGCGAGTCAGGTAAGTGAAAATGCATTGCATAACTTTGATAGGATTGTCACTGTTACACATTACACAAGTCCCATCAAAGTGGGGGCGACTATAGGCACTGCATTTTTGCACATAAGTCCCTATGATGAGTCTCATTTGGAGACACTACCTTTTAAGTCACGGAGGTCACGGAAAACGGACATCGGAAGGGGAAATTCAGAATAAACAAGGTTCACTGTTTTCGTTCGTGCTGCGTTCGTGTATACGTTCAAACTCCAAACAGATTGCGGGCATTCGTGCCGCGTTCGAAAAGGCGTTCGAACGGTGTCGGTAATTCTGGTTTTGCTGCTAGCCTCACATTAAGCCCAATTCGCCCAAGCCTTGGCCCACACACCCAAGCCCACTTAAAACACATATTTAACACATGGTGAAATCAAAACAAATCTAAAAATCACATACCAACGCGAACCGTTACTTGAGAGGTGGTCAATTCCCGAACCGTTACTGAGTTGAGTTGATGGCGAGGCGCTTTGACCCATGGGCTTTGTTCCCAAACCACCGAGTGAGTTTTATTCCCGAATTAAGCTGAGTCCCGAATTGAGTTGATTGTGGGCTTTGTTCCCGAGCTGTACTGAATGTGGGCTTTGTTCCCTGGGCTTTATTCTCAATCTGTGTAGAGAGTGGGCTTTGTTCCCGAACTGTATTGATTGTGGGCTTTGTTCCCTGGGCTTTATTCCTGAACTATGTAGAGAGTGGACTTTGTTCCCGAACTGTGTTGATTGTGGGCTTTGTTCCCTGGGCTTTATTCTCGAACTGTGTAGAGAGTGGGCTTTATGTTGGGGTTGGTGCTCAGAGTGCCAATTCCCGGTTGTATTTCTTTATGAATACTACTGTAAAATGTTATTATTATGAATAATATATGCAGTTTCTATAATATAATGTATCTTTTAATATGGTAAAGACGTAATGACCTTAGAATGACTAGTCATGGTGCAGTTGCAAAAGCGTCGCAACTGACATTGAGTTGTATCATGACGTTGTCATTCTCAGACAGTTCCTGGTCAAGTTTTACACTACTTGGTCAGTATAGTAAACCCATTGAAACCGGTACATGTCGTATACATGAATATATGATTCCAATGGTTTCTCAATGAACCATATGTCTTGGAGACTAGTATAGACGTGTAGGTGTTTATAGCGGATAAACACTGAACGACTCACCGAAGATTCTTAATGGATGGTACACCAACGTCAATAAGAATCTTATCGGGTTGAGTAGCACTTGTGATTCTTCGACTTGAGATACCACTGTGGGCGCATGAGACATCTTCCACACTTAGATGGCAGACACGTCACTGATATATTTAGATCAGACCTCCGTCTGTTCGTTGGGTGTGGATTGATCCTCAGGGTGTCCTGTGTGTATCGAGATAGGATTCGTCAGTTCTGTGTAACAGAGCATAGGTAGTCCATATGATTAGCAATCAGATAAAAACCATGGGCCCGTGGTACAATTTAGAAGTTAGTTCTAAATGTTCTTTTTGAGATTTCTAATAGAATAGTCGACTGGATAATCCCTATAGAGATTTGACATTTACATCTATATCTCTGGGATATATCCGGATACCTGTGACGGAGAAATTAGACATTTGCCATGACCTCAACCTGTATGATTCAGCGAGTTTATCCGTGATCGTCATAATTTACGGGTGGATAAATTATGGACACGAAATTGGATTTCGTGACGGATATACCTGAATCTAGAGAGTCTCACTAATGAAATATACTCGTAGGAGCACTAGGGCAACATTTATAAATGATACTGATTATTTATAAAGTCGTTTAAAGGTTAATCGCAAAATACATGTGTAGGGACCCGATAGTCATTTCCTTAATTTTTGTGTATTTGAATTTAATGCTTGATTAATTCATACACATTAATTAATTGTCAAATTGAGATATTTGACTAATATCATAATTATATATAGTATTTAATATTTGATGTAAATATATACATATATTAATAATATATTTATATTTAATATATTTATATTAAATAATTAATTAATATTTAATTGTTAAATGATTAAATTAATTAATATATAAAATTTTAAAGTTAAGATATTTATTTTAATGACTTGAGTTGCTTTATTGACTTAATTTAATTCATTAAATGGTTTGATGATTAAAAATGCAAATTGATAAAAGGCTTTAAATGAAACAAAATATAAAATATCATGATTATTTTCCTATGCTTGAAATTTGGCCAAGGCAAGATGTGTGCAATTATATATTGTTTTGTTTCATTTAGGTTTTGTAACCTAATACACTTTATCAAAAACTCCTTGAAGGAAGACAAAGAAGCTAGAGAGAAAGAAAAGAAAAATCAAAGAAAAGCTTGGATTTAAGTAAGTTTTTCCAACTTGCCATTAGAGAGAAAAATATTCCTCTTGTTCTTGGCCACATCTTGTGATGTTCTTAAGTTTTTTCTATTCTTTATTCTTTGTATTTTTGGTGGATGAAAGTTTGATAAAAGGGTTGAGCATGTATAAAATTGATAGAATGTTACTAATGATGTAGTAAGCATTTTTTCATGGTTTTAGAACCTTGTTGCTAATCTAGAGTTGTTGACCCACTCTTAAATGACCTAGATTTGATCTATAGTTATTTCATTGTGTTGAGACTTGATTTGAATGGAAGAAACATGATTGAAGTATTGGATCTTGTCATTTGATCTAATTTGTCCAATTTGAAGAAATTGAAAAATTAGGGTTTAAGACCACTTCCAAATTTGGGGCTTTTCATTTATATGGTGTATTTGGATATGTATATGATACATATTAAATCTTATGATGATTGGATTTCATTTGCATGTGTTTTGAACAATGGAAATGCAAAATGCACTTACCCCCCCCCCTTGTGAAGCTCACGGCCTTGGGCCAATTTTTGGGAACTTTAATTTGCTAATTGTATTTGAAATTTGGGACATGTTAAATTCATATTAGAAATGATTTAGAATCATTCAAAAAAAATTGAGCAATTTCGGATTAAAAATAAACAAAATGCTTGGTTTAGGGGTAATTCAGTAAATTCGCATAAATTTGATTTATAGTGTTTTATTTCATAATTTGATTATTGGATAAAAAATAAATAAGTTTATTTTATTAATCCGAGAAAAAGTTTTGAAATCGAAAATTCTGATTTTCCACTATTCCGCTGCGTTACCAGATATCCGCAATAAACCCCCTTCAAAATGGTATCAGAGCGAGTCTGATTCTAGGCCCCCTAATATGAGTAGCCCTTTAATTCAATGTTTAATCCTATTTTCTTGAATTTATACATGCATGTTATAATCTAATTTGATTAGATTTAGGGTGTATGACACTTAGCGGAAAATCCCTAGTTAATAAGGTTTAAATGTAATTATGTATTGATGCATGTTATTGGTCTGTCTTGTCAATACGGTTTATAAATTTTTCTCCGTGACTACACCCGAGACCGTGCCTCTTCTGTGAGGGTGTAGCCGATAAATATTTATTTATACCGGATGTATATCAGATATTAGATAAATTCAAGCGAAAGCGGAATCCTGAATGGTTCCCTAGCTGTCAGGGTTACGCAAGTAACTTGAGTTTATCATTGACGAGTTTACCTTGTTACGTCTCCTTGCGGACCTGCCTTGCAGCGACAACGAGAAACGACCAGGACCGGAAACCCAGGAGTCACTAGTGAGTGATTGACAAATGAGTTGTCTACCTGATGAATATACGTAGGCGAGACCGTGCCTATGCTGTGAGCTAAAATATATTCACGGGATCCACCTTCCACACTTAGATGGCAGACACGTCACTGATCTATTTAGATCAGACCTCCGTCTGTTCGTTGGGTGTGGATTGATCATCAGGGTGTCATGTGTGTATCGAGATAGGATCCGTCAGTTCTGTGTAACAGATCATAGGTAGTCCATATGATTAGCAATCAGATAAAAACCATGGGCCCGTGGTACAATTTAGAAGTTAGTTCTAAATGTTTCTTTTTGAGATTGCTAATAGAATAGTCGACTGGATAATCCCTATAGATATTTGACATTTACATCTATATCTCTGGGATATATCCGGATACTTGTGACAGAGGAATTATACATTTGCCATGACCTCAACCTGTATGATTCAGCGAGTTTATCCGTGATCGACATAATTTACGGGTGGATAAATTATGGACAGGAAATTGGATTTCGGGACGGATATACCTGAATCTAGAGAGTCTCACTAATGAAATATACTCGTAAAGCACTAGAGCAATATTTATAAATGATACTGATTATTTATAAAGTCGTTTAAAGGTTAATCGCAAAATACATGTGTAGGGACCCGATAGTCATTCCTTAATTTTTGTGTATTTGAATTTAATGCTTGATTAATTCAAATACACATTAATTAATTGTCAAATTGAGATATTTGACTAATATCATAATTATATATATGTATTTAATATTTGATGTAAATATTATACATATATTTAATATATTTATATTTAATATATTTATTTTAAATAATTAATTAATTATTTAATTGTTAAATGATTAAATTAATTAATATATAAATATTTTAAAGTTAAGATATTTATTTTAATGACTTGAGTTGCTTTATTGACTTAATTTAATTCATTAAATGGTTTGATGATTAAAAATGCAAATTGATAAAAGGCTTTAAATGAAACAAAATATAAAATATCATGATATTTTCCTATGCTTGAAATTTGGCCAAGGCAAGATGTGTGCAATTATATATTGTTTTGTTTCATTTAGGTTTTGTTAACCTAATACACTTTATCAAAAACTCCATTGAAGGAAGACAAAGAAGCTAGAGAGAAAGAAAAGAAAAATCAAAGAAAAGCTTGGATTTAAGTAAGTTTTTCCAACTTGCCATTAGAGAGAAAAATATTCCTCTTGTTCTTGGCCACATCTTGTGATGTTCTTAAGTTTTTTCTATTCTTTATTCTTTGTATTTTTGGTGGATGAAAGTTTGAAAAAAGGGTTGAGCATGTATAAAATTGATAGAATGTTACTAATGATGTAGTAAGCATTTTTTCATGGTTTTAGAACCTTGTTGCTAATCTAGAGTTGTTGACCCACTCTTAAATGACCTAGATTTGATCTATAGTTATTTCATTGTGTTTAGACTTGATTTGAATGGAAGAAACATGATTGAAGTATTGGATCTTGTCAATTTGATCTAATTTGTCCAATTTGAAGAAATTGAAAAATTAGGGTTTAAGACCACTTCCAAATTTGGGGCTTTTCATTTATATGGTGTATTTGGATATGTATATGATACATATTAAATCTTATGATGATTGGATTTCATTTGCATGTGTTTTGAACAATGGAAATGCAAAATGCCTTACCCCCCCCCCTTGTGAAGCTCACGGCCTTGGGCCAATTTTTGGGAACTTTAATTTGCTAATTGTATTTGAAATTTGGGACATGTTAAATTCATATTAGAAATGATTTAGAATCATTCAAAAAAAATTGAGCAATTTCGGATTAAAAATAAACAAAATGCTTGGTTTAGGGGTAATTCAGTAAATTCGCATAAATTTGATTTATAGTGTTTTATTTCATAATTTGATTATTGGATAATAAAATAAATAAGTTTATTTTATTAATCCGAGAAAAAGTTTTGAAATCGGAAAATTCTGATTTTCCACTATTCCGCTGCGTTACCAGATATCCGCAATAAAACCCCTTCAAAATGGTATCAGAGCGAGTCTGATTCTAGGCCCCCTAATATGAGTAGCCCTTTAATTCAATGTTTAATCCTATTTTCTTGAATTTATACATGCATGTTATAATCTAATTTGATTAGATTTAGGGTGTATGACACTTAGCGGAAAATCCCTAGTTAATAAGGTTTAAATGTAATTATGTATTTGATGCATGTTATGTGGTCTGTCTTGTCAATACGGTTTATAAATTTTTCTCCGTGACTACACCCGAGACCGTGCCTCTTCTGTGAGGGTGTAGCCGATAAATATTTATTTATACCGGATGTATATCAGATATTAGATAAATTCAAGCGAAAGCGGAATCCTGAATGTTCCCTAGCTGTCAGGGTTACGCAAGTAACTTGAGTTTATCATTGACGAGTTTAACCTTGTTACGTCTCCTTGCGGACCTGCCTTAGCAGCGACAACGAGAAACGACCAGGACCGGAAACCCAGGAGTCACTAGTGAGTGATTGACAAATGAGTTGTCTACCTGATGAATATACGTAGGCGAGACCGTGCCTATGCTGTGAGCTAAAATATATTCACGGGATCCACCTTCCACACTTAGATGGCAGACACGTCACTGATCTATTTAGATCAGACCTCCGTCTGTTCGTTGGGTGTGGATTGATCATCAGGGTGTCATGTGTGTATCGAGATAGGATCCGTCAGTTCTGTGTAACAGATCATAGGTAGTCCATATGATTAGCAATCAGATAAAAACCATGGGCCCGTGGTACAATTTAGAAGTTAGTTCTAAATGTTTCTTTTTGAGATTGCTAATAGAATAGTCGACTGGATAATCCCTATAGATATTTGACATTTACATCTATATCTCTGGGATATATCCGGATACTTGTGACAGAGGAATTATACATTTGCCATGACCTCAACCTGTATGATTCAGCGAGTTTATCCGTGATCGACATAATTTACGGGTGGATAAATTATGGACAGGAAATTGGATTTCGGGACGGATATACCTGAATCTAGAGAGTCTCACTAATGAAATATACTCGTAAAGCACTAGAGCAATATTTATAAATGATACTGATTATTTATAAAGTCGTTTAAAGGTTAATCGCAAAATACATGTGTAGGGACCCGATAGTCATTTCCTTAATTTTTGTGTATTTGAATTTAATGCTTGATTAATTCAAATACACATTAATTAATTGTCAAATTGAGATATTTGACTAATATCATAATTATATATATGTATTTAATATTTAATGTAAATATTATACATATATTTAATATATTTGTATTTAAATAATTAATTAATTATTTAATTGTTAAATGATTAAATTAATTAAAATATAAATATTTTAAAGTTAAGATATTTATTTTAATGACTTGAGTTGCTTTTGTTGACTTATTTTAATTCATTAAATGGTTTGATGATTAAAAATGCAAGTTGATAAAAGGCTTTAAATGTAACAAAATTGAAAATATCATGATATTTTCCTATGCTTGAAATTTGGCCAAGGAAAGATGTGTGCATGTATATATTGTTTTGTTTCATTTAGGTTTTGTTTACCTAATACACTTTATCAAAAACTCCATTGAAGGAAGACAAAGAAGCTAGAGAGAAAGAAAAGAAAAATTAAAGAAAAGCTTGGATTTAAGTAAGTTTTTCCAACTTGCCATTAGAGAGAAAAATATTCCTCTTGTTCTTGGCCACATCTTGTGATGTTCTTAAGTTTTTTCTATTCTTATTCTTTGTATTTTTGGTGGATGAAAGTTTGATAAAAGGGTTGAGCATGTATAAAATGATAGAATGATAGAATGTTATATAGTAAGCATTTTTTCATGGTTTTAGAACCTTGTTGCTAATCTAGGGTTGTTGACCCACTCTTAAATGACCTAGATTTTATCTATAGTTATTTCATTGTGTTGAGACTTGATTTGAATGGAAGAAACATGATTGAAGTATTGGATCTTGTCAATTTGGTCTAATTTGTCCAATTTGAAGAAATTGAAAAATTAGGGTTTAAGACCACTTCCAAATTTGGGGCTTTTCATTTATATGGTTTATTTGGATGTGTATATGATACATATTAAATCTTATGTTGATTGGATTTCATTTGCATGTGTTTTGAACAATGGAAATGCAAAATGCACTTACCCCCCCTTCTTTTGTGAAGATCTCGGCCTTGGGCCAATTTTTGGGAAATTTAATTTGCTAATTGTATTTGAAATTTGGGACATGTTAAATTCATATTAGAAATGATTTAGAATCATTCAAAAAAATTTTGAACAATTTCGGATTAAAAATAAACAAAATGCTTGGTTTAGGGGTAATTCGGTAATTTCACATAAATTTGATTTATAGTGTTTTATTTCATAATTTTATTATTGGATAATAAAATAAATAAGTTTATTTTATTAATCCGAGAAAAAGTTTTGAAATCGGAAAATTCTGATTTTCCATTATTTCGTTGCGTTATCGGATATCCGCAATAAAACCCCTTCACTTTATTCCATGGGCTTTGTTCCCGAACTATGTAGAGAGTGGGCTTTTATTCCCGAACTGTGCTGAATGTGGGCATTGTTTCCTGGGCTTTATTCCCGAGCTGTGTAGAGAGTGGGTTGTGTTCCCGAACTGTGCTGATTGTGGGCTATGTTCCCTGAATTGCGTTGAGAGTGGGCTTTGTTCCCGAATTGAGTTGTGGGTCTTGTTCCTGAATTGAGTTGAGGGTCTTGTTCCCGAATTGAGATTAGGGTCTTGTTCCCGAATGGAGTTGTGGGTCTTGTTCCCAAATTGAGTTGAGTGTGGCTTTGTTTCCCGAACTGTGCTGAGTGTGGGCTTTATTCCCGAACTGTGTTGATTGTGGGCTTTATTCCCTGGGCTTTATTCCCGAACTGTACTGAGAGTGGGCTTTGTTCCCGAACTGTGCTGAATGTGGGCTTTATTCCCGAGCTGTGTTGATTGTGGGCTTTGTTCCCGAACTGAGTTGTGGGTCTTGTTCCCGAATTGAGTTGAGGGATCTTGTTCCCGAATTGAGATAAGGGTCTTGTTCCCGAATGGAGCTGTGGGTCTTGTTCCCAAATTGAGTTGCCCATCTTAGCCGTTTTTTTTCCCTTTTTTTTTGCTTCAAATCCTGCGAACACAAAACAAAAATTGCGTGTATATGACGTGTATGTATGTATGCATGGATGCATTTCCTAGTCCGATGGGTTAGGCCTTTCTTGCGCTCTTTGGTGTCTTTCGCCTATAAATGTCTTTAGTCGCCCCATGGACCTGCTTACAATTTCCTTTTGCCAGTTCTTTTCAGTGATTAGTCAGTTCTCTTTGATCCCATAGCTCAGGATCTCGTTGTGTCCCTTATTCGCGGGTGGTAGACTGGTCGCCCCCAGACTTGATTTAGCTTTCGGCTCTAATCTGTTTGCACAAGGTCAAGGTGAACCACGTGATGTGGCATTCCATATCAACATACCATATTACAAGCTATGAAATAGTCCCAATAGTTATATATTATTGTCTTCAAAGAATGCTCAGTAATAAAACCAGAGAACCTTCAAAACACTCGATGCAACTCAAATCCAAGTCTTTGAATAAATGATCTAGGCCAGACTCAAAGTGTGTGTGTGCAAAGGTTCATTTACATCTTGATTCATAGGTAAGACAACTCAATGATTTCATTTAAAATTGGGATCGATAAGTCAAACCAACCTAGATGTCTCAATTATGCTCTGTAATTGCTTTTCTGTGCTCAATATGGTATGGTTTTTCTTTTTCTTTTCTTGTCTCCCTTTTTTTTTTTTCGTTTTGAACTTCTTCTTTTTTTCTTTCTCTTCTTTTTTTTTTTCTTTTTTTTTCTTTTTTTTTTCAACACACCTACCCTTTAAGGTAGTATTTCTCCTCATGGTGGTCCTAATACTCGCCTATGGGTAGCTTCACGCTTATCGGTTATAGGTGGTTTATTTTTTTTTTCTTTAGAGACTTTTCTTTTATTTCAAGTATACCACACATCATAATACAAGCAAATCAGGATAGACATCTAAGCAAATGGTCATTCATCGATCCGCAATTTCAAGCTCACTTTACTTTTGCTGCGTGTAGACATGTGCCACAGAGGTGTGCGACGTTGTCCAGGCTTTTGGACTGGTCGGGAGTACGGATATAGGCATTACATTTTCGCATGTGAAACCTGATGATGAGCCTCATTTGGAGGCACTACCTTTTGAGTCACGAAAGCCGCGGGAAACGGATATCGGAAGGGGAAATTCAGGATAAACAAGCTCACTGTCTTCGTTGGTGCTGCATTCGTTACTTTCTTCGTTCGAACCTGGTGCAGATTGCGGACGTTCGTGCCGCGTGCGAGGAGGCGTTCGAACGGAGCCGGTAATTCTGGTTTTGCTGCTAGCCTCACACCCCAGCCCATTTAGCTCCCCAAAGCCCATAAAACACATCCCAAATTAAATAAATAAATATTAAACATTAAATAAAATATTTAAATCATTTACCAATTAAATAAAATCATGCCTAATATAAATGAATCAAATATATTATATACTAAAACTAAAAATAAGATTTGCCTAATTAAAATCAATCTTAACCAATTAAAGCCAATCATATATTTGACTTCCTAATCTAATAAGATATACACCAAGTTAAATTAGTTGACTTCCTAAAATAAAATATTTTGTCCCCCCCCCCCCCCCCCCCCTCATCCTTTGATTTCCTTGTTTAAAACTAAATCATATCCTAATTAAATGCCCAAAATCCCTTCCTTGTCAACCCTAACCCTTCTCTATATAAACAACCCCTAACCAAAGCCATCATCTCCTTGACACATATAATTCACACCCAAACTCTCTCGAAATCTCTCTAACTCTCTCTACACACCCAAGACTAAACAAAAAGAGAAAACACTTCACACATACACAAGAAAGAAACAAAGAAACCACCACAAGTCACCACCCTCCATAGTCGAATCCAAAGCACCTACAACCACCCTCCATAGCCGAATCTAAAGCACCAAACTCACCCTTAGCCGAATCCTAAAACACGCCTAAACAACCTCCTAGATTACCTTAAAACAGTAGCCCAAATCCTTAAAAATAGTAACATAAAAACTGCATAGATAATCTTAAAAATAATCACATATAATTGCACTAAGAACCCACACAAACTTGGAATAGTTTATTGAAAACGTTAAAACAGGTGGCCCGTGCAGCGAGCAGCAAGACAGAAGCCGAATAGGAGCAGAACGGAGTTCGAACCGTAAGCAAAACAAAGCGAGCAGTGAGCTAGGACGTTGAACCAGTGGACCAGAAAGTTGCGGAGCTTTACCCCTTTTCGATTTCCGTGGAACGCGAGTCCAAGAGACAGCTTAAAAGGTTAGACCTGAGGGTATCTTTCACACTTATTCTCATTTTATTTTCTCTGGTCATTTATTTTGATTATATTTCTGTATTTGTGGTATCCGTTGTGTGTATGATGCATGTTGTGGGTATTGGATGAATGAGAGATGTGTCAACTCTCGCGGTATATCGGATGGAAACCCGGACATAAATTTCATAGCCGATTCCGAATGGACGGTAATATGATCTGTACTCGGCCACACACTCCACGTACCGCTGGGGTAAACGGCACCATCTTTCTTTTGTTGTGTTGCCTTTGTTTATTTTTGTTTTCTTACTTGAATCCAATATGTTGTTTAGTTATGCATGATTCAACCAAGCGCATGGGCTTAGTGAGTTAGTTCAAAGGTCCTCCATTTGGGAGACAAAGAGCCGAAAAGGCCACCTTTGTGACACTACTTCACCCGCGCCGGTTGATGTGTGTTCGGTTGGATGCGAGATACGTTCAATCGGGCATACTTAGTTTGATGTTATTGATTTATCTTTTATGTATGGTTCAATCAAGCGCATGGACCTAGTAAGTGGAATGAAAGATCCCTTATGGGGAGGGGTTAAAACCCGTTACAACGACACGATGCTTTGCCGCGCCGGTTGATGTGTGTTCAGATTGGATGTCAGATGTGTTCAATCAATCGGCATACTTGGTTGATATGATTGGTTCTATCTTGTATGTGTGATGTGACGCGCATGAGCTTAGTATGTTGGTCTAAAGGTCCTCTCTTTGAGAGATCAAGAGCCCCAAAAGGTCACCTTTATGGCAGTACTTCGCCGCCCCTTTTATTTTGTGTTTATGTATTGCGTCCCATTTCATGCATCAGGTCTGTTCCCGTTCGAACGCGTTTACGAACGCAACTCGAACGCCATGTGTTTTTTGCCTTATCATGTGTCAGGTCTCATTTCTGTTCGAACGCGTTAACAAACGCCATACGAACGTGAGCATTCTGCCTCATATACGTTCGAACGCGTTAACAAACGCCATACGACGAACGTGAGCATTCTGTCTCATTTCCGTTCGAACGCGTTTACGAACGCTACTCGAACGCTGACTCGAACACATTCTGTCTCATTTCCGTTCGAACGCGTTTACGAACGCTACACGAACGAACGAACACACACTGAACTGAGTCTTTTTCATTAGGTTTCATGCATAGTTTTCCTAATAGCTATCTCCACATGTATAAATGCAAATATGTTGATGTATTACAATTCATATGCTTGTGTCATGATAACATTTGAGTATTATTTCTTTCGGGTATATCGGATGGAACCCAGACGTAAATTCCGTAGCCGATCCGAATGGACGGTAGTGCGGTCTGTACTTGGGCTACAATTCCACGTACCACTTGGAAAAGTGCCCATATGTGTGCTTGTATGGTTAACATGTGTGCTTGTATGGTTAATATGTGTGCTTGTGTTTTCCTGAATGTGATATGCAAGTAAAGTTGTATGTTAGTTGCTATTTTGATATATGTTAAGCATGCAAATTTAAATGTAAGATATATGCGAAATGCGTACATAGTTTTATTTTACACATGAAAATTTAGAAGCATGATACTCTTGGAAATAAGTGTTACTTAAGCTTGATTAAATATTACATAAATCCTTTCATTACAAGTGACATGAGTAAGGGACCATTCCGAACCCAACGGTTTGAGGTCTTCCCTTGCGAGGGGTGAGTGTGGCCTTAAATCTTTTTTCTCGTTCCCACACGGGTGGTGGCGACTCCTATGTTATTCAGTACTTCCCAAACTAGGCCGCGAGCCTAGGAACGGCGTCGCCCAGGTCCTGTGTCCTACAGTCTGGCGACTCCACTGGGGATTATGAGAATTGGCCCCGAAATATTGTCTTGTAATGATGATGTATTTATGTTTTAATTGGCCATGTCTATAGTGGATAAGTGAGGGTTTAATCAGGGCACTTTGAGGCTAGGTAATGGTTTGGTGTCTTCCTTCACTCACTACCTTTCTAGAAGGAAAAGCTGTGAGGATACCTACATGACCATCTACTCGTAGCCTTTGTGATGGACTAATTTGGAGGACTCGTTGTTTATTCCTGACACCAAGCGATAAGAGCCTAAGAGGCTTGGGTATTTAAGTGAGCCTCGCTCCACCTTCCCTCTGGGGAATCTACAACGGGAAATCCATTTGATAGTCCGTCACACACCATAGCTCATTGGAACGTACCTTAGTGTATAAAAAGGGATACGCTCACTTGGTCGCTTGAACCCTTGGTGGGGAGACCTAGTTGTGGGCTATCCTTCGCCAGTGAGAGCCTTTGTCCATACTCTTGCAAATCCACCCATAGACTGGTTTGTATGGTTAAAGTAACAATTATTTCCTTGAGTATGTGCTTGTGGACCATCCTCATTTGGATGCAGTTGGACTATTGTCAGAAATGCGGGCTTGCTGGGCCATTTAAACTGGAGCAAGTTCGTACTGTATGACTATTAGGCCCAAGGCTTCTGAAATGTTGATGGGCCATTATGTAAAAATTATTATGTTATGTTTGCATTATCTCCCTTCTATGCTTATGTTTGGGAACATCACCGTTTGGATCCATTTGGACCATTTGTCATGGGATATGGACTTGTTGGGCCATTTAAACTGGGACAAGAACGTATTTCATGACTATTGGGCCAAAAGCTTCTAAGTGATTGATGGACACCTTGTGCTTGTTTTCGGAATATTATCATTTGGATTTAGTTGGGCTCTTTGCCATAAGACATGAACTCGTTCGGGCCATTTAAACTGGGACGGGTTCACCCTTATGACAGTTGTCCCAAAGGCTTCTAAAATGATAATAGGCCGATTTGTTTGAGAATTTTATTTGATTTAATATATGTTATACATTTCTTATGCATATCATGCATACATATACCATGTTAACATCCTCTGTGTCTTAAAAGACACCATAGATACCGTTTGGGTTAGAGAAGGAACCAGACTCACTAAAAGAACAAGTATGAGTGAATCCGATAATGAGGTGTCCCGTATGGATCAGTTAGAGAATGGTCTCGCCAAGATCACTGAACAGTTGCAGGCTTTGACTACTGCTATGGCTGGTATAGCTGGGTCTCGTGCCGGGGTTCATTCTGGGGATGTGAGGCAAGAGGAATCTCCGAACAGATTGGGGGATGATATCCCCGCTTTTGATGATGATATGGCAGAGTATGCAGCAGGCAGAGTATCTGGGTCTCAGACAGAGTTACAGAAACTTCGGGATCAGGTTGAGTCGGTTACCCGCAAGATGAGGGGTAAGAATGAGGATTGCTGGATTATGACACTTTGACTTTTGAGGAACAGTTGCCTGCACAGTTCAAGATGCCGGATATGGCTAAGTTCAACGGGAATGGGGATCCGAGGGTGCATCTCCGACAGTTTGTATCAGTCATGAGTTCAGTTGGCTTATCTCTCAGCGCCAGGTACAGAAAATGTTTGGAATGTCGCTTGAAGGAGCTCCCGTGGTATGGTACCACAGTTTGGAGAAGAAAGTAAATGAAGATTGGAGGGAGTTGGCCGATGCTTTCCTGAAGCAATATGTCACGGACTTGGAGATCGATTTGTCACTCTCCGTGATCTGGAGAATGTTAATCAGAAGGCGGAGGAAAGTTTTAAGGAGTATGTGGACCGGTGGAGGGGTCAATTATTGAAAATGCAGACTAGGCCTTCGGAGAAGGATCAGATCAAGATGATTATCAAGGGCACCAAGCCCTCCATTTACGGCAAGTTGAGGAGGATGACCTCCATGATTGCAGACTTTCGGCAGTTGAGGGAAACTGTCATGGATATTGAGGAAGAAGAGGCCGAGAATAGAAAATTCTATGGTCTGAACAGGAGGCCCATTGGGGGAACATCGGGAACAAAGCCCGTTTCTGCTGAAGTTGCTGCTATCCGGAACAGGCAGTTTTCCAACTTGGGAAGGCCCCTGTCTAAGGTGCTAGAGAAGTTGAAGAGGCAAGGGCTTTTAAAACCTTGGATACCACCATTACCCATCTCCCTACCACCACATATTCCAATACCTATTATTGCCACTTCCACCAAAAAAAAGGCCATGACAAAATGCACCCGACAACTGCGCCCGACTCCGCATGAAATCCAAGACCTAATAGACTCCAAGAAAATACCCAACCCAGAAACAGAACAGCCCGATACACACAGAAACCCCTTACCCAACTACCGTGCCGTACCACCACCAGCCTATATGATCAATTCTGGCCTTCCAGAAGACCTTGTCCTAAAATCCTTTCACCCTCAAGCCTTTTGCCTGGGAATCTGGGATAGCACTAGTGAGGATGAGTTTGAGCAGAAGAAGAACTTTTGGCTTGATTTCTCTAGCAGTGATGAGGAGGAAGTAAGGGGAATGACACGTAGCGGTCGTTTTTACAATGATATGGCGGAAAAGGGTAAGGAAGCTTTGACAGATGGTAGAGAAGTGGTTGAGGCTGCAGAAAATACTGAGGGGATATAGTGCTGAGGCAATTGAGGAAGACTAGAGCACAAGTCAGTATCTGGGAACTATTATGTGCATCTCGGGAGCATAGACAGGCTATGGTTGAGGCCTTGAGCAAGATTGTGGTACCGGAGGATGCCAACCCCGCAATGTTTGTTGGGTCGGTTCAGAAGGAAGCTTTGCAGATATCTTTTTCTGAGGATGATCTCCCGCCGGAGGGGAGGAATCATAATAGGCCTCTATTTATCAGGGCCGAAGTGAGGGGCAAGAAAACTTCATGTGTGATGGTGGATGACGGTTCGTCCATCAATGTGTGCCCGTTGAAAATTCTGGCAAGATTGGGTATGAAAGCAACAGACTTGGACCCCTCTAGTATGACTATTAAAGCTTATGATGACAGTAAGCGGGGAGTTGAGGGTACCTTTGTGGCTATGGTCAAGGTAGGGCCGATTGAAGATGAGGTTGAGTTCACAGTGCTGGACATCCCAGCCACTTTTGCCTTATTGTTGGGAAGGCCTTGGTTTCACAAGCTTGGGGGCGTGCCTTCCACTTTGCATCAGATGATCAGATTCCCGTATGAGGGAGAGATTGTTACCATCCGGGCTGAGTTAGACAATGCCGTGGCTGCCTTGGAGATACTACTACTTTTCACGAGGTTCCAGGTATCAGCCACTTTTGAGGAGTGGGTGGATCCTAGAGTGGCTAGGATTATGGAGAAAATGAAGTTTGAGCCGGGTAAAGGTTCAAAATTGCCGGATTTCAGAGGACAGACTACTCGGAAGGGTTTGGGGTACAAATCTGACGAAGAAAAGCCAAGGTCAAGAAAAAGGGCCTGAGGCTGATGGAGTGCTTTGTGAAAGCTTCAGGGTATCAAGGAGAGCCTGAACCTGTGGAAGGTTAATGGGATTGTTGTACCTGGGTTTGAGATCTTCCAGGATTTGTTTGGGTGAGAAGCCACTGACCGGGAAAGCTGTGGAAGGAATTGAGAGGAGGAAGATGATGAAGTTAGAGAGCCTGACTCTGGAAGAAGATGAGAAGCCTGAGGAAGACCTGATTGCAAAGGAAGAAGTGTCTATAGATGATGAAGACATTTACCTTCCTGACTTATTTGAATGTACTTCCGCATTATCCAATAATAAAGACATTTCTTTTGCTTACTTGCCTGAGTCATTTCCATTCACTCTGCATGAATCAAGCATATTTGACATCAGTTCAGCCAGAACTATTGCATTTAACTTGGGCACACTTGAGAACCCCAAAGAAATTTTGATTGCAAGTGAAGTAACCTCCGAAGAGAGGGAGAAACTAGAAGAAGTGTTGGTCAGATATGCCAAAGTATTTGCTTGGTCTTATGAGGACATGCCCGGGGTAGACAGAAACATTGCCCAGCACACAATACCAACTTATCCGAATATGAGGCCAGTAAAGCAGAAACTTCGACGGATGAGACCGGAATGGGCTGAGAAAGTCAGAGAGGAAGTTAAGAAACAGATAGATGTGGGGTTCCTGGAAGTGGTAAAATATCCTGAATGGTTGGCTAACATAGTACCGGTACCGAAGAAAGATGGGAAGGTCAGAATGTGTGTAGACACAGAGATCTCAATAAAGCTTGTCCGAAAGATGATTTCCCTTTGCCGCATATAGATGTTCTGGTTGATAGTGCGGCTTTGTCTGCTATGTATTCATTTGCAGATGGATTTTCAGGGTACAATCAGGTTCTCATGGCTGAGGAAGATAAACACAAGACTGCATTTGTTACCGAGTGGGGTACCTATTGTTACAAGGTGATGCCGTTTGGGCTTAAGAATGCAGGAGCTACTTATCAGCGGATGGCCACTACACTCTTCCATGACTTGATGCACAAAGAGATTGAGGTGTATGTGGATGACATGATGGTGAAATCAGAAACGAGAGTTGGGCATATTGAGGCATTGGAAAGGTTCCTTCAGAGAGTTGACAGATATAACCTGCGACTTAACCCCAAGAAATGTGTGTTTGGGGTGACATCAGGGAAATTGCTTGGTCATACAGTGGGAATGGGCGGAATAGAGGTAGACTCCGAAAAGATCAAGGCAATCACAGAAATGCCTGCACCGAAGACAGAAAAGGAAGTCAGGGCATTCTTGGGAAAGATTCAGTACATCAGTCGGTTTATTGCCAAGTTGACATCGGTATGTGAGCCTATCTTCAAACTGTTGAGAAAAGATCAGCCAGTGAGATGGAATGAACAGTGTCAGACCGCCTTCGACAGAATCAGAGAGTACTTGGTAAAGCCACCTGTATTGAAACCTCCGAGACCGGGGCAGACCTTTGATATTGTATTTGGCTATAGAATCAGAAGCATTGGGGGTATGATGGTACAGGCAGATGAGACAGGGGTAGAACATGCAGTGTATTATCTGAGTAAGAAGCTGCTTCCGTATGAGGCTCGGTATCAGGAAGTTGAGAAGATCTGTCTTGCAGTGGTATGGGCTTCCAGAAAGTTGCGACATTACTTCCAGTCTTACAAGATCCAGTGGTGGCAAAGGAGAATCCTCTGAAATATCTTCATTCAGTGCCTTCACTAGTGGGAAAACTGGGCCGATGGTTGGTATTGTTGACAGAGTTTGACATTGAGTATATCACCTCCAAAGTGATCAAGGGACGAGCAGTAGCGGAATTTCTGGCATTGCAACCTGTTGAGGGGGATCAGTATAAGTTTGAGTTTCCAGATGAAGAGATCCAAGCAATAACAGTTCAGAGATGGAAGATGTATTTTGATGGAGCAGTGAATTACAAGGGAGCCGGATTGGGATCGTGATAGTAACCCCCGAGGGAGAGACTTTGCCTTTGGCTAAGAGGTTGACATTCAGAGTGACTAATAACATGGCCGAGTACGAAGCATGTGCTTTTGGTTTGACACAACCTTGATAGCCTTGAAGGCCGGGAGTGTGGAAATCTACGGAGATTCTATGTTGGTAGTCCAGCAGATGCGAGGAGAATGGGAATTGAAGGAAGAACGGTTGAAGCCTTACCTTTTTCACCTCAGAAAATTGGCACAGGATATCCCCGAGTGTAAGTTTCAGCACCTACCGAGGGAAGAGAATCAGATGGCAGACGCATTGGCTACTAGCATGCGACTTGGGAAAATCCAGAGAAGTTAGTGTGATGAGACCGTTGGTACTGACGACAAGCATAAACCTGCTTATGAGATAGAAAGAATTCTGGAAGTTGAGGTTGACGACGGTAAACCTTGGTATTATGACATTCAGAGGTATCTGGAACATGGTGAATTCCCGGAAGGGGCGGGCAGAAAAGACAGAATAGCCATTCAGAAGTTGGCTTCCCAGTATGTGACTTTGAGAGGGGAACTGTACAAGAGGCAGGCAAACGGTATTCAGTTGAAATGTTTGAGAAAAGAAGAAGCTCAGAAAGTGATGGAAGAGGTACATGCCGGGGTATGTGGTCCGCACATGAATGGGTTGAACTTGTCCCGCAAGATAGTGAGACAGGGGTTTTATTGGTCAACCATGGAGACGGACTGCGCGAAGATGGTAAAGCACTGTCATGACTGTCAAGCACACGGTAATTTGAATCACTTACCGCACACAGAATTGCACGGGTTGTCAGAGCCGTGGCCTTTCTCAGCATGGGGAATTGATATGATTGGGGAAATTCGACCAAATGCATCAAATGGGCATCGCTTCATAGTGGTGGCAGTAGATTACTTCTCAAAGTGGGTGGAAGCCGAATCCTTCCGTAATGTTACAACAGAACAGCGAAGATGGCAAGGTTCATAGCTCGGAACCTCATTTGTCGGTATGGTATGCCGCATCATGTAGTGACAGACAACGGGGTCCAGTTTCAAGGAGAGACAAAGGCAATGTTACAGAGGTATGGGATAGGCCACCACAAGTCATCACCGTACAGGCCGCAGGCAAATGGGGCAGTTGAGGCAGCCAACAAGACTATAAAGACAATTTTAGCCAAGATGACAGAAAATTGTAGAGATTGGGCCGAGAAATTACCGTATGCTTTGTGGGGGTACAGAACATCAGTAAGAACGGCAACAGGCAACACACACCTTACTCCTTGGTCTACGGGATGGAAGCAGTATTACCAGTAGAAGTGGAAATACAGTCCCTGAGGGTATTAGCAGAGGCAGAATTACCGGAACAGGAATGGGCCGCACAGAGATTTGATCAGTTAGCACTGTTGGATGAGAAGAGAACGAAGTCTTTGTATCACATGCAGTTGTATCAGAAGAGACTAGCCCGGGCATTCAACAAGAAAGTACATCCCACAAAGATCAGAAAGGGTGATTTGGTACTTAAGCAGTCGAGGCCGTCGACGACAGATCCGAGAGGCAAATTCAGGCCTAACTGGGAAGGACCTTACATCGTTCAGAAAGTCATGGGAAATGGAGCAGTGAAGCTATCAGACTTGGAAGGAAATGGATTCACAGAACCAATCAATGTCGACAGGTTGAAGTTGTACTTTGCTTGAGAAGACTTGGTCGCCAGCGGAAGACCTAACCCAACGAAATAAGAAAACTCCTGCATACATGCATACACGTAACCTATATTGCATATTTTTGTGTTTGTTCTGTTTTGTGTAAACAGGTGTTGAAGACGGAAAAGAGCGAGCAGTAAGCCAATCAGAGATGGTAAAGGCACAGCATTTGATATGGGCAGTAATCTGAAGATTGAGGTCCCAATGAAGTTAAGTTCCGGGTATGGGTCTCGGAGGGCGAAGCCCATATCGGCTGAGGAGCGAGGTTCCACATTGTACCAGCTTGGGGGCGAGGCCCATATCGACTGGGGAGCAAGGCTCCACATCACATCATGTCAGCTTGGGGGCGAAGCCCATATCGGCTGAGAGCGAAGCTCCACATCATCATTTTCGGGATGCGTCCCAGGGTCGAGGCCCACATTTTGTCAGCGGTATTGGGATGCGTCCCAGGGTCGAGGCCCCCGTTGTCGGTTGCAGCTATTGGGATGCGTCCCAGGATCGAGGTCCACTGCATCATCATTTTCGGGATGCTCCGTCAGGGTCGAGGCCCACATTTTGTCAGCGGTATTGGGATGCGTTCAGGGTCGAGGCCCCCGTTGTCGGTTGCAGCTGTTGGGATGCGTCCCAGGATCGAGGTCCACTGCATCATCATTTTCGGGATGCGTCCCAGGGTCGAGGCCCACATTTTGTCAGCGGTATTGGGATGCGTTCCAGGGTCGAGGCCCCCGTTGTCGGTTGCAGCTATTGGGATGCGTCCCAGGATCGAGGTCCACTGCATCATCATTTTCGGGATGCGTCCCAGGGTCGAGGCCCATATTTTGTCAGCGGTATTGGGATGCGCCCCAGGGTCGAGGCCCCCGTTGTCGATTGCAGCTATTGGGATGCGTCCCAGGTTCGAGGCCCATATCATCAGCAGCATCGAGACGCGTCTCAGGATCGAGGTCCACTGCAGTATCAGCTCAGCTCGAGACAGCTAGCTAGCCAGGTAAGTAAAATGCATTGCATAACTTTGATAGGATTGTCAAATGTCACACACTGCACAAGCCCATCAAAGTGGGGGCGACTGTAGGCATTGCATTTTCGCATGTGAAACCCGATGATGAGCCTCATTTGGAGGCACTACCTTTTGAGTCACGAAAGCCGCGGGAAACGGATATCGGAAGGGGAAATTCAGGATAAACAAGCTCACTGTCTTCGTTGGTGCTGCGTTCGTTACTTCGTTCGAACCTCGTGCAGATTGCGGACGTTCGTGCCGCGTGCGAGGAGGCGTTCGAACGGAGCCGGTAATTCTGGTTTTGCTGCTAGCCTCACACCCCAGCCCATTTAGCTCCCCAAGCCCATAAAACACATCCCAAATTAAATAAATAAATATTAAACATTAAATAAAATATTTAAATCATTTACCAATTAAATAAAATCATGCCTAATATAAATGAATCAAATATATTATATACTAAAACTAAAAATAAGATTTGCCTAATTAAAATCAATCTTAACCAATTAAAGCCAATCATATATTTGACTTCCTAATCTAATAAGATATACACCAAGTTAAATTAGTTGACTTCCTAAAATAAAATATTTTGTGCCCCCCTCAATCCTTTGATTTCCTTGTTTAAAACTAAATCATATCCTAATTAAATGCCCAAAATCCCTTCCCTTGTCAACCCTAACCCTTCTCTATATAAACAACCCCTAACCAAAGCCATCATCTCCTTGACACATATAATTCACACCCAAACTCTCTCGAAATCTCTCTAAACTCTCTCTACACACCCAAGACTAAACAAAAAGAGAAAACACTTCACACATACACAAGAAAGAAAACAAAGAACCCACCACAAGTCCCACCCTCCATAGTCGAATCCAAAGCACTACAACCACCCTCCATAGCCGAATCTAAAGCAACAAACTCACCCTTAGTCGAATCCTAAAACAAACGCCTAAACAACCTCCTAGATTACCTTAAAACAGTAGCCCAAATCCTTAAAAAATAGTAACATAAAAACTGCATAGATAATCTTAAAAATAATCACATATAATTGCACTAAGAACCCACACAAACTTGGAATAGTTTATTGGAAAACGTTAAAACAGGTGGCCGTGCAGCGAGCAGCAAGACAGAAGCCGAATAGGAGCAGAACGGAGTTCGAACCGTAAGCAAAACAGCGAAGCAGTGAGCTAGGACGTTGAACCAGTGGACCAGAAAGTTGCGGAGCTTTACCCCTTTTCGATTTCCGTGGAACGCGAGTCCGAGAGACAGCTTAAAAGGTTAGACCTGAGGGTATCTTTCACACTTATTCTCATTTTATTTTCTGGTCATTTATTTTGATTATATTTCTGTATTTGTGGTATCCGTTGTGTGTATGATGTATGTTGTGGGTATTGGATGAATGAGAGATGTGTCAACTCTCGCGGTATATCGGATGGAAACCCGGATAAATTTCATAGCCGATTCCGAATGGACGGTAATATGATCTGTACTCGGGCCACAACTCCACGTACCGCTTGGGTAAACGGCACCATCTTTCTTTTGTTGTGTTTCTTTTGTTTATTTAGTTTTCTTACTTGAATCAATATGTTGTTTAGTTATGCATGATTCAACCAAGCGCATGGGCTTAGTGAGTTAGTTCAAAGGTCCTCCATTTGGGAGACAAAGAGCCGAAAAGGCCACCTTTGTGACACTACTTCGCCGCGCCGGTTGATGTGTGTTCGGTTGGATGCGAGATACGTTCAATCGGGCATACTTAGTTTGATGTTATTGAGTTTATCTTTTATGTATGGTTCAATCAAGCGCATGGGCCTAGTAAGTGGAATGAAAGATCCCTTATGGGGAGGGGTTAAAACCCGTTACCACGATACTTTGCCGCGCCGGTTGATGTGTGTTCAGATTGGATGTCAGATGTGTTCAATCGGGCATACTTGGTTGATATGATTGGTTCTATTCTTGTATGTGTGATGTGACGCGCATGGGCTTAGTATGTTGGTCTAAAGGTCCTCTCTTTGAGAGATCAAGAGCCCCAAAAGGTCACCTTTATGCCAGTACTTCGCCGCGCCCTTTTTTTGTGTTTTGTGTATTGCGTCCCATTTCATGCATCAGGTCTGTTCCTCCGTTCGAACGCGTTTACGAACGCAACTCGAACACGCATGTTTTTTTGCCTTATCATGTGTCAGGTCTCATTTCTGTTCGAACGCGTTAACAAACGCCATACGAACGTGAGCATTCTGCCTCATATACGTTCGAACGCGTTAACAAACGCCATACGAACGTGAGCATTCTATCTCATTTCCGTTCGAACGCGTTTACGAACGCTACTCGAACGTGAACATTCTGTCTCATTTCCGTTCGAACGCGTTTACGAACGCTACACAACAAAAACACGAAAGCGAACACACTGAACTGAGTCTTTTTCATTAGGTTTCATGCATAGTTTTCCTAATAGCTATCTCCACATGTATAAATGCAAATATGTTGATGTATTACAATTCATATGCTTGTGTCATGATAACATTTGAGTATTATTTCTTGCGGTATATCGGATGGAAACCCAGACGTAAATTCCGTAGCCGATTCCGAATGGACGGTAGTGCGGGGTCTGTACTTGGGCTACAATTCAACGTACCACTTTGAAAAGTGCCCATATGTGTGCTTGTATGGTTAAAATGTGTGCTTGTATGGTTAATATGTGTGCTTGTGTTTTCCTGAATGTGATATGCAAGTAAAGTGTGTATGTTAGTTGCTATTTTGATATATGTTAAGCATGCAAATTTAAATGTAAGATATATGCGAAATGCGTACATAAGTTTTATTTTACACATGAGAAATTTAGAAGCATGATACTCTTGGAAATAAGTGTTACTTAAGCTTGATTAAATTATTACATAAATCCTTCATTACAAGTGACATGAGTAAGGGACCATTCCGAACCCAACGGTTGAGGTCTTCCCTTGCGAGGGGTGAGTGCGGCCTTAAATCTTATTTTCCCGGTTCACACCGGGTGGCGACTCCATGTTATTCAGTACTTCCCAAACTAGGCCGCGAGCCTAGGAACGGCGTCGCCCAGGTCCTGTGTCCTACAACGGAGTAGCCCATGGGGGACTAAACCGGAGAATAAATAGAGTCGCCACCTAGTGTGAACTGGGAAATGATTTAAGGCTGGCACTCCCCCTCGCAAGGGAAGACCTCAAATCGTTGGGGTTCGAATGGCCCTTACTTATGCCAATTGTAATGAAAGGATTTATGCGATAATATAACCAAGTCTTATGCAACACACGCAAGATAATTCAAATAAACACAAGAATTTGCATACCCATAAACATTAATAGAAGCAATGGAAGCATATTACATTAAAGAGAGATATTTAATTACATAATGCGAAAGAAATAACCAAAGATGCAGACATGCATAAAATATGATGAAGAAGGGTATGTCCACTGTATGCGTGTTCGGGTTATTTTGGGCTGTTGTTTTGGTGATTTTTGAAGGGGGGCTTGTGGTTTATTGTTTGTGTTTTTTTTCGTTGTGTCGGTTAGGGGTGTTGCTTTGGTTGTGGTTCAGTATGTGTGTGTTCGGTTGTGTGTGCTGTCATGTCAGTTAGTTTGTTGGTGATGAGGGAGTTAGCTGTGTTGAAGTGTGTTTTGTGCATGAATGGCGTGTCAAAAAGGTGTTGTGTGTGTTTACGTGAAGCCAAATGTGTGTGTTTTATGCATGAGAGGCGTGTCAAAAATGTGTTGTGTGTGTTTACGTTTGCGTGGCCTGAGTGTGTATATCGCTGGTGTGTGAAGCCGTGGAGGGCAGTTAGTGGAGCAAGGTGGGTGGCTTGTAGCTTGTTGGTTTCGCTGGTGAAGGGCTGTGCGTTTTGGCTTGTCTATGTGTTTCCGTGGAGTGGGTTTCTTAATGGTTATGTCGTATGTGTGTTTGCTGAGAATGAAGGGAGAGGTCTGCGTGGGTGTCTCCTAGGGTTAGTTTAGGCGGCAGTTTTAGTGTGTGTTATCTAAGGTTTTGAGCAGAGAGGGATTAGGGTTTTGGTTGTTTTATCGAATCACCGTGTGGGTGTTTTACGCGAGAGAGGGGACGTGTGTTAGTCTTGCCGCCGTGTGTCTGATTCACATGTCTGGTGTCTGGTTTGTGAAGAGGTCGTGTGTTGGTGGGCTGTGTGAGAGGAAGTTTTAGGTTTTGTTTGTGATGTATGCCGAGTTGTGGAGAGGAAGATGAGAGAGGCGAAAAGAGAGGGCCGAGGGAAAAAGTTATTAGGGTTTTTCTTATTAGGTTGCCATGTGTTGCAAGTGGGAGAGAGATGTGGTGCGAGATAGATGAATGAGAGGATGAGGGTGTGAAGTGTTAGGGTTTTTTTGTTTGTTTGTTTTGGTTGTGGCCGTGTAAGTGAGGAGGGTTAGGGTTTGGTTAAGTGGTCTTTATATAGTGGTGAGCTAGGGTTAGGGTTTCTTGGTAGTGTTAGGGTTTTGGATGGGTACGTATGGGCTTTGGATGGGTTCGAGGGTTTTGGGCCAAGATTAAAGTTTGAAACAGGAATTGACTAAGCGAACCCGCGGCTAACTAGCAAACTTAAATTTGACGAGCTATTAATTTCAGAATTTTCCCTTCCGGTGTCTGTTTCCTGCAACTTCCGCAACTTATCGGGTAGTGCCTCCATGCGAGGCTCATCATTGGGCATTATGCAAAAATGCAGTGTCTACGCTGTGCAAACAATTTGCACATTTTATAAACTATTCTTAAAAAACTTAATCAAGTTCAAAACTTGATCGTAGTAAGCTATGAACAATCTTAGATCTATGGTTCAATGGTAATTTCCGAAATCGATATCAAATATCGCTCCCACTATAAATCATAGGATAATTTTCTTCAATAAGAAAACAACAGAACCATTACGTATCAAATACTTTGTAAATGATTCTGACATCCTATTAAACTTATACGGAAGATTTCGTAGGGTAATTTCATCTTATTAATTATATAGTTACATTATAGTTTATCATTCTCACATTTGACTTCAATAAGTCAAGTTTTTTCTACAATCATCAACATCTAATGTTAACCACCAAGTAACAAAATAATTTTATTACTCGGGATCGTAGAAAAGATATTCTATCAAATAGAATACAATATTCTATTAAATAAAATAAATGATAAACTTTTACTTGTACCTCTGAGGCGCAAGTACTTTCAATTATATATAACAATTATACAAAAGAAAGTTTCAAATCTCAAACTTTACAAGATTCGAATTTCTACTATACATATCATATACGTAACTGTAGAAACCAATGGAACAATAATTAAGAGGATGAATTAGTGTAACTGGAGCATAACCCCACGAGAATTGAAAATTAATTCGGTAACACTCAATATCGACGAATCAAATCATATAAGATTTGATAACTCCCACTGACCAATTCCATCAAAATGGAATCGTGGAAGTTTAATATTGAATAAGAATCATATTCATTAAATAACTCTAGAACTAATTGCCTTCAATTCATATGTTTGATCGTATCAACATCCTTGAACAATTCAAAGACTCACTATGGATTTTAAAAATATAGTTTTCAACACTTCAAATATAATATCTTTGAACCATTCAAAATATTCTATTCGCGTTTCATCAGAAAATATATTGAAAGTTCTCGAACCATTCAAGACGTTCAATATATATTCTTTTAGAAAACTATCTAAGGAAATTACTAATTCATTAAACTACATAAAAAAAAGTATTAGTCTAATAAATCTTGTGGTCCAATGACGATCATTGGTTAAATGAGATTTAATCACATCCTGAATATGATATTCATTAAATGGATAAGGATATGTGGTGTGAACTCGTATCAGACCATCATTTACCATAAGGAATAAACATCTAATGCTTTTATGATAAAATCTCATAAAGCACAGTTCTAAGTTATTTATTTTACCAAATATTTTTCTTAATGTTTATCTTTTCATTAATGACACTACTAGTCATATTAAAATATATAACAACTGTTTATACAAAACAAGTAATTATCCAATAGTCATAAGTTCTAATATCAAATATCAAAACAGTTATTTAACATTATTTTAAATAACTAGACATGAGATTTGGTATCCAATACATACAGTTGTCGTATTATGAGAATCGATATTCTCTATACACAACTATACACATCTCATTTCTTAAGCTTTATAATTTGCGTTCAATTATTCACAACAATTGCAAATGACTGATTAGCAAAATGTGTCAGACACATGACTTCTAAAAGTCACCAAAGCCAATCAACATCATTATAAGATAAACAAATACTAATGGGGTTTTATTAATGCTAGTCAAGAATCTCGAGGCATGAACTATTTAAGTCAATTTTTACTGAATAAGAAACAATTCTTTCAAGACTATTATATCCTTAAAAGATATCTATTTAGATTACCTAATCGTGACTTAGTAACTAAGTCACAAACCATCTTGATTTTCAAGAAAACCGGAACAACAGTTCCCGATGGTTTCAACTAATCTAACAATATCTAAGTCTACTGTCTTTCTAGAACCTATTCTAGAATTAAGCAACCATAAGTAAAGTTAGAAAACCTATTCAAGTAATAAGTATGCAATGGATTAGAAGTATAAATCTATAATCAATATAAAATAAAAGGAAAACGAAAGCGATATTTTCCATAAAATTATGCACTGCTTAAGTTATGGATTTTTAACCCAACAGTGTCTCCCACTACTTTACGTAATACTATAATCCCCAACGGACAACGGGAATTCAATAATTAAATCGAATTCCATATTGAGAGTAAGATCCCATGAATATATTCCGACTCACAGCATTGGCATGATCTCGCCTACGTATATTCATTAGGTAGACAACTTTTTGTCAATCACTCACCAGTGACTCCTGGTTTTGGTCCTGACCGTTTCTCGTTGTGACAGCTTTGGCACGTTCACAAGGAGACGTATCAAGGCTACGCTTGTCAATGACAAACTCAAGCTACCGATGTAGTCCTGACAGCTTTGGCACGTTCAGGATTTCCACTTTCACTTGAATTTGTCCAGTATCAATATACAGTCGGTATGGATAATAATTCTATAACCTACACCCTCACAGCTTTGGCCCGATCTCGGATGCAGTTATAGAAAGATACCCATAAACCGTACTGACAAGACGGACCAAGAAACATGAATCCAATACATGTTACTTTACAGCCTTATTTAAATGGGGATTTTCCTCACGAAGCTATACTCTACATCAAATGTATTATTTTAATCTAAATCATTTTCTAAACAATTCATATCTACTTATAGAAACATAACTCAATTTAACGATTAAATTTCTGTTACGTTTCCCGTTAGCGTGGAATCGAAAAGTTAGGAAAGATATCTAGATTATATGCATGTGTAAACATTAAAATTGGATTAAATATCAAATATCAAGCATGAATAATGTAATTGATGAAGCATCAGACTTGCTCTCATACCATTTTTGTTAGTGTTTCGAGTGATAGGCGCGACGGAAGCACGGTTCGAGCGAAATCATATTTTAAAACTTTTTCAAAAATACCGAATAAATTATTCAATATATAATATAAATAATTTATTCATATTTCACCTAAACATATTTATTCGATATCAAATAACGACATAAATATATATGAAACGTCACGAAACGTTTACGAAAAATATTTTCCGCAAAATGGCCTAAAATGCGTTTTTGACCGAACCGACCACCCGACACTTATGGGGACTACCCAGGTCAGCCCAAATAGTGTTATGGAAGTTCATGGGCTTCCCAAATAGTGACAAATTCACTGTTTGGACAGCCGTCACCCGGTTGGCTCAAAAGTCACCTGGTAACGCCATTTTTGGCCGTTTTCGCTTATTTCAACTCTGAAACACTTTCCGGCAATCGTTCCAACTCCCAAAACACATCCATTACATTCATAAGACAAAAATTTCATCACAAAATCAGAATCATTTCCAGGTCTGAAATAGAAAACGAAATTGCCCATTTTTCATGCTTTAAATCCAAATTTTCAACATTAATCAAATTAATCTCAACACCAAATCAAGTCACCACATATGAAAAACCCAAGAACAATTCTAGGTGTCACAAGAGTGGTCATAAAACTCTAGAATAGCAACTCATCATCAAATGATCAAATTGGATACAAATTACACTAATTCCATCCAATATACTTTACACATGCATCTATGCTTCCATATCCATCCACCATAACCAAAAGCCCCAAATTTTCATGAAAAGAATAAACCCCTAGGATCTCATAAGATCAACAAGAAAATATGAAATAAAATTTCTAAGCTTAGGGTGTAGAAGAATTACCTTTAATCCTTGTTTTCCTAAGCTTATTTTCTTTGATTTTCTTCATTTCTTTCCTTGTTTGATCAAATCTAATTTGGGAGCTTTTTCCTTGCTAGGTTTCGGCCATGGTGTGTATTGGAAGAAGAAGATAAAAAAATTTTACTTTAAAAAATGGGTTTGCCGACTTTTGGGGTTAAAAATGTCATTTGACACATTTAATCAAATTAAATAAATACTAAGCATTTTGGTGACCAATCAAATTGGCACACATGTAGCTTAATAAATTCATGCCATGTGTACAAATAATAATTGGCCATATTTCATAACATTTATGAAATATAAATATTATTTAATCATTTAAATATTTAACAATTAAATATCTAAATAATTAATTAATATAATTATTATTATATATGTATTTTATTTACAATAAATAACAAATACATATATATATATGGCATGTGTCAAAATCTCATTTGACGAATAATTAATGTGTATCTAATCGTATTATGTATCAAATACAAATACACAATAATTATTATCGGACAAAATCCCCTAATGCATGTGTTATCGTTTAACCGATTAAACGATTCGAATTAACTTATTTAATCCGATGAAGTATTATGAATAATCTGTATTATTCATATCGCGTTGCCCAAGTGCTCAACGAATACACTTCATATTGTGGGACTCTCTAAGTTTAGGTTTATCCATCACGAAATTCAATTTCGTGTCCATAATCCACCCACTCGTGGATTATGACGACCACGAATAATCTCGCTAAACTATACAAGCCGAGGTCATTACATACGTATAATCCCTCTGTCATATGTTATCCATATTATACCTGGGATATAGATGAGAACGTCAAATCCGTTCGGTATAATATAGTCGACTTTCAATTTACGATCTCTGAATAACACTCGGAACTGATTTCTGAAGTTATACCACGGCCATGGATTTACTAGATCGTAAACACGTGTGGATGCATATGCCCTGTACACAGAACTGACGGATCCTATCTTGATACGCACTGGATATCATGATCATCACTCCATACCCAACGAACAGGTGGAGGTCTGATCATGAATAGATTGGTGACGTGATTGCCATCAAAGTGTGGAGGATAACTAATATATCCCACTGTGGTATCTCAAGTCAAAGGACCACTATGCCCGCTCAACTCGCGAAGATTCATATTGACGTTGGTGTACCATCTATTAGGAAATCTTCAGTGAGTCGTTTAGTGTCTTATCAAATAAACACCTACATGTCTATACGAGTCTCCCGAGACTCATGGTTCACTGGGATAAACCATCGGACCAAGTCACGATATACGACATGTACTGGTCTCAGGGGATTTTACTAACCGACCTGTGTCAGTAAATCTTGACCATGGACTTTATTTAAGGATATACATCTTATAGTGCGCTTCCCAATGTCAATTACAAATTACGTTGTAACTGCGCACTATATTGTAAATTCTATGGTTTTTGTCTAATATACACGTATCACTAAACCAAATTTAGTTTCGATCTAATCATAATAAGATATCTAATTGTAATTAGATCGAATAAGTGTATAAAAGACAATGGTGCTACCATTAAATTAGTAATATTATGGAAAATATAATTGCTAGTATTTATTAATCGGACATAAATACGATCCGGATTGGCACTCTGAGCACCAACCCTAACACATCTGTCCTCCCTAGTCCTGAACTACGTGTGCACATGATATATGTATCCGTCAATTTCATATTTAAATCAGGTTACATACTGAGGTGGGTTTTCCCCATGTCACGAAATCACAAAACTTAACTTCTTGAAAACAATCTTTCTAAAATATCATCAATCTTAAAATAACTGTAATAAAACTTATCTTTCTATAACATGCTCTTTATGAAAATAAATCTGGCTAATGTTCTATGTGCTTAAAAAGTAAATTTGATATCAAAACAATTTAAATAAATTCAACTTGAGGGTCCACTCACTGTAACTAGGATCCAGGGGCGTTAGCATCGCCGTCCCCCTGGTCCAGGATCTGTATATGTCAATGTGCACTGTGTCTCTCTATGGGTATGCAAAATTCATATGCATCATCATAGCAACCATACACAACATCAAAGTCAACCTCAGTCAATTACGAGCTGGTGACATCTCACTCATCCAATATATACAAAATGGGCCCGTACCCCATTCCAACAAACGCATCTATAGGAAAAATGCTCGTACGTATCATCAAACATATCAACACATTTCATACAACTGGATGCACACTTAGACCAAAACTAAACAAAAGTCTGGAAAACTTTGTTAAAACTCTTTACAAAACTTTTACATTTCGCGTACTGAAAACGTGTTCTACTTGAAAATATGCTTAACTATAAAAATGTAACGACAACTGGTACTAAACTTTTCATGTTGATACTAGCTTGCTATCTAGAAATCTGAAACTATACATACTTTCAGACAATCTGTTTCTATACGTCCCCTTTACGAATCTCATTGTATGTACCTCTCGAAACTCTCATTTCATGCTTTCTAAAACTTCATAACTACTATTACTTATTTTTATAAGCCTTCGGTCTATACACATATCTAAACACATACTCAGCCATCGTAATTTGTCTACCTACGACAAGTTCACAGTGAGGTACTTACCTGGGGTCCATGCTATCATTTCTCTTTCCCCATCTGTAACACAAAATACGGACGGTTAGGGTCGTTAATCATGGTAAACTTACTGATAGCATAAACTCTTCAATTTTACGGGAAAAACCCAAATTAAATTTGTTTTCAGTGATTTCAGCTTCATTATAATTAAGCTACATCCTTAATTACGTTTGTCAAAGAACAAATGCGTGTGAAATCTGATTTTACCGGAAACTCATTTTACTTATCGGATCTATCGAATTCGCTGTGATTTCTCTCGGATTCTACCAAATGCACATATTCAATATACTAATACTCAAACAATTCAATTTATATCATTACGCTATTTTACGAAGCTATTGGAAACATCCAAATATTTAGCGGAAAACTTGAAATTAACGGATTTTTACTGGGAGGTCTTACCGATATTTCGAGGGCATATACGGACTCCAAACGATCCCACGAACGCGCTGGAATCGATGGAATTCTGATCGGAGCTATTGTTCATTCGATGTTACTATTCAGTGTCGCTTCTTCTCTTCATTTTGCATGTAATCGAGCACGGATCGGAAAAATCAGCACTGCCATCCTGTAGTACTCTCCGAGAGCTTCGATTTGGCAGGTGGCTCGGGCTGTGAAATGAAGCAACGAGCCGGGATCGGGATACCCATTCACGCACGTCTCTCTCTCTTTTCTGTCGTCTGTCGGCATTTTTGGCGTCGCCGCCGACCACCGTTGGACGCAGGGTGGATGAACGCTCCACTTAGTGCCATCACCAAAATGAAGAAGAGGGGTCAGGTGAGATGAGTGGAAATCTTATGCTATTTTTTGCAATTTCTGAAAACTTCATGGTTTTTATAGAAATATTTTTGGAAATTACGTTTTGACCTCACGAAATTACAATTACGTCCTTAACATTGTCCTTCTTCGGAAATATTTAAATTTGAGGCCATTCTGCTCGAAATTTGGAAAAGTATTCAACACGAAAGTTGTTCGTCTCGGAAAAAAGAGTCCAATGGTTCAGGAATCAGCTCCATCGGAGTTCGTTTGCTATCCTTATAGCTGAACTAACAAACTTTCTTCTTATAGAATAATATACATAAATCGCGTTAGCGGTTCTTTCATGTCACACGATTTTCCAATGCATCAAATCTCTATTTAAAAATATTTTGAGCTATATTTCTACACTTAAACTCTTATTCTCCGATATAGTCCCATTCCGAGACCCGATCTGCAATACAAAATCCTTTCGGAAGAGTTTCCGAATTTCTGGATATTACACGAAGTCATTTTTCGGATCTCCAAAGTCTTACTTCAAATCTCCGAAGTAGGAAAAAAAAGTATAAAATCAGACATTCTCCATTTGTTATCACTACAAAAGCAAATCATTTTTTCGCTAACCAATTTTCTGAAGTTTTTTCATATTCTCTTAAGTCTAAAATGGAACAAATACCTATAACTTTCTAAGCTGAGGGGTTTTGGGAGAAATTAGATAATAGCAGCAATGAATATATGGGATTTTTTTTTAAAGCTAGTTGATGCGGGCACAACTTATGAGCAACTAGTGGAAATGTTGTATGTGCGGAAGCAGAGAATTAAAATGAAGTACAAAGTCCGCATGAAAAGTTTAATTTCGTCAAATTCGCAGCAACATTTAGTGATTGAAATTAGTAGTCAAAAGGACTAGAAATGATTTTTAAATTTACACTTAAATATCATTCGACAAGTTAGTGTGGACGAGGTATATTTAAGTTGAGATAAGATTATTGCTAGCGATATATTATCAACAATCTAGAGGTCGTTCTTCATCGAGTTGTAATATGATAAGCCAATCAGTTCCGGTTTATGTGTCAGATAAAGATCCATGGGATAATTATACAACGGGTAGAGATGATCAGTCACGGATTAGGTTTATGACCAAACTCCGCAGTTGCATCGGAGATGTGGCAGATCTAACTTTCATTTCTAATCGACACGACAACATTGAGAAATTTATTATGACAGTTTTCCCTGAAGCTTTTCATGGTGTTTGCATCCACCACGTTTCTATGAATCTTAAAGTTAGGTACATTATGAGACCAAAGGACATAGATAATTTTATGGTGACCTACTTTGCTGCTGTCAAGTCATATAGACGTCAGGACTTTGATGCGCAACTTCAAAAACTTTGGCAGATTAATATAGACGCGGAAAGGTATTTAGAAGAGTTTGTAGAGTGCAACAGATGGGCAATGACAGAGTTTTCAAGCAGAAGATTTAACATGATGACCACAAATATTGCTGAAAGTTTGAACGCCTTGCTTAAAGAGGCTTGAGCCCTTCCGATGCTTAGTTTAATTAACTAATATCAGAATGAGCCTTCAAATATGGTTTTTTGATATAAGAGAATCACCAGAAAAGATTGTTACTCAGTCGACCCCGTGGACGCATACAAAAATAGAGAAATGTATAGTCAAATCGCATCGAATGTTCGTATCACCTACTGATCGCTATGAGTTTGAGGTCGGTGGTGGAGACAAGATTGAAATTGTCAACATAAGAGAGAAGACGTGTACGTGCAGAAAGTTTGATTTAGAATAACTTCTGTGTGCACACGCATTGGCTGTATGTGCGACTGCTAGAATCAAACGCTTTAATCTTTGGAGCAAGATGTACACAACATACACTCTTCGTGCTGTATATGGGGAGACTATCCATCATGTTGGTGACCAATCGGAATGGATCTTACCAGAAGAGTTATCATGTATAATATTACTTTATTTTACTAAACAAATATTCAAAAATAATTTTAACTAATGTTTTGATTCTCAATGAAGGTTTGAACGTATTGCCACCAAATGAGCGTGTTTTGACGAGAAGACCGAAAATAAATAGAAAACCTTCACAGGACAAACAAATAGTGCAAGTCATACGTGGTCGATGTGGCGAACATGGACACAATAGATGTTCATGCATGATTCCTCTTAACCAAAATCCAAGTCAATATTAAGTTTAACTTGTGTAATCAGATTTGATGTATTTGAAATTGATATTTTTGGAATCAATTTTTTCGGTCTTATATGTAAATATTATATTTATCAATAAAAATTATATGTTTTCATATCACATGCTATGATTTTTTCTTACTTCAGAAATCTAAAGAAATACTTCGGAAATCCAAATAATGACTTCGGAACTCCAAAGTTTTCAATTAACAAAAAAATACACTTTGGGGTATACTTGACCAATTTTACAAATTTCAAACGTTGTAACTCATTTTGACAAATGACAAACTTTTTTTTAGCTAGTTTTATGAATTTCCCATAATATTATACTATTCAGTTCAATTCTTCCCTCTCAGTTTCTGTGATTTACTTGTAATTGTCTGATACGTGTAAGCTTGGTTGGTTTATACATAATAAAATTGAGCCAGCCAGCCTAAGAATGAATTCCCTACAAATGAACATTCTGGGTATGAAATTTCAATTTCAAAATTAATAAAACAAAGGAGGAAAGTCTAATGAGCAACTTATTGAATACCTTATTAACCCCCTTACAAAAGAAATGGGACATATTATTTTGCCCCAAGATATAGTCGAGTTGGTTTTCAAAGATCTTAATAAAAAAATTTCCCCTCAAATTTGAGTGTCAAGGGAGGTAAAGGGTTAAATTATATTTAAGCTTAGGCACCCCCTTACCTTTAAAGAGAGAGAGAGAGAGAAATGGACAAATTGTTTTTACAAATTATTATGGGAAATCAACAGGAAAATAGTACTTGGTTGGGTTTTGTAATTCCATACTTGTCGTATGTTCAAAAACCATCAAGCTTTTCCAGCAGAACCAAATAGACGCATCTTTTCTGCAACAACGACTTTCATGGCTTTTTTTGCAGATGCCATAACATGGATCAGATCTTTCTTCGGATTGCTAAGGGAGTCCATATATGCCTTCCGCACCTCTGTATTTACATTGAATTTCCTCACCCCTCTCTCTATACATTCCTATTCAAGCCAGTCAAGAAGATTGATTATGTAATCCTTAAATAAATTTAACAATGCCAATTTATGTTTTTATTGAGGGACGCAAAAAAAGTAAAAAAGAAATATATAATATTTACCTTTATTAGATCTGTTGACAAACCAGAGGCTCCATGAAGTACCAGTAAAACACCCTTCTTTGAGCTCAAGGCATGCAGGTCCTAAACATGAAAGAAAAGATGCAATGAGTAACCAAGATGGTAAGCTACAGCTGACCGTATGATAATATGTATACTGCATACAGTTTTCAAAGAAAAGAATGCACATAAACTTAATTTTTCCAATACTCTTATTATCTTGCGTGGAATTATGTTTATCAAGTTCTTTTTCCCCTCAACTAGATTGTTGATGAAGGGAAGGCAAGTAAAATATGAGAGAAGCTATGATTTTGACAATGATATGGAACACAAGCACAGTAGAAAAAATCGGGAGGAATCTGGCAAATGCAATTTAAGAGCAGAAAGTCCGAACCCCTTCAACAACAGCTAGTTTCAAACTTTTCTTATCTACAAGACTTGGATTCGTGTCATACAAAATACAAACTATTACACTAAAGTCTTGGTGTCAATGTCAGAGTTAATATGCAACATGCACAGAAATGCAAGTACCAGGCAGAACGTGGTCAAGGAAAACCACGTATATGGTACCTAACATGATTCAAGATATTGAGGATGATGTGGACTTAAGAGTTTCATTTTAAAAAATATATATAATTACAACATAAGTTGAGATTGTTAGAGAGATCTTGTGCTCCAGTCCACCCCATTAAGTTAATGAAATTATAACAAGTTTTCATGTTTTGCATTTGTAAAATTATCAGTGTTTAGCTCGTGACCGTATTGATAGACGTCTGGTCTTGCAAGGAAAAGTTAAAAGAGTTTAATAATAACATTAACCCTTGTGTAAGTCTTAATGCAAAAGTTTAAGAGTTTGGCGGGGCTAAAATCAGTTCAATAGTTTAGTTGTAAGTTAAAAACTTATTACCCATCATATCACATGTATGTAGAATTTTGAATTGTGAAATAAGCAATAAATCAAGCATAGTGTCACGGTCCTAGTTTAAGGTTAGGACGTTCTGCCACTTTGTAAAGGAGCTAATGTTTCGGGACACCATATCAAGCTCATTCATGGTCAAATATATCTCTCATGGGACCTTGAATGGAGAGATTTCATCTGTGAAGCCTTATTCGGAAGTTTGCCAGGAGAATTAGAAACATGCTCGGTTGTCGCTAGCCGCTCGCGTAGTATTGTGGAGTTGTAAAGGAGCTTATGTTCTGGAGTGCCGAATGGAGCTCACTCCAAGTCCTAAGTAACTCTCATGGGCATATGTACTGGGGATATTTCACCCGTGAGGTCCCGCTCGGAAGTTTGTCGGGAGAATTAAAGATATGCTAGTGTGAAGGAGCTAACGTGCCGGAGAGCCGGATCGAGTTGGACCAAGTTCATAAGTGAATCTTATGGTCACTTGTACTGGGAAAATTTCAGCCCCAGAGTTAGATTTCGAGATTTGCCGGGAGATTCTAGCAGTGTGCCCACTTTTGGGCCTTACCGTGCACTTTGCCGCAACAATGGGGGTGTTGTGGAAAACCATCTAGACGAGCTCATTTTGGGACGAGATTTTAACCCAAAGTCACTTATATGGTAGTTTATTGACTCGCTAAAAGAGTTCCCAGAAACTCCTCATATAGATTTTAGAGGGGGGTGTGACAACTCAAGCGCCATGTGTGTATACTGGTGAAACATGTGCAATGTCTCTAAAACCTCTTTAAGGGGGGAAGCCTAGGTGAACCTTGGGTGTGGCCAAGGGGGCTTCGGTGGTCTAGGGGCTTTAGCCGTGAACCCTCTTGCCCTTAGACATCGTTGGGACAATGGTGTATTGTCATGATCGTGTTGGTGGGAAAATGCCATATTTTTATAACCGGTTGTGCTATTTGAGTACCGGGTCCCGGGGTAGTGCGGGCCCGCGTGTGTATGCTGTTGGATAATATGACCCATAGCGTCACTATTTGTACAGATCACAGTGTTGTTGTACAAATTAACTATGTGTCTATGGGAGTCCGACATCAGGGTAGGTGTATTTGGTCTTAACCTGAGACTTGCACCGCTAATGCTTACGACAATCAATATACTTTAGTTGAGGTCGTCTAGGACTCTAACCGGTTCTATGTACGCCAACTGCTGGGTATATTGAGAATCGTAGAGTATTGGGTGTGATGTCAAGACGGAAGTATCACTTCAGTCATAGTGGAGATGATGTCACGCAGGATACGGTATTAGTGCTCTTAAGTGTTGCGCCAACCATCGGGATATTATGACTAGGTCATGCATATCCGATTATAGAGACTAGTTACCAGACATCCGACATGTGCTTCGGACGGGGCAGACACTTATCCAGCCCCAGCCCTAGCACGTGACTATCCGATACTGGGCCGATATACACAATACTTGGTATACTACGCTTGATACAGATCTTAAATATTCTTAGATGAATATGACCGGAGAATTGGGTAGACTTCGTGCTTTGCTAGAAGCCGATCGTGTCTCGTAAATCGGTAGAACGTAGTACTTGGTACGTACGTGATTCGGATACTCCGACGACCGTATTTACTGCCGAATTATCCGGGGATCTCATGGGTCGCTTCCCAAAGATTCACCGATGACGTATGACTCGCACTTTTATTAATAGGGATTAATATGATGAGAGAGAAAATTAATCTGGGATTAATTACAGAGATATTTTATCTGGGATAAAATATCAATTTAAAGAGAGAGAATGATTAATTTGGAATTAATCGAGGAATTAATATATTTGATATATTAAATGAAATTGGATTTCGACGCGGAATTAAAATTAGATTTTAATTCGGGCGAGTGAATTAATTTAGAATTATTTCGTTAGCGACGTGAATAGTGATTTCGCTTGGCGTAATCATTTAATTACGACGCGACGGAAAATTCGTTAATTTAGAATTAGCGAATCCGAGCCCGAGATTATTTGCGAGCGCATTCGCATTTCGAATTCGAGCGCGGCTCGTCAAATCAAGCGTCAAATCGCTAGTCGAATCTAGCGTCACATCAAGCGTCAAATCATGTCACTTTGAGTGATGTGACACTTGATTGATTGATGAGATTGATTGATTGCTAGTGATGGATGTGATTGGTTAGTCAAAGAGTGTTAAACACTCAAGCTCACATTTGTCATTTGGAATGACAAATTTGCCCATTTGACTTTTTGTTTTTGGTATATGTTTTTTGGAAAAACATATTACAAAACAATTTAATCACAATTAAAACTCTCTCCTCTCTTTCTCTCCCTCTCTCCTCACGCATTTTCTGGTTTCAAAACAGGCAGTCCACTGCCGTGAAACACAAAAAGGAAAATGGGGAAGCAAAGTGTGGTTTTGTGGCAAAACAAGAGTGCTAGCACACTCCGGGATCAATGCGAAGGTGATAGGGAAGTCCCCCATGAGTTGGGAACCATTTCGGAAAGCTTGGAGCTTGATTTTGGTGACCAAAACCGAACCAGTGGCTGTGTTTTGCTGCTACTGCGTGAGCAGTTCATGAAGGGCAGTGAGCTCGTTTTTGTTGCCCAAATCGTCTCTCAACCGCTCGATGTAAGTATTCCGCAACTTCGTCGTTGTATTCGCTTGTGTTTCATGCTTAGATTTGATCTTGGGACCTCTAGAAAATCCAACAATGGCATCAAGAGCTTGGGTTAAAAGCATGAAAATGTTAGGGCTAAAATTTGGGCAAATTTGATTTTGAGCATGATTAATGAAATTGGATTGATTAGTATGCTTAAATGTGTTATTATTGAGGATTGATTGGATCAATTTGTTGAAATAATGTTTGGAATATTTTTCCCCAAATTTATCATCTTGGCCGAAAGTTATGCATGATTTAATGTCTTGGGATTTTTGATTTTTGACAATTGGATGTGTTGGAAATCATTCGGGAATATGATTTGATGTCGATTGCGGAATCAATTGGATTGAATTCGATTCGGACGGAAAATCCCCAAATTGCCAAGTATGTCATGAAACTTGAAATTGGGTAAAATGAATTTGAGCATGTAATTATGAAATTGGATGATTAAGTATGCTTGAATATGTTTTAATTGATAATTGATTGGATCAATTTGATGAAATTATGTTTGGAACAAATTTCCCCAAAATGCTTGTGTTGGCCGAATTGATGAAGTGCCCTTATTGTCTTGGTATTTTGTTTTGATTCATTGGATGACTTGAGAACAATTGGGGATGTTGATTTAATGTTGATTTGGATTCAATTGGATTGGGTTTAAAGTTGGACATTAAAATCCCCTTTGGCCGAGACTTAATGTAGCATGTATATGGGTTTGATTTTAATCAAATATGTTGGACATATGATGATGATAATGAGCATGATTAATTGTATGAATTGATGTTTTAGAAATGTTAATTTGGGTGATTAATCATGATATACACTTTAGGTAATTAAATTGCGAAATTGGATTTGTGTAATTTAATTAATTGGGCTAATTTTGGAAATTGAGCTTGAATTGTTGTTATTGGGCTTATTGGGCTTTGTTGTACAAAGTTGGGTTAAGGCAAATTGGATGGATCCAATTGGGCCCAAAACCACTTCCATAAAGCCCAAATGCAACATAATGGACCTTTGTAATTTAATTGGGCCTAATGGGCCAAAATTAATTTAAAGGCTTATGGGGTAAATCCCGGATTGGACTTTGGTTGCGGGTTTGACCCGAGTTGACCAAAAGTCCACGCCTTAAGAAATTAATTAAAAGTCCATTGGACTTTAATTAAGTTGACGTTGGACGTTAATCGGCTTTGAGACCCGTAACAATTAAATTTGGAATTTAATTCGTAAAAGATTTATTAATAAAGTGTGATATTTAATTTGGAATTAAATAGTGAATTAGAATTAAATACAAATTGAATTGGATTTAATTGTGTAGTTTAATTTAATTCTAGAATTTGTACTTTAAGTACTTATTCGCAAAAACGAGTTTGACTCGAACAAAATCAAATCGTTGTTTGAACATTGGATGATCACATAATTATCAGATTAATTAATTTGATTAGATTGATTGATAGCATGCTTATGTGAGTGAATACATGGTTGTGATGCATGAATAATGTATATCGGATGGATATTAGATGGGTGGGGCAATTTTAGAAATTGTTGTAATAAATTTGATTTATTAATTGGACCTGCGTGTCCAGCCTTATCACCTCATATTCTTTGTATTCTCTTCTCACCTATTCCCTCAATGTAAATGAGGTTTCTTTAGAAGTGTAGTGTAACGGGTAGAAGAAATATTTGTGCTAGCGGGAGAGAGAAAATGAGAGATTTGATCTAGGATCAATGTGTAAAATATCCATCCGCATATCATTATTATTTTATCATATGCGCTTTATTATGTGTTTAGAATGCATGTTTAAGGGTGTATGATGATGAGACCTTAACAAAGATAATAAATTGGTTGCCAATTTGCACACGAAAAACCCTCATCAAATATCATGCGTTTTTCCTTCCATTGAGTGATTCTTGCTCAAGATCCTAGATTGGCATGGGTTGTTGGCCAAAGTCAAGCCCTTGTCCGTCGAAGATGTGTTTGAATCACGAAGCTTTGTTCCATATTGGTGTCTTGTCCAAGTTGTGGTTTGTTGGCCAAAGTCAAGACCACTTCTTGTCCATCGACATTGATTACGAAGCTTCCATGGTCAATGGGTCCGCGCTTGACTGGGATCATTAGGTTTGTTGTGCCAAAGCCAAGGCCTAGTTGATTTAGAGGAAAAAGGTTAGGTAATACATTGGATGTATTGGCATATATAAGATATATGTTTCGGACTTGGATGTCCCCCTACCGGATCTAGGAATTGGATTGGATCCAATCGATCTTAGAGATCTACCTAGTTAATTATCATACAATTTGTTGGCCAAAGTCAAGATTGTGTGATATTTAACGGGATCCTAGCCCACTAGGAAACACGGTTTCCCGAGTACTCGACAGAGGGTTAGAGGCTCGCCGAAAAATAGTGGGAGGCAAGAATTGAATTTGCAATACTCGTTCAATTACTCGCCATACGCGCTCATTTAAATTATTTCGTCATTAGATTAAATGTAGTTGGACTAATATTTAAATTGTTGTTTTATTTAACAGTTGGACTGTATTATAGTTGATTATATATAATTGGATTATATTAATCAATATATTTGATTAATTAATTTCAGTTTACAGTGATTTTATAATTGGATTATAGTAATCAATGTAATTGAGGTTAAAATAAGATATAGATTATATATGTTGGACTATTAAATTTATAATAAATAGTACCACAAATCGTTGATTAAATAGTTGGACTATTAGAATCAAGATAGATATGAAAGATTAGTGTTTAAGACATAATCCTGGGTGAAAATGTATTTAAACGACTTTAATTTTCAAATTGGGAATAATTTCAGGATGGTCCTGGAAAATAATAAGTTATTTTATTTGATAAAATATGCCTAAGTCCGGAATTAAGCAAATAGTAGAGCATAATCTTTGGAAGATTATGTAATGATAACTTTAGTGCTTAATCCATAATACTTGTCATATAGACTCCTTAATTTCTTTATCAGAACTAAGGATTAGATTCTTAAAGTATGATATTGAAATTGAAGGATATTCAAAGATTAGATCTTAGAAGTACTTTTAAAATTGCAATAAATAATTCTTGGAGAATTAAAGACTATTCTCAAAGAGATAAAGTCAAAATTTGCAATTAGGCAAGTAGTGCAAGACACACCTTACTTCAATATTCTGGAAACCCGAGGCTTGGTCAAAGGCAACTGGAATATTGAAAATGACAAAGGCAAAATCATTATAGTCTTCTTGGAAGATAAATGACATATCCCAAAATGTCTGCACAATTGTGGCAAACGGAATCGCGAAGTGTGACTGTCGTT
Source organism: Zanthoxylum bungeanum (assembly GCA_019454045.1). Classification (NCBI taxonomy): domain Eukaryota; kingdom Viridiplantae; phylum Streptophyta; class Magnoliopsida; order Sapindales; family Rutaceae; genus Zanthoxylum; species Zanthoxylum bungeanum. The sequence goes on along the minus strand of SKCR01031198.1, from coordinate 324,942 downwards.
TGGACAAAGCAGACATGAAGGAATTGAAGACGAGCAAGGCTCTGACTTCAAATATGTTTGTCAAAATTATGTTCATTACTAGTATTAAAATTGGATTTTTAGATACTTAATATGGTACATAATAAATATATATATTGATGTTCAGAATCAGCTATGAGCAGGATTAGAGAACTGTTATAATGTAACTAGTTTGACTAGATACATTATCTCTTATCAGTGTTTAACCCACTGCGGGTGAACCTTTATATTTTAGAACACTAAAGTGTTTTATTTATAAGGATGATATTGAGATAAACACATTAGATGTGAATAACAGAATTTATATTTTGAATATAAATAAATCTCAAATATATATATAATGACAAACAAATAGCTCAAAATGATTTGATCAGAAGAAACTAATTATGGCATTGTTGTCTGGGACACAATCGAACAAGACTCGTATATCCACACTTTCGAAGAGTGGGTACTCGGACTGTTTTGATTCCAATCAAATAAAGTCTACGAATCTAGTTTATTGGGCAATGTGCCTAAAACACTATTTACTTGGTAAAAGTGTAAATGCCACCGATCTATAAGCCCTAGTTCATAATGAAGCAAGTGGGCCCATGTCTAGCTAGGCTAGATATGGATATGAATATTTCGTGACCTATACGGATGTGGCATCGCGTAATGGTTGTGTGTTTCTTGAGAAGAACACGAATCGGAAACTTTTAGAGTTTCGACACGAAATAGACAAATAGATCGACTATAGTATTATACCGTCACGGTAAGACCGTAATGGAAAATACTTAAGCAATAAGTTTCTTATATACTTGAAAGAGTATAGTATTCTTTCAAATGAGGACTCCTCCCGGAACACGTCAAAGTGACGGTGTGTCCGAACGGATTAACCGAATCATGTTAGACATGATAAGGCTAATCATGAGTCGCTCTGAGCTACCATTTCCTTCAACGGATAAGTTTTAACAGTGCAATAACTTATTTAGAATAAGGTTCCATAATAATCTGTTTGACAGATTACATATTAATATGAACGGGAAACCTACCGGGTTTTCCTTTCCTGACCATTTGGGATGCTAGGCATATGTTTGGATGATACCAAACTAGAACCCAAATTGGATAAGTGTCAATTGTAGGCTATCCTAGGGATACCATAAGTATTGTATTTAACATCTCTCCACAGAGAACAATTAGATTGTTGCTCACCATGCAGTTTTCCTGAGGAATACAGACATGCAGTGGTAAGTGGGAGGATAGTAAAACTCGATGAAAATCGGAGTAATACTATTCAAGGCACCTATTCCTAATGGAACATAAATAGTTCATCAAGGATGAAACTATTCCATTAATCTTCGAATACACAAGAACCGCGTAGATCGGAGAGAGTCAGAAAACACCTGGGGTATGGGTTTCTGATCTCACCTCATAAAGATGTTAATCTTTTAAGGTATACCAACTGATTACGTATGAGGTAGTGATACAAGGTATCGACTCCCTATTATGACAAAGTGTCATGAGTCCGAAATGGATTCCATGTATATCAACAAGTTTGGATACTAGTTGATGTACCATAAGACATTGTGCCTATTGGTACTTTATAAGTCTTCGAGGAAGACATACATGGAAGGCAACATACCAACGTACTAAGCTAGGCTTGTAAAGAAAAGGTAGAGTTATCAACATTGTGTTGATTCCGACGAAACCTTTTACATGTTGCCATTGTAAATCCATTTGGATAATGCTTGCTAAAGCTGTGTATTTCATTTATGAAATATGACAGCTTAACGGAAAATCGCTTTCCTGAAAAGGAAACCTTTCGGAGGATGTTTATAACATCCTGTCGGTTTTGTCGTACCATAACAAGCAAACAAGGTTTGCAGGTTATTCGATCCATGTTTGGATTGAAGCAATCATAGGTTCTAGGATTATCGTTTTGATGTAATCATAAAGGAGTATGATTTAATTCAAAACAATATGATTCTTGTGTATATAAAAGGGTTAGTGGGAGTGCACTGACATGAATGTCATGTAAGATAATGATAATATGTCATTTCTTGGAAATGATATTCCCATAAAATAATCGGTGAAAGCTTGGCTTTCCTGATAACGACTATGAGTCGTACAAAGGTACTATACAATAGTATAACGGTACAGTGAGCTGGAAATCTTCCAAGCAAGATACTGTTGCCGGATAAACAACAAATGCGGATTATTGCTGCAGCTGAGGCAGCAATAGAAGCCATTTGGATCGATAATAAATCTAATTAGATTAGATATAGTTCTGTTAGCGGCTGAGCTAGGCGTCAGCACAGGCTAAGGAATTAAAGGTCTCATCGACGATCCAGATATATACTTCTATATCATCTGATTCGTTCGGATCATACATCGTGGCGATGTGATGATCGTGTAAATCGCGTCAGACAATAATCATGCAATCCGCTGACGAAAATCTTTTCTCAGCAATTTGAGCGAACCGTACATAGTTCGGGTGACACTCGAGTGACTGGCTATGTGCCAAGTGGGAGATTGTTGGATAATATGACCCATAGCGTCACTATTTGTACAGATCACGGTGTTGTACAAATTAACTATGTGTCTATGGGAGTCCGACATCAGGGTAGGTGTATTGGTCTTGACCTGAGACTTGCACCGCTAAGCTTACGACAATCAATATACTTTAGTTGAGGTCGTCTAGGACTCTAACCGGTTCTATGTACGCCAACTGCTGGGTATATTGAGAATCGTAGAGTATTGGGTGTGATGTCAAGACGGAAGTATCACTTCAGTCATAGTGGAGATGATGTCACGCAGGATACGGTATTAGTGCTCTTAAGTGTTGCGCAACACCATCGGGATATTATGACTAGGTCATGCATATCCGATTATAGAGACTAGTACCAGACATCCGACATGTGCTTCGGACGGGGCAGACACTTATCCAGCCCCAGCCCTAGCACGTGACTATCCGATACTGGGCCGATATACACAATACTTGGTATACTACGCTTGATACAGATCTTAAATATTCTTAGATGAATATGACCGGAGAATTGGGTACACTTCGTGCTTTGCTAGAAGCCGATCGTGTCTCGTAAATCGGTAGAACGTAGTACTTGGTACGTACGTGATTCGGATACTCCGACGACCGTATTTACTGCCGAATTATCCGGGGATCTCATGGGTCGCTTCCCAAAGATTCACCGATGACGTATGACTCGCACTTTTATTAATCTGGGATTAATATGATGAGAGAGAAAATTAATCTGGGATTAATTACAGAGATATTTTATCTGGGATAAAATATCAATTTTAAGAGAGAGAATGATTAATTTGGAATTAATCGAGGAATTAATATATTTGATATATTAAATGAAATTGGATTTCGACGCGGAATTAAAATTAGATTTTAATTCGGGCGAGTGAATTAATTTAGAATTATTTCGTTAGCGACGTGAATAGTGATTTCGCTTGGCGTAATCATTTAATTACGACGCGACGGAAAATTCGTTAATTTAGAATTAGCGAATCCGAGCCCGAGATTATTTGCGAGCGCATTCGCATTTCGAATTCGAGCGCGGCTCGTCAAATCAAGCGTCAAATCGCTAGTTGAATCTAGCGTCACATCAAGCGTCAAATCATGTCACTTTGAGTGATGTGACACTTGATTGATTGATGAGATTGATTGATTGCTAGTGATGGATGTGATTGGTTAGTCAAAGAGTGTTAAACACTCAAGCTCACATCCATTTGACTTTTTGTTTTTGGTATATGTTTTTTGGAAAAACATATTACAAAACAATTTAATCACAATTAAAACTCTCTCCTCTCTTTCTCTCTCCTCTCTCCTCACGCATTTTCTGGTTTCAAAACAGGCAGTCCACTGCCGTGAAACACAAAAAGGAAAATGGGGAAGCAAAGTGTGGTTTTGTGGCAAAACAAGAGTGCTAGCACACTCCGGGATCAATGCGAAGTGATAGGGAAGTCCCCCCATGAGTTGGGAACCATTTCGGAAGCTTGGAGCTTGATTTTGGTGACCAAAACCGAACCAGTGGCTGTGTTTTGCTGCTACTACTGCGTGAGCAGTTCATGAAGGGCAGTGAGCTCGTTTTTGTTGCCCAAATCGTCTCTCAACCGCTCGATGTAAGTATTCCGCAACTCGTCGTTGTATTCGCTTGTGTTTCATGCTTAGATTTGATCTTGGGACCTCTAGAAAATCCAACATATGCTTCGAGTTAGCTCGTGAACTTCGGTATCCTATCTTATTACGGGTCTGTAGCCTCCCAAAAACGTGAATTTGGGTACAGAGGCTTTGAGTAAGGCTGACTTACACGGGACGTGTCCCTTGGTAAGTGCCGCACGAGCCCTTTTTCCGTTAAGGAAAAAATCGGCCCATGACACATAGCATCAAACACGTCTTCAATATTAAAGACAAAATGGTGTCTGCTTTTAAAGGATAAACATTATTTTCTAGATCTCAATCTTAATGCAATAGTTTGAGTATGACATGTGTACTTACCTTTAGCAAATCAAGTCTAAGATTGGGGCCACTTGAAGGGTATTTTCCATGTACGTTTCCAATACACACAGCCAAAGCGTCAATGCCAGTCGCATCAATAAATTCTTCAGCCTGAAATTAGTGATATTCATTGTGATGATATAGGCAGTGTAATGTATTAAGAATTTTTTTTCTAAAAATTAAAGCGCCTCATAACCTGATTAACATCAGTAAGCTTTGCTTCATAATCTTCAACGGTCAGACCATCCTCTGTTCCAGACAATCTTCCTAGCTCTGCTTCCACAAGCAAACCTTTTGAATGGGCCAAGGAAGATACGTACTTTGTGTACAAGATATTATCCTTGAATGGAAGATGTGAACCATCTACCATGACTGAATCAAATCCCTGGGATTTTACGATGCATAAATGAGTACTATTCTGCTATATGAAGAGCCAGGATGTTGCTAAAACACGACCATTTTGTAACTGAAAATGGAGCTCATAATTGGACATCGATGGACAAAAATCAAACTCACCAACTCAAGAGCTTCCATAAGTTCTAACTTTGAAGTTCCATGATCAAAGTGAACAGTGATGGGAACCTGCGTTTAATACACAAATATGTATATTAACTCCTATACCAATATGTCAAATTACTAAGAAGACAACTTCATTCATATTGACATTTATCTTTCAAATCAGGTCCAAAGAACATCTATTAAACAATAAATCATTTAAAAGTGAGTCATTATTTTTTTCCCGGGTGTCCAATATCACCTACTATTATTAATGAGAGCAGTGGAAAATAAAAGCCCAAGTAAAAATTTCTAAAGATTTCAAAACATAGTAAGTTGTGCAACACGATTACTGCTAGTGCTAAGGATCCATCCGACCAAAAACTTAACAAAGCTTCCATGCATCAAGTTATTGAACAAAAAATAAAAATAAAAAACAAGGGGCTAGCTGCGCAAATAAGTTATACCACTGAAGAACAGAATCTCCAGCAGTAGTAACCCTGATCAGCTTGATGTATTCAGATCAGTCTAATTGCAACTATTGACAGATTAGCATAGCATAACTCAGAAGCACAAACGTTAAAATATGACAAACTCGAAGTCTACAGTTATACTAGTTTAAATATGTTGTGGATTCCTTATTACTGATAATGTATGAAACGCCACTTACACTGGACTGTTCCGCAGCTGAGACACAGCATGCAACCAATGGAAGTCCTCCTTCCTTTAAGGCGCTAGGATGAATCTGGAAAAAGAAATACATAATTTAGAACTTTATGAAATTAAGTTATAAACAAATCTGAATGCAATTAATCAATTTTCTGAACCAGAAAGCACACTTCAAAATATAGGAGGAGATTAACCACGATTCACTCTCTTAGAGAAACAAAAGAAATATCAATGCACCTTCAGAGCAGTATATAAGTTAGGAAGAAATTATCTTTAGAAGAACCATTTTTTTCACATGCAGTCGAATTCCACATGTCATATACAATGTGTAATGCAAGATCCATTACGAGTGAGTTGATTCTAGTACATCTTAATTTTGGGCAAGAAGAAAAGGACAGAAATGCTATATAAATCGAAAGAAAAATTCAAACATATCTTCCTATCAGAGGGAGCATAAAGCAGGATCAATTACTGTAGTAATCGTTTTGCACATATTGTAGTGCGTATTGTATCCATATGTTTTCTGTTGATGTAAAAACTGCTAACCGAGACCAAAGAGTGGGAAGGTGAGAGATCTTTCAGATTGAGAAGAATGTGGATTATAAGAGGGAGAATGAGATGATCTTAATAAAAAGATCAGCAAGGGACTATGAATCTTAATAAAGAAAAAAACAGACAGGGACGAGCACCACGACTATATAATCCAAGCCACCTGGCTATTGAACGGCTTTATTTCATAAATTTTGGAGTTCTTTTTAGGAGGGCTACTGATAGTTTTTGAATAATTTTACAATAGGGGCATGATTAATAAAGTCACCAATGCCACTTACTTGTGTCATCCCTTAAAAGAACTGGTTCTTTGAAGATTGGAGACTTCACACCTATTAACCTCATTCATAACCTTTACAAAATTGTAGCAGAAGTGTTGTCATTAGGGCTTAAGAAAGTTTTGGCAGAGACCATTTCATCGCCTCAAGCAACTTTTCTAAAAGGATACGGATTTTTTACGTAGCTTTGCTGGCAAATTGAGGTGGTTGATGAGTGCAGAAAAAATAAGGGTTGGTTATCAAAAACGATTTTGAGAAGATTATGACCATGTCGATTGGAACTTTCTTGACCCTATTCTTAAAGCCAAGGATTTTGAGTAAAGATGGAGGAGGTGAATTCAAGGATGCCTCAAGTCCATGAATTTTCTACTCTCATTAACAAGCAGCCAAGGGATTTTTAGTAGCAGCGGCCTAAGACAAGGTGACCCTTTATCTCCATTTCTTTTCACCTTGGTGGTTGGTGACCTGAGTAGAATGGTGGAAAAAGCCTTATATGCTAAGATGAGGGAACCAAGGTTAACAGAGAAAATGTGGTGGTTTCGCACTTACAATTTTGCTGATGAAACAATTTTGTTCTGGAGATGACAGCAAAATGGGCAATCTGGTTTGTCTAGTGGAACTTTTTGGTTTAATTTCAGGCTTGAAAATTAATCTATCTAAGACCATAATTGCCGGAATTAATTCTCAAGACAACGAGCTCTCCAGCTTGTCTATCAGAATTGGGTGGAAAGTTGGAAGTTGGCCTCTTAAGGACCTTGGTTTAGCATGGCGTGGCAATCCAAAATCAGTAGGATTTCGGGGTCCAGTGGTGCAGAAAATAGAAGGCTAGGAGGACTTACCCTTGTAAAATTTGTACTTTCTAGCCTTCCTATGTATTTTCTTTATTTGAAATCCCCAGCAAGATAGCCAAAAGGATAGAAAGTTTGATGCGTGATTTTTTATGGGAATCTTTGGAGAAGACAAAAATCGAGTGGCTTTCGAGCACAACACTTTATGGCACACTGACACAAAGAGTAAGTATGGCATCCAAGGCAACAATTGGGACTCTTATGGTGATCACTAATGGATCCAACCAAAGCCCTTGGAAGTCCGTCTCTATGGTGTATACTCTCTTTCTCATGCATACATGATTACATGTGGGAAATGGATCAAAAATTCCATTTTGGGAGGATGTTTGGTCTAGCATTGTTCCTTTTCATTTGTTGTTTCCTAGTCTTTATAGATAGAGTCATGATCACAATGTCTCCTTAAAATCTAGAATGGGTTTTTGCTCATTCCCTTCAACTTGGAATTGGAATCTCAAATTTTCACGATTATGACAGAGAGAGTAATTGAAGAAGTTTCAGATCTAAAATTATTCGGAAAATGATACATAACCTGGTCCTAGCCCCTTCATAATGTGTTACTTATGAGCCGGTATAGTGAGATATTGCTGATCATCTCTTTCTTCAATGCAAAGTAGCAGCTAGCTTGTAGAACAATTTATTATGCTAATGTCTTGTAGGCCTTTGCGCCTTCTTGGGTTTCAGAGCTTATTGAACATATGTCGCTTTTGCTAAAGGAGAAAAAGCAATAGTATGGAGATGTATCTAGTGTTCTAAGGCAACACGTTTTCGCTCGGCGGCCCTAGGCCGCTGCACCTAGCCCCAAATCGTTGGGGTTAGATGTCACGGGCCAACTTTTCGAGTAGCGGAAAATCGAGCTCATGTTAATTACATTTACATCATTACATAAGCAACTACCTAAGAGCGAGAGGGTTCACGGCTAATGCCCCTAGATCACCGATGCCTGCGGACACCCAAGGCTCACCAAGGCATCCCCCTTAAAGAGGTTGTTAGACAATGAAAAAGTTTTGAATTCACTCTATATTATATTTATAATGGTAAAGGCTTTTATATAGGCAACATTTCAAATTAAAATAAGAAAGAAATAATACTAATGAGGATATATAATAAAATCACAAATCTTAAAAATTATATGAATCATATCTTGGAGATATTATTTTATTAACAATGTTTCCATAATAAAGAGATTATTTCCTTAACACCCTCATTTCTCAAACTCAAGCTGGTGACGAAGGAACAAGCTTGAGGTTGCATCTTCAAATCGGAGGTCGGAGTCTTGAAACTTGGAGATAATTGATGAGCTTTAACCTACGAAGCCTGAAGGGGGAGCCGAAGCCCGAGAGAGAGCCGAAACCTGAGAGGGAGTGAAATCCCGAGAGGAAGCCGAAGCCCGAGATGGAGCAAATCCCCTAAAGGAGTACAAAAGCTGGAAAAAGAGCCGAAGCCCGAAAGAAGCCGAAACCCGAGGGAGTCGAAGCCCGAGATGAAGCGAAATCCCTAAAGGAGTACAAAAGCTCAAAAGAGAGCTGAAGCCTGAAAGAGAGTGGAAGTCCAAGAGAGTGCAGAAGCTCAAAAACCCAAACGGGAGCCGTTGGATTTGAGTGCAATAAGTGTCTGGGACCCAGCCATGCCTTTGGTCGTTGGATTAATGGCCCACGCGACCCAACCGTCGGGCTTCGCCGGCGTCGATACGAAGAATTGGTAGCATTGTACGCGTAGTGGAGATAAGAGTTCAGAGTAGGGAGATCAAGACACTTCGAGTAGAGGTTATTGTTTGTGAGCTTGTAGGAAGTGCAAATGAGGGACTAAGTCAGTGAGATTAGCATAACCCATATGGAAAATAATATCACGGTCACTGACAGGATATAGAGAGATTCCATTGCTTTTAGAGAGAGAAAGTGGGAGATGATGTGCTTGGTAATGTGCCCATGGAGATTGAACTAGAGTTTGGTTTTGGCCAGTGAGGGGAAAGCTTGAGAACTGTTCTAAAGTTGTGGTGAAGGAGTCCGTAGTGGTTCAAGGGTGCGGTTTTGTGATTGATAGCGATGAGATTGTGACTGCTTTTAAGGGGAACTCGAATCTGTTCTGGGCTGATAGATACGACAGAGTTTTTGAATATGAACGATTTACGGGTAACGGTGATGGTGGTGACGGTGGGCAAGGTGGCGCGTGAGGATCAAGCAATGATGGTAGTCGTGATCCCCCACGCGCCGATGAGAATTAGAGAGTGAAACTAGAAAAATCGGAATCTAGTGTCTGATACCATGTTAGATAATAAAAGAAAGTTTTGAATTCACTCTATATTATATTTACAATGGTAGAGGCTTTTATATAGCCCACATATCAAATAAAAATAGGAAAAAAATAATACTAATAAGGATATATAATAAAATCGCAAATTAACACTGCTTACATAATAAAGAGATTATTTCTTTAACAGAGGTTTTAAAGACATTGCACATGTGACACAAGGAAACTCACCCAGTGCTTGTGTTATCACACCCCTTCTAAAATCTAATGTACAATGTGTTTCTTGGGCTGCTCTTGGCGAGTCATTATACCCAATATAAGCGGCCATGAGCACTTGCTAACATCCATGGACAAGCTCATATTGGTAGTTTTTACAATCCCACCCACTTTGCGGCAGGTTGCGCTATTTAGGGCACAAGTGAGCACACTCCACTAGGGGTGTTCAAAGCTCGGTTCGGATTGGGTTGGGTGAAAATTTTGCAAAACCAATTGGGTTGGGTCAGAAGAAAATATGAAACTAAAACCGAAACGGAAAATTAAAGAGAAAACCCGACGTTGGTCAGATCGGTTCGGGTCAGTCGGGTCATTTCTATTAGTGGATTCTGGACTGGAGCAAGGTATTTGAATTTTATTGGAAACATGTTACTTATTTGTCACTACTTTCCATAAAAATTTTCAAAACCCTTTCACACAGCTCAATGCTGATAAAAAAATAGAAAGTAGGAAACATAATAAAGTTTCTCTCTCTTCGCTCTTTAATGCTTTACATATAATCATCATCAATTTTATTAAAGGTGTTTCAAACTTCTCAAATTTCCTTCTCTAACCTCTTCTTCCACTCTCACATGCCAAAATTCAAAAAACGGGAGACTTTCTTGTCTACACAAACAAAGCCATGAAGATTGCCCTTTCAATTGAACTACAATACCACACATGTAAAACAAATCCTCATTTCTTTTTTGTTTTTTTGAAAGCAAAAACAGGTTTTTCCAAATGATTCTTGATATTTTCTTGTGCTCTCTATGTTTCCTTCTCATTTTCTGCCTACAGAAAAACCATTTCTACACCAACAACTTCTTTCCATTCATAGATTATCTTTGAAGATGCTATCTTCAGTGCATTAGAGTGCAGAATCTGTTTGTGTTCAGTTGAAAGAGAAAAAAAATTGTGTTAATTTTGATGAAAAAGATGAATTAAGAAAATTTGATATGGATATGCAAGGGTTGTTTCAGATATTACAAATATATATATTTTTCGGGTTTTTGGGTCGGGATAATAACAACCCGATCTAAGGGTTGAAACTTTTGAAAACTGGTAAATTCGGGTTGGGTCTCGTCAGGTTATCAGGTTGGCCCGAAAAGTTGAATAGCCCGCCAAACCCTAGGAAAACTTGGGAGATAAGACTCCGCGGACGAAATTATCCTAATACAAGTGGCCTTGGGCTTTACTAATTACCCTGGACAAACTTGATCTGGATGTCCAAAACATAAGATCCATTACATTATGGCAAAACGCGGCTAGCGGCAAAGTCATCAATCCTCATGAGTTGTTACTCCACAACAAAACGGGGTTGCTGAACATAAAAATCGTCATTTATTAGAAGTTACTCGTGCTCTTCTCTTTCAGATGCAGGTAGCCAGGTACCTAAAAATTTTTAGGCTGATGTTATCTCCACTGCCTGTTATCTGATCAATCGTATGCCATCATCTGTGTTGAATGGTCAAATTCCATTTTTTCTATTATTTCCTTCTCAACCTTTGTGTAATCTTTCTCCTCGGGTCTTTGGGTGGACATGTTTTGTTCAAGGTATTCGATCTAACGTTTCTAAATTAGATCCACGATCTTTGAAATGTCTCTTCTTAGATTATTCTAGAGTAGAAAGTGGGTATCGTTGTCTCTCCTACTCTCGGTCGTTATAATCTCTAGCGATGTTACTTCCGTTGAGTCCACACCTTTATATCTATCAACCAGTCCAGTTACTCCTAATGATGATACTGATGATTTTCTGGTTTATACTTTATCTCAGTGTATAGTGTATTCTCCTACACAGGTTACTTCACGACCGTCTATCACCTAAGTGTACACTCGATGCCGGACTCATGCTCCTGTAACTCCAACTAACAATACCACTCGCTTCCTCTTCTGATCCTTATCTTGAGCTTCCTATCGCTTTACGGAAAGGTGAGCGCTCTTGTACTTATCCTATTTCTTCCTTTGTTTCCTACCATGGTTTATCTGTCTCTTCCAAATCTTTTGTTACATCTTTAGACTCTATATCAGTTCCCAGATCTACTACAGAAGCCTTGTCTCATAATTGATGGCGTGAGGCAATGATAGACGAGTTACGTGCTCTTGAACATAATCACACTTGGGATCTTGTTACTTTACCTAAGGGTGGCAGAAAAGCCCGAGCCGGGCCTTATAATGAAAGCAGGGCTCAGGCTCGGGCCCGAGCCGGGCTTTCCATTTTTGGCCGGACCAAAAAAAAAAAAAATATATATATATATATATATATATTTTAATATATTTGTAGCATTTTTATTTGTTTGTAGCATTTAAATTGTTAATTTATCGATGAAACTTGTGATTTATTTGTGAATTGTCTTTGCATATAGTGTGAATATATTTTGTATTTTTAATTTTTTTTAATTTTTTTTTTAAAAATTCGGGCCAGAAAAAAGCCCGGGCCCGAGTCGGGCTTTTTTTTTTTTGCCGGGCCCGGCCCGTTGCCACCCTTAACTTTACCAGCTGATAAACAGACGATTGGGTGTAAGTGGGTGTTTGATGTGAACATGAATCTGAATGGATATGTGGCTCGCCTGAAAGCCAAATTAGTTGCAAAGGGTTATGCTCAGACATATGACCATTGTATCAACTGGATGTTAAGAGTGCCTTTCTACATAGGAATCTTCAAGGAGAAGTGTATTTGGAGCAACCTCCTGGGTTTGTTGCTCAGGGGGAGTCTGGCAAGGTATGCAAGCTGAATAGATCATTGTATGGATTGAAACAGTCTCCCCGTGCATGGTTTGGGAGGTTTAGTGATATTGTGACTAGTTTCGGTTTAAAAGAAGCGCTTATGATCATTCGGGGTTTTATCGACATTCTCAGTGTAGGTGTATTCTTTTGGTGGTTTATGTGGATGACATTGTGATCACAGGGAGTGACAGTTCTGGTACGGATGCTCTCAAAACTTTTCTACATACTCATTTTTAGACAAAAGATTTGTGTTCTTTGAAGTACATTTTGGGAATTGAGGTTTCGAGATACGGTAAGGGTGTGTATTATCGCAGAGGAAGTATGTATTGGACTTACTGAGACAGGGTTACCGGAAGCGAAACCGTGTGCTATGCCCATGATACCAAATGTGAAGTTAGATATTGATGATGGAGAACCACTGGAAGATGTCGGGATGTATAGGAGAAGTGTTGGCAAGTTGAATTATCTCACAATGACACATCCAGATATTGTCTTCCCAGTGTATAGTGAGTTAGTTCATGTCCTCTCCTATAACAACTCATTGGGATGTTGCTCTACATATTCTTAAATATCTAAAGGGTGCTCCTGGACGTGGGATTCTTTATAGAAACCATGGGCATTGTCAAGTTGAGGGACTCTCAGATGCAGATTGGGCGGGATCTCCACTGGATAGAACATCAACTATAGGATATTGTGTCTTTATTGGAGGCAAACTAGTGTCATGGAAGAGTAAGAAGCAGAGTGTTGCGGCACGATTTAGTGCGCAATCTGAGTATCGAGCTATGGCACAAGTTACCTGTGAATTGATATGGATTCATCATCTGCTTAAGGAAATCAAGATTACCAGCTCACTTCTCATGAGATTGTGGTGTGATAATCAGGCAGCTATTCACATTGCAAAGAACCCAGTATATCATGAATGAACAAAGCAAATAGAAGTAGGTTGTCATTTTGTTCGGGAGAAACTACAAGGAGGGGTGATTTCATTGGCATATATCAAGACAAGAGAGCAACGAGCTAATCTTCTTACCAAAGCTCTTGTCAGTAGTCGGGTTAGCTATCTTTGTAACAAGCTAGACATGATAGATATTTATGCTCCAGCTTGAGAGGGAGTGTTGAAAGAGAATATCTATATACAAAGGGATATTTTAGTCACAAGACATGTATTTTAGTAAACCCTAAACCTAATACTTATCTATAAATATGTATAATGGTATGTTAATAAAAGATTAAGATTTGTGGCTACTTAATTACTGTTAACACATACCATTACGGTAATATTCAATGGATTAAAAAAATATTACAAGAGGAAAAATAAGAATGGGATAATGAGTAAGGATGAGCTGACTTAATAAAAATTGAGCACAGCCAAAGAATAGGGAAAGTTTGATCTGCAAATGGGAAAAACATGTCCCATTTGCAGATCAAACTGTCAGTTGATAATTTAAAAAAGGAGGGGGGGGGGGGGGGGGGGGGGGGGGCGCTTAGTTTTAGTACCGCAATAATGGATAGGTTGAGGTGACTTGACAAAAACAGAACATGGCCAACAAGTAAGAATGTGGAAAGCTTTTTTGGGCGACACTGTCCAATTTATAATTCTAATGTGATGACCCGCCAACCAGGAAAATATTGTCATATTGTCCTCTTTGGTGGTCCAAGATAGCCCAACTCCAAAGCCCTAGCCCCTCAAGACTCGTCTTACTAATTAAGGGAAGTCATCCCTTACAAGCACATCTCCAACATCCTTCCCAAACGAAATGAGATGTCACATCTAATAATAGTAATGCTTAACTAAATGTCAGCACTTGGTCGTGCCAAATTGTTTATTGAAATTTAAGAAGTGCTTCTAACCTGCAAAATGGCAGGGCTACGTTCTTCCTCAGCAGCAGCAACAACAGCCTCAACTCCTTCCATGTTATAGACATTGAATGCTCCAACAGCATATTCACCTTTTTCTGCACTCTTTATATGGAATAACATTGTCAGTATGAAAGGATAAAATTGATAGTAAAATCTTTGAGAATCATACTTACAAGAAGAAGGTCCCTTGTCAATGAAAGTCTGACTGGGGTAGCCCAAGACCTCACTACCTCAGCGACTGCGTTATTGTCACCAACATTACCTAATGCAAACTTCAAAGTTTAAGATCAAATTCATAATCTTAACAGAGTGCAGAAATAATTGAAATTAGAACTCAAATTTACCAGGAAACACAATATATTGAACTCCTGGATGTCTACTTTCAGGGCCTAGCTCCCACAAGGGAACACCAGCTAGAGCTTGCCCAACAACTTTAGCACGTTTTGCTTCCAAAGCTTTTGTAGCAATGTCAGATGAGGTAATTCCACCCTGTAACATTGGTGATAATAAGCATATGCATAAAAACTATCTAAGAAGCATGGATTCGTAATTCGGAAATGAAACGATACGATACGCCGATACATCATTTTATAAAAAAAATTTAAGATATGCAGATACTTGTGTGCAAATATTAAATATATAATGGAGTTTGATTATATTAACGTATAATTTATTAACACAGTTTTACATATATTAAAAGATTTAGTCTAATTAATCTATTTCCAAAAAAAAAATTACAGTCGTCAATTATTAATATAATTTTACAAGTATTATAAGTTTTAATACTATTATCTATTTCCAATGATTAAACTATAGTTGTCAATTATTAACATAATTTCACATGTATTTAAAGTTTTAATACTATTGTTTATTTCCAATAATAAAACTCTAGTTGTCAAATAATTTAAACTCTAATTGTTCACTATTTAATATTGTATCTATTTTCAATAATAAGTGTAAAATGTGTTGTTATCTTTTTATCTTAAAACACGTTTACTTTCTTTGAAATTGTAAAAATACTTTGTCATCTATTTAAAAAGAGTTTAAACCCAATAAAACTCTTCTTCATCAAGTGTTCTCAAGTGTCCAATACGTATCGGAAATTTTAAGAATATTAAAATATAAAATAATTAAAAAAAAATATGTATCCTATAAGTATCCAAGAGTATCCGAGGGTATCCAAGTTTGGATACGTATCGATATGCAATACGCAATACGTTTACAAGTATCGGTGCTTCTTAAAAAATTATCACCTTATAGATAGATCAGAAAATCAAATTCATTATAAGACAATCAGTGATTAAATTCAAAAAAACATAACCAGTCAAAACCCCAGGAAAAAGGAATAGTTCCTATTCAGAAAAAGTTGGTCACAAAAGTATATGAGCTCAAATTCTCCAAGAATACGTTTTGGATTGGGGAGTTATGTCTTTGAAGCCACAACTGTTGTCATGTAAAAGTAGATGGGAGTTGGCAAGAACCAGCAGTCAAGTATAAGTTGTAAAAGTATTTGGTAGGTAGGTATTTACAAAATATTATTAAAAATATACCACATTCTTGTATAAAAAAATTAAACAATACTCAAAACCACTAAAAAAATAGAATTGTGTACAAATAGAAAACTGCTGGAAAATAACAAGCACCACCTAAGCGCCTAGGACTGTTTCCATGATCATGTGGTTACATTTTTAATACTGTTTAACAAGATCATTGTTAAAAATAGGAAAATATCTTTAAGATTGCTAGAGATATGGTAATTGATTGTATGTAATTATGGGTAGATTTATCTTCCTTTTATAGAGAAGACTGAAGACTATATATGGCCAATTATTGTATAGTTTAAAATAAGAAAATAAAAAGAGGGTTTCCTCAATTTCTTCATGGTATCAGTAGGTTGATCCTAGGGTTTCTTTTTACTTTTTCCGGCGACACTATTCCGGCATCACTTTTCACGGTACTGTTCACCGTCACTGTTCACGAGCACTGTTCACGCGCACTGTTCATTGTCACTGTTCACGGGGTACTGTTCACGGGTACTGTTCATCGTCACTGTTCACTCTCTGGCGCCACTGTTCCCTGCCATGGCCGACCCGAGCAGTAATCATCCTCCCCGCCCATCCGCTTTGGGTAAGTCTGGTGCTTTCATTCCTGTAATCTCTAGTAATTGTGTTCTTACATCTGAAAAATTATTTGGCCCTCTAAATTATGTGTGTTGGGCTGCCTCTGTTGAACTCTGGTTTATGGGACAAGGATGTGAAGACCATTTGACTTCCAATGCTGAAGATATTCTTCCTGAAGAACGACCACTTTGGAAGAAAATAGATGCCCAGTTATGTAATTTACTTTGGCAGGCTATTGATCCAAAACTTCTGGTTATTTTTCGGCCTTATAAGACCTGCTCCAAATTATGGGGCAAAGCTCGCTCTTTATACACTAATGATATTCAACGTTTCTATTCTGTGGTATCTAACATGTTCAGTTTGCATCAGCGGGATATGGATATTTCTGAATACATTGGCAGAGTGGAATCCCTTAGAGAGGAGTTCAATTCTCTCCTCCCAATTACTTCGAATTTATCTGATCAGGAGCGCCAACGGGAACACTTCTTTATGGTCTTAACTCTTCTTGGGATACGGTCCGAACTTCAACCAGTCCGCGACCAAATATTAGCTAGTGCTACAATTCCCTCTCTGGAGAATGTCTTCTCTCGCCTTCTCCGTGTCTCTTCTTCAGCTATTGTTGACTCTCATCCAACCGAGTCTTCCATTTTGGCCGCTCACGGCCATTCCAGCGGCGGTCGAGGTAATCCTCGTCATCGGGGCGAGCGTCCGAAGTGTACCTACTGTCACAAGGTTGGCCATACTCGGGAGCGTTGTTATCAGCTCCATGGAAAACCACCACATCCTCCTAAGTTTAAGGTTGCTCAAGTTGATCTTTCCCCGTCCTCGGACTACTTCGACCAGCCCTCTCAAAATGTTACTCTGTCTGAAGCCGAATATGCAGCTTTCCTCCAGTATCAGGCCTCTCAGTCCTCGTCATCTGCTTCCGTTGCTCATACTGGTAATTCTGTTGCCTGCATCACTCAGTCCTCCCCATTGGGCCCATGGGTCTTGGACTCTGGCGCCTCTGATCATATTTCTGGTAATCCAAAACTTTTGTATTCTTTAACTAGTTCTCATTCTCTTCCTATGGTTACTCTTGCTAATGGTTCTAAAACTATCGCTAAAGGAATTGGACAAGCCTCTCCTGTTCCTTCCTTACCTCTGAAATCTGTGCTTTATGTACCGGGTTGTCCTTTCAATCTTCTGTTAGTAAACTCACTCATGATCTGAATTGTTCTGTCACCTTTCTTAATCATTCTGTTATTGTACAGGACCAGGGTACGGGACGGACGATTGGTACAGGACGTGAGTCACAAGGCCTTTATCATCTCACGCAGTCATTGCCTGCGGTCGCTTGCACCTCCACTGATTCTGCTGATGATGTTCTCCACAACCGTTTGGGTCACCCCAGTCTCTCTAAGCTTCAGAAGCTAGTTCCGCAACTTTCTTCATTATCTTCACTTCCATGTGAGTCGTGTCAACTTGGGAAACATACTCGTGTACGATTTCCCAATCGAGTCAATAATCGGGCTGCGTCCCCTTTTGAGTTAGTTCATTCCGATGTTTGGGGTCCGTGTCGTGTCAATTCTGTTATGGGATTTCGGTATTTGTGACATTTATTGATGATTACTCTCGAAATACTTGGCTATTTTTAATGAAAGATCGCTCTGAGTTATTTCCTATTTTTCGAAAATTTTGTGCTGAAATCAAAACTCAATTTGATGTTCCCATTCGTGTATTTCGTAGTGATAATGCTCGGGAGTATTTTTCTGCTCCTTTTACCACCTTTATCTCATCTCAAGGTATTCTACATGAGTCATCTTGTGTCTATACACCCCAACAAAATGGTCTAGCTGAACGTAAAAACCGACATCTCATTGAGACGGCTCGTACCTTATTAATCCATAACCATATACCATTTCGTTTCTGGGGGGATGCAGTTCTTACTGCTTGCTATCTCATTAATCGTATGCCTTCTTCTGTTTTACAAGACCAAATTCCCCACTCTATCTTATTTCCCAACCAACCTCTCTATTCGGTCCCTCTTCGCATATTTGGTTGTGTGTGTTTTGTCCATAATCTAACCCCGGGACATGATAAACTTTCTGCTAAATCTACTAAATGCATCTTCTTAGGATATTCCCGACTTCAAAAAGGGTACCGATGTTATTCTCCAGCTAATAACCGCTACTTTATCTCTGCCGACGTCACATTCTTCGAGTCATCACCTTACTTCTCTCCTCATACCCCGACTCTTCCCGCCCCTTCTCCGGTACTACCTGTTCCATTCTTTCATCCTACACTTGAGACTATGTCACCATCACGTCCTCTTCAGGTATATCACCGTCGTCCTCGATCTCTATCTTCCGCTGGCATTGACACTGCAGCCACTGACTCACAACCTGCTCCAGCTCCTGCCCGTACATTGGACCTTCCTGGCCCAATTGCCACCAGTAAAGGTATTCGTTCCACTCGTAATCCACATCCTATTATACATTTCTCAGTTATCATCGTTTATCTGCTCCATATTTTGCTTTTGTCTCCACCTTGTCTTCTCTTCCTCTTCCTAGAAATGTCCATGAGGCTTTGTCTGATCCAGGATGGAAACAAGCAATGATAGATGAAATGGCTGCTTTACACTCAAGTGGCACTTGGGATTTGGTTCCGTTACCCCCTGGGAAATCTACAGTTGGTTGTCGATGGGTTTATGCGGTGAAAGTTGGTCCTGATGGGCAGATTGATCGACTCAAGGCTCGCCTTGTTGCTAAAGGTTATACCCAGATATTTGGTTTGGACTATGGTGACACTTTTTCTCCTGTAGCCAAAATTGCTTCCGTCCGCTTGTTTCTCTCCATGGCTGCTATGCGTCACTGGCCACTCTATCAGTTGGACATCAAGAATGCATTCCTTCATGGAGACCTCCAAGAGGAAGTCTATATGGAGCAACCACCTGGTTTTGTTGCTCAGGGGGAGTATGGTCTGGTTTGTTTCGGCTTCGTCGCTCTCTGTATGGTCTCAAACAGTCTCCTCGTGCTTGGTTTGGGAGATTCAGTACTGTCATTCAGAAATTTGGTATGACTCGTAGCGAGGCAGACCACTCGGTTTTCTATCGCCATTCCAATGGCCAGTGCATTTACTTGGTTGTATATGTGGATGATTATAGTCATTACTGGAAGTGACCAAGAGGGAATTCGACAGCTGAAAACACATTTATTTAATCATTTTCAGACTAAAGATTTGGGACTACTAAAGTACTTCCTTGGCATAGAAGTAGCTCAATCTCATACTGGTATAGTCATCTCTCAGAGAAAATATGCTATAGACATTCTTCAAGAAACAGGCATGTTAGATTGTAAACCTGTTGACACGCCCATGGATCCAAATGTTAAACTTCTGCCAAAAGAGGGGGAGCCATTGGAAAACCCTGAGGAGTACATGAAACTAGTTGGAGAGCCGCTAAAAGATCCTGGACGATATAGGCGGTTAGTTGGAAAGTTGAACTATCTTACAATTACTCGCCCAGATATCTCATTCGCAGTCAGTGTGCTTAGCCAATTCCTGCAAACTCCATGTGAAAGTCATTGGGATGCTGTCATACGTATTCTTAAGTATATCAAGAAAGCGCCAGGACAAGGATTATTGTATGAAGATAAAGGCAATACTGAGATAGTTGGATATTCTGATGCAGATTATGCAGGCTCTCCGTCCGACAGGCGTTCTACTACAGGATATTGTGTTTTAATTGGAGGCAACCTAGTATCCTGGAAAAGTAAGAAACAAACAGTTGTTGCCAGGTCTAGTGCAGAAGCAGAATATCGAGCTATGGCCTTGGCAACATGTGAGTTAGTATGGTTAAAACAGTTGTTACAGGAATTAAAGTTTGGAGGTGGGACACAAATGAAGCTAATTTGTGACAACCAGGCAGCACTACATATAGCATCTAACCCTGTATTTCATGAAAGGACCAAGCACATAGAAGTCGATTGTCACTTTATCAGGGAGAAAATTTTATCTGGATGCATGGTCACTAGCTTCGTCAACTCTGAAGGACAATTAGCGGACATCCTTACTAAGTCTCTTCGTGGTCCTCGTATTGATTTTATTTGTAACAAGCTTGGTGCATATGATCTATATGCTCCAGCTTGAGGGGGAGTGTTAAAAATAGGAAAATATCTTTAAGATTGCTAGAGATATGGTAATTGATTGTATGTAATTATGGGTAGATTTATCTTCCTTTTATAGAGAAGACTGAAGACTATATATGGCCAATTATTGTATAGTTTAAAATAAGAAAATAAAAAGAGGGTTTCCTCAATTTCTTTTCAATCATCAACTTCATTCACCTAAAGAGTTTTGATTGACATATTATACATCAAATATGCAGAACCAATGCCCAAATTTTTGTTAACTGTTTCAAATTTGAAGTCTCAAAAGGTTTTGAACATTACATTTATTAAACCTTAATAATTATTGTGAAATAAATTAGATACACAAGAAGGGATATTCTAACAATTTTCCTATAGCCTTGAACCCAAAAATAAATAAATAAAAGGAAGCATGTAGCATTTAATAAGTTAGCAGGCGGTCGCTTCAATCATATCAAAGGACTACTAGGTTAGTTAAAGAATTTAGTATACCTTTGCAAGAATGTAACGAGGTCTTGTGGCCATCCGCCTAACTATTTCCACCAACGCAGAGCTCACCTTGAAATTGATTTCCAAACTCTCAGAAGGAGCTGCCAAAATGATAAAATAACGTCATTGGAAAAAATGTTATCTTTGCCACTTGAAGAAGGAATTCAGGAAACAACTAATGCTATTATCTGCATCTTCACTCATATTGAAGACAACCAATATTGCAAATCCCTCTGGATTCCATTTGTAATAATATTTCACAAACATGAATATACACAAGGCATAACTAGATGAACAGGTACGTATCAATAAACAACAAAATATTGAGATTAGGTAGAAGTAAACCAACTTTTTCCAGTTATGAGTAGTCGGCTCGTCATTAGGAGAGTATCTTTCCGAGCCCGAAGGAAAACATCTACCATCTCAGCTGCTCTATTTATCTCCTTCTCCCTTTCTTCTTCTGACTTCATGGCAACTTTATCAACAGAAACCTACTCATCATAAAAATGGTGCAACTGTAATTGGTTGATTATAATCAACAACTATAAACAAGTTGATACGCGGGATATAGATTGTTTCAATATTATTTCATTGAAAGAATAAACAAAACAAAAAGACATTTCATGCTGGATACCTCAATGCTTCTTATGAAATGTCCACACTGTGATTTCAGTTCTTCAACCTGTGGAGTATGAAAAAAAATCACACATTAACCAAATAGAAGAATTAACATCGAGGAGGATTTCAGAATAAGAAGTCAACCTGTTTTGTAGTCTTGGGTACATAAGACCCCACAACTATCAGTGCACCACTTCTCTCTACTATATTTCCTAGATCCTTTGGCAGAATTGGAGCTTTTGCAGTAATTCCAATACGGGCAGAAACAAAGCTAGCAGCAGTGCGACACAAAAAAGACTTTCCCTTTAATTCCGCCTGTCAATTGGTCATAGGCTTAAGGACCTTACAATGCTTTCAGCAATGCTTATCAAAGAAAATATAGGTTAAAGCAACAGTATAAGAATAGCTGAATATCTTGCCTGTATCATTCCAGCAGCAAAGACAGCCATGTCTCTCTCACTAGCAGCATTAACTATGCATGTGGATCCCTGCTTCACCAAATAAATTCGAGACACAGTGAATAATTCAATGTTCAAATCGTTAAATTTCTCAGGGTATCATAAAGGTGCATCATGCATTAAAGTTTCAAGAGTTTGAAAATGCGTTAAATTTTCAAGAGTTTGAAATGCATGTATGTCTTGAAATAAAATGCATAAATAATACATCTGCAAACCCTTAGAGATTTTCTTCATACATCCAGAAAGAGATATTCACAAAGAGGCCATCCCTAATGTAGTATTGTACAACATCAAGCAATAAAACAAACTTTTACATAAAAGGGATGCATAAAATGTGATCTATGATCCAAGTTCCAACTGTAACTTCTTTTCATAATCATTTACCCTTTTCATTTCTGATAGTAGCCTTTCAGCTATACATTTATAATTCTATAAAATATATGAGAAAAATCAACCATATTAAAATATTTAAACATGCTACTCTCTGTTAAGTCGGCAACTAGTGGCTGCCAAGCACACATCATTTTCAAACTTACTTTTAACTGCCACACATCTTTTTTTACAATAAAGACTTCAAAAAACTATTACATTACTTGTGACTTATCAATTCAAATTACAAAAACCATTTATTTCCTTGTATCATAACCAAATGAATCTGTAGAAATCCAGTTAATAACAACTGAAATATCGTATTTTTTAAAGCAACTCTGTAGCAATTATCCATAAAAGCTAGTAGACTTTGCTAAATTGTGCATTCACAGGCAACAAAGAAATACACCAGAGACACCAACACACTAAGTAGGTAATTTTTCTCCTGTATGCATTTATTGATTTATCACATAACGATGAGAATCAACTCAACGCTAGTCCAAGTTGAGGAGAACTTAAGCTAGTGAAGAAACAATTTTCAACAGCATCACTGCACTAAAAATGTCTTTGAAGATTTATAGTTCATAAAATTTGTCTTATTTCATTCAATTCATTTTTTTAACCTTTGGGCTATAAATTCTATTTCATATTGAAATTTAGACCCCCTTTATTACTCACCTGATGACCTTTTCCAATCGAATTTCTCCAAAAATGAAAGAAAATCTCAGCAGAATAACTGGAACAAATGTGATTGTGGCCTAGTTGTAGCTGTAGCATATAAGTGTTCAGATTGAATCCTGATTATCTCATTTTCTTAAGTGCAATGAAATCATTTATGTATCTGTGGCTTTTCGAGTAGGCTTAGGGTTTTCCATAAATCCTAATACATTGTTTTCATTTTCAGTAGGTTTGATCATTTTCCAAACAAGGTTAAGTAAGTTTTAAACCACATGCTGGAAAAATAGCTCACTAGAGCATTGCCTAGGCCAGTTCATGGATAATCCGGTTCAGCTGGGTGGGTTGGTCCAGGTTTTGATGCCATGATACAATATAATTCGTTCATTTACATCCACATAAAGTAAGGGGTCCCTAGTTCTTTTGCCATAAATATAATAGGCACCCATGTCCGCAAATACCCTTTACCTTCCGCAGATTGCAAAGATGCTCACAAACAGCATCAGGTCCTCCTTTCCTCAGAAGTTGGATAGAAATAGAAGCAACACTGCAGGCTGGAATGCGTCCCGATGTTTTCTCTTCTACCCACTAAATGTATACAGATAATTGTGAAAAGCTAATCAAACCAGAAATCATTTCAGCTATTTATGAAATGTGTGCTTTTCAAGCAGAAAATAGAATTTCTAGACCTCTCGGAGGTTTGAAGACTTGAAGCCAAAAGAAGCATCTTTAGCAAATTCCGTGTCTCCAGCAGGAACAAGCCTACAAACAACATCATTTAAACCATTTTAATATCAGAAAATCCAATCTCTCTCTCTATGAGTATGTCTGTGCGTCTAGAGAAACGTGAGGACGAAAAAACAGCAACTTGTACCGATCATGATCAGCAACATAATGTACATCCTCAATAGTATAACGGCCCCCTTGAAGAAAAAAGGGGCAAACTATCCACGCATCCATCTCGCCCAGGATTGAAACAGCAGCATCTGCTTCCTATAGAAATCAGACAGCATAGTCATGATGCAAATAAAAGTTTAAGTTGCATTATTAATGACACTATATTATCATATTTAGTTACATAAGTAACCATTCTTGCCTCTGGAAAATGACCACGTAACGTTGAATCGCCTCTCAAAACTACCGTGTATTCAGTATTGTCAACTGAATTAGCTGCTGTATGGATGTTTCTGCAGATATCTGTAACTAATGCACTAGCCTGTAAAATGTTAATCCTCCACTTAGAAACACGTCTCAAAAAAGTTGTAGGAAGAAAATTCCTATGATTGAATGAAAATATTAAATAAGAACCATTTTGCAGGACAATGAGAAATGAGCATTATGAGTTAATACTATCCATGTTTAAAGAAAGCACATTACCTTTTCGGAGCTTAGTGCTCTGGAGTTGGTCAAAATGAAAAAGCATAAAGGCTTTTTTCTGAACTGCTCAGCCAGTGAGTCAATGCTCCTGCAGGGGATAATCCACAAGCAAAAAAACTTAAAGAGCATCTTTTAGAAAGATCCAATGTTCAGTAAACCATATGTTATACCTGATTTTTAGTTACATAATCGAATAAAATAAAATGCATCAATCTTGGTTCAGAAGCAATATGCAATATAAATTCTAGCCATAAAATTCTAACAAAGTCAAGCTACCAATTAGCAAAAAGAATGGACAATCTTAAAAAAGCGCAAAAGACTTAAAGAGAAACTTTTAGAAAGATTCAATGTTGGGTAAAATCATATGCTATACCTGGTTTATAGTTACATAATCGAGTAAAAGAAAATGCATCAATCTTGGTTCAGAAACAATATGCAATATAAATTCTAGCCATAAAATTCTAACAAAGTCAAGCTACCAATTAGCAAAAAGAATGGACAATCTTAAAACAGAACAAAAGACTCACCATTCTGTTAGTACTTCAATACCGTGAACCGTTTGGGTCCCTGTCGGATCATCATCTAGAACAATCAGAGTCTTTGCATTCATTTTTATCAGTTCTTTTATATCATCAATGGGATCCACTGGCCACTCAGATGGAAGAGATTGCAAGACAACTTCTTTCATAAGAACTGGAACCTTTCCTTCAACTTTAACACCAGATAGTGTCTCATAGACCTGTAGAGATTAACAAAGTGAACCTTCCTGTTTCTTTTATATATTTATTCTAATTCAAAAACAGTTTGTGTCAGATCAACCTACAAATTATAGCTAAAGGGAAACTATTTGGCATTTAAACATTAACCAAATCTAGTTCAGTCTCATTAACCAGAAGCTTCCTGTTCTGTCAGATTTACATGAATATAACGATGTGTGTTATAATAAACAACATTGCATTATCAAAATCCCACTCAAACTAATAGTTGATAGCCCATTATCAGTTTTTCCATTGAGTAAAAAATTAAAAATGTCATAGACAAATTTCAGTTGTTCCGTTTAGTATAGAAGTCTCAAACAATTGTGTTCCTACTTTGAAGAATAAGCCTAAGATCATGAACCAACATTGCAAGGCATACCTTAACTACACCAGCATCATCTTGACGACCCCATCCAGCAGCCGAGCCTGCTCAATAGTAACAATATGAGTATTTAATGGAGGAAAACTAGCACAAATGCTACAAATAGAATGTTATATACAACAATTACTTAAATAGGAAATGACTTCCCTACCTATTCACAATTGCACTTTAAATACATATTGTTGGTTTTCAATAGGGTGGCAATTTGTGACACACTCGTCAAGATTATTAATTGCCAAACCCAACACAATTATTAGTTGTGTCATACCCGTGTTACCTGTTTACTAATTGTGTTACATTCAGATTTAGAAATCCCACATGTAAGTCTATGACCAAATTAATATTTAATTAATCATATCTTGTTGACTCATTCTTTATCCAATTAAATCAAGTTATATTTGCCATATTTCAAAAAATATTTATTTGTATTTAGACAAAATTGAATAGTAGTGTTAGAATCCGTAAGATATTGTTAGAATCTCTAAGATATTATTATAATCATAATCATCCAAAGATATGATTATGATTCTACATATCTCTAAAATATTGTTACATAATCATGGAGATATGATTATGTAATCTTAATGATTATTAGTATATTTAGTTTCTATATTTAACTTAATGTAATGCCTATATAAAGACATATCTCTTGTAATTCTAAGGATCTAAGAAATATAAAATCTTCTTATTTCTTTACATGGTATTAGCGCCAATCTTTCTTTGGGTTCTGGTTTCTCTCTTTTAGAGTCGTTGTTCAAGCCGGCGCGTGGGGAACACGCGCCATTATATGGACGTGAGCCTCACGCACCGTATCTTCTTCGGCAGTCTTGACAATACCAATGGCGAAGAAATGCTCAGATTTATCAGTTATTTGTCCCTTATTCGCATCAAGTTCCACATCTGATCTTTTTTCGGGGTTTTGTCATGGGTGATTTGGCAAGTTTTATTTAGATGTTTTGAGCTGTTCTGGAATAGTTTAAACTTTTCCCGCTGTGCATTTTCCAGCGATGTTAAACCATCCAAACCTCTGCATCTGTTCTCGTTGTGCATTCTCCAACGACGTTAAAACATCCAAGTCACCATATATGTTCCTGCTGTGCATTCTCCAGCAGTGTTTAAACACCCTAATCTCTGTGGTTCTTGTGCTGTTTTCATTTGTAACAAGCTTGATGCATATGATACGTATGCTCTAGCTTGAGGGGGAGTGTTAGAATCTCTAAGATATTGTTAGAATCATAATCATAATCATCCAAAGCTATGATTATGATTCTACATATCTCTAAAATATTGTTACATAATCATTGAGATATGATTATGTAATCTTAATGATTATTAGTATATTTAGTTTTTATATTTAACTTAATGTAATGCCTATATAAAGACATATCTCTTGTAATTCTAAGTATTCAGAAATATAAAATCGTCATATTTCTTTACAAGTAGTAATATACATATTTTAGAGTATACATTCAAAACAAGTAAACTAGTTAAATTTTAGGAACTATATTAGAAAAAT
This sequence comes from Zanthoxylum bungeanum, assembly GCA_019454045.1. Lineage (NCBI taxonomy): Eukaryota > Viridiplantae > Streptophyta > Magnoliopsida > Sapindales > Rutaceae > Zanthoxylum > Zanthoxylum bungeanum. The sequence goes on along the minus strand of SKCR01031198.1, from coordinate 297,612 downwards.
GTTAAATGAGTGACATGATTATGATAAATTTAATAATTGTCTCGGGTTAGTGTTTCGAATTCTTGACATGATTCATAAATGGGTTGAATCTGCATGGCACTAATTTGACATGACATGCCAACTCAAATTGCCAACTCTAGTTTCAATATACAAACAGATGCTGCAGTATTCTCCTATTATCAGAACCACTCTTTGGAAGAGTCTATGCCACATGTAAGAAGGACTTCAAGATACTTTACCTTCAAACAAAATTTGAATACAACTTGTATACACTTCTATTTAATGTAGCAGGCCAAGTTTTCCGTAATACTTTATTAACACAGGAACTTATTTCGGAGAATCATTCTCAAGGATATTTAGCAACATTCCAAATGCTTACTAGATTAAGCTAAACATAGATTGGTCCAGCTCAAATAAAGAGAGAAATCTGGGTCAAACAACAATTACAGATGATACCTAAAAGAACGTAAATGCAAAGAGAAATAGTAAAAGATGGAAGAAGTAGTGTGGTAGAAATTCTCTCCCTCAATCTCTACCTGATAATATACAATTTGTTTTACATATAAAATTAAAGCTGAAAAACAATTACATTTTTCACTTTAATTAACTTAGTTTCTACTAATAGTAAGCTATCAACTGATTAAGAAACTATGAAAAAATTTAACTCCCACAAATATATAGTCTGAATGCTAGGGCCAAGTAAAGCATGTTTCATCTTTCTAGACTGCTTTTTATTTTTTGAAAAAATGAAGGTTTAAGTCTCTTCCTTATATATTGCACCCCCACCCAAATCCTAAATTAAACGTATCCCCTAGGACTTGAACTGCAAGAGTTAAGCCAACTAGGCTATCCTTTGGGGATTCTTTCTAGACTTTACACTGATAATAATTAGAAACGAATCAAAAATAAAAATCATTTGACATTTATATAGCAAGTCTACTCAGTGTAGCATAAAATGTCAAACATGCGTACATTCGAAGCAGAATACACTTCACCTGCGAGGAACAGTTGATGTGCAATGGTAGATATATGCAGTGGAACTCTTTGTGAAGAACATTCACGAGCAACAATACCCTGTAGACAATTTTATAAGGTTAAGAAAGACAGCAGCAACCTATTATATTGAAATTTTACTTATCATCATAAATTGGGGTGCCAGTGATCTAGCTGACCATATCCTTCACAAAGATATCAAGCGCGGAATATGGTGTATAGTCATTGTCCAACATATGTGGAACACGATTCTCAAACATCCTGCAAAAGAAGTAAAATTTGGTAACGACTAGTTTATGATGTTTAATTTTTTTCTAAAGGAAAAATCATAATGTTTAATTTTTTCTAAAGGAAAAAAACATAGTAGTAAAAAATTTAAAAAACAAAACAAGAGGGTACTTGAAGCTTGTTTCTCAAGGGGAAGTTTAATTATAAACTTGTAAATCATGATAACCAAAAGCTACAGAGCTGTACAACTATATACATATATAGAAGAATTATAGTCAGTAGTGACACCAGCACCATCTCATGGTGCATAACTATGAATCATGAATGTGACGCAATTAATATATATGCAAGCTCCATCTTAAAGTGCATAACTTTCCAGGCAACTATGCTACGCTCTGTGTGTGTATGTAGAGAGAGAGAGAGAGAGAGAGATACTAAGATATAAAGAACATTACAAAGCTTTAATCATGAATCCGGCATTTGGGTGGCAGATGCAAATTTTGGCTATGGCATTGAAAATAGAAAGGGAATGCACATACATTTACTGAATTTTAGTCATTACAAGCACATATTAGTTTGTTTATTAGCATATATACCCAACCCAAGCACTTCCTAAGAACATTATTAACATTGTATACTTGCAAACCTATAATAATGTTTTTGTAATAGCAGTTATGTATTTAAGATTTCTTGAGTAAAAGTGTGAGCACCTGACTTCATTAAAAGATGGCTCGGAGCACTAGTGCGCAAAAAAAGCCTCCCAACTAGTATACCGACATCAAAAGTGGCCAATAATTGTGTTTAATCTCTAATAGATCCCTCTTATTTTATGTGGGTTAGACGTAGATAGAACGTACGAAAATGCATATACAACTAAAGATTCTCTACCATGATACTACATTAAGTAACAACTATAGTCTATATCAAAAAACATAAGCTTATAAATAAGCATACATTAATACTCTAGAAAATCTTAGGAGTTTTCAAATATAAGAAAGTTACCGTAAATATGAGGAAGATGTGTTATAAATATGTGAGGATTAGATCATAGTTACTAAAGGCAAGACTAGGTGCAGTGAGGCACTTAGCTCGCATCCTTGGATCTTTTTTTTATAATTAAAAAAAACTAAAACGTGAAATAATAAAACAGCTAGACAGTGCACCTTTGATAACCTAGAATTTTTTTATTTTTTTTAAATTTGAGTTATGACTTGTTCATATGATATGATTGATTATTTCACTTATTGAGTTAAAATTTATAAGATAAATTTATTAAATATAATTTATATGAATTACTCCAATTGAGAAATTAAAATAAAAGCTAGAAAATGTAGGGTGCGCCTCACTTCGATCAAGCATGTGCCTCATCTTGCGCCTAGGCCCCCATAGGACCTTGTCGCCTCAATAAGCCTTGTGCCTTAAACAACTATGGATTAGTGTAGGTCCAGCCCACCCAAGGATTGGCCCAGCAACCTAGACCCCTGGCCCCTCACGGTTTTGTTCTTACATGGGCAAACCTACTCAAAAGGCCTCTAACTCGTTGAGGGAATCCTTTACTTATAAGCACGTGCCCAAAATCCCTCCCAAGCAATATAGGATACTTCAATCCACCCCTTTTGGGCCCGAGGTCCTCGTTGGCACATTTCTATTTGGGATCTAGCTCTATAACCATTTGTAAGGTTTTTCCCAACTAGTCAGATATTGTTTCCTTTGGCGGCTCAGGGTTTGGCCCAACAACTGACCCCCTCTCCCCTCAAGGTTTTGTTCTTGGCATGGGATAAGCCCACCTAAAAGACCTCTAATTAGTTGAGGAAATCCCTTACTTATAGGCACATGCCCAAGATCTCTCCCAAGCAATGTGGGATACTACAATTAGATATTGAAAATAAGATAATATATCTAGATACAATTAGGATACTATTATTTAGAAAACAAAGAAAATAATTTTTTAAGTTTTCCAACTTGTAACTAGTTTTTAGGGTTACTCATAAACTGTGTTTGGAAGCCATTTAGCCAAATATGTTCTCCTAAAATTTATTATCCCTTGATATTAAAAATAAAAATTGTAATCGAATGCTGAATCAAATGGACCCTTTACAACTTTTGTATAGGTAATTCAAAGCTTTGTTCTAAATCCATTCTCAAAATACCCGCACATTGATTAAAAAAAGGGCCAGAGGAACCGCGTCGCCGCTAAGGGTTTTTTTTTGAATTCCCACATCGCTAATTAAAAAAAAATCAAAAAAAAAACAAAAACGTCAACGTTTTGGAGGTATATTTAAACCCCCAAAACATCGACGTTTTGGGGGTGAATGTAAACCAAATATATATATATATATATATATATTTTTTTTTTCCAAAGCTCTCTCTCTCGCGTCCCTCTTCAAGTCTGGAAGCTCTCTCTCTAAGTAAGCTCAAAGGCCTTAGGCTAATGTTTTTTTTATTTCTTTTTCATATTTTTTTGATAATAATTTGTAGAAATAATTTTACCTAAAACTAAAAACCCTAGATGCAATTGTTCACTTTAATTATTTTGTCAATTTTACCTAAAATCCTATATCCAATTATTCACTTTAATTTTAAATTTGAGGGTTTATGATTGTTAACAGTTAATAACTAATTAATTGTTAGTGGTTAATAATTAATTAAGTGTTAATAGTTAATAACTAATTAAGTGTTTATGATCGAATTTGCATGATTTGGATTATTTATGATATTGGAAAATATTAGGTTTTAAATTTTTGTGATTTTAATTGATATTGGAAATTAGGTTTTACATAATACAACTAAATAATAATACGACTTTATGTTATTTGTTAGGCAAAGGAAAGGCTCCACAATTAGTAGATGAAGACAATACAAGTGAAGGAGACTCTTTGGAGGATGACCCATCTGATGATGATGGGGTTTTGACCCAAGTTTCATGCCATCATACACAAATGATAGCATGTTTAGGAATTAGTTATCGGTTGTTTTTTGAACTTACTTTGATGGATGGATAAATGAATGTGTTTTGGACTTGTGGATGCTTTTATTATGCTGATTTTATGATTTAACTTTTTTTTGACGTTCGGATTAAGGCAGTCCGCCTCTAGGCGTTATCTGTATTTTTTGAACATTGTACCCGCATTAACAAAAAAAATTAAAAATTAAGATTTATTTTTAAGAACTTTTTTATTTTTCAGAATTTTCATAATTTAAAAATAGATTACACAACAGGATGGATCAGCGCACGGGACTTTCCACACTGTGGGCTCTGAAGATGATTTAATATATACACAACTTTAAAAATAGATTACACAACCAACACAAATTCAATATATTACTATTAACACTCAACCAAATAATAATGCAATGAGAAACTCAATATTGATAGTTGCAATCAAATTTTTTTTAAGAATTCATACCTTTAAGGATTGCATGAGAATTATCAATTAATTTAAGTTGCACTATTTTAAAAATGGTAGTGGTATATATATCTATAAAAAAATAAAAGCAATCTCTTTGATAAACTCATCAAGGAGAAGGAATAGCCAATCAAAATCGAATATTGAAATCTTGAAAATTATTATCAGGCTCAGCACAATTTACAAAATCATATTAAAAAATAAAATTACTTTAGTTATTTGTGTATGAGGCATACCAGGAAGTTCCTCCGCTGTTGGTGATGATGTCAAACAACACTCTGGTATTTAGACCTAATCGAGCTCCAAAAGCCATGGCCTCAGCTGCTGATGCTATATGGACTCCAGCAAGCAATTGATTAGCCATCTTTACGCCACTATAGAATATTGTATAAGAAAATGTACAATGAAAATCATTCCCAGCAGATCAAATACTTCCATTAATTGATAATACAAATGCTGACATACCTTCCAGCACCACAGCCCCCTTTAATGATATAAAGCTTCTCACTTAATGCTGTTAATGGTAAACAACCAAGGATCAGACCATGTAAATTTAGATTTCTTTCCAACAAAGAATAGACCTTATATTGCATGATCCTCACCTGAGAGGACTGAACCTGCACTTTTAAGCGATTCATCCGTGCCAGAAGCCATTATCTAATAAACAAAATACATAATAAAACTATAACTGTAGAGAACAAAATTAAATTTATTTCCTTAGAATTTAAGGGTAGGCTTTTGCACACCGTCAACTCTCCCATGGATGCCCTTTTAACACCACCAGAAACAGGAGCATCTACCAATTTCAAATCCTTCCCTTCAACTATTACATTTGTAGACAAGCCAATATTAGCGAGAACCATGACACAAAAGGAAAATAATATAGAAGACAAGAATAAGAGAGAGAATGAAATTGAACACCTGCAACTAAATGAAAATAAAAGAATTCTTCCAATTTGCAATTCATTTTCTATTCAGTGTATTCTTATTTAAAAAAAAAAAAAATCCTATTCAACATATGCGTTGATTGAAATTGAGCGATGTAGTTTAGTAGAGTTGAGAAATACTCTACATCTCCATTTAACAAAAGCATTTCACACCCACTGAAACGTGATTCTCAAAAGATCATAGAACCCAAGAAATACTAGCTTCCTTGAAAAGCTTGAACAACAGTCCTAAAGTGAGTCAGCAATGAAGATACAAATGGTCCCTACCTGCCAATTCTTTTGCACATAGCATGCAAATCAGGTGACGAACTCTTGAAAATTGTAGCAAAATATGAAACAAGGGGGGTAACATTGAGATTCTTACTAATGTCATAAAATAAGCCAACATACCGTAAAATGGAACTAAAGGGATAATAAAACTACAATGGGGCATGAGAAGATGGAATATGGGAATCTCTTTTTTTTTAACCTTGATAAAAAACTATTAGTATTTATATTACTATACAATGGAAGTATTACACTTGAGCAGTGGACCATGAATCCATGTAAAAGCCATCAAAGTCATACAAAGCAGCATCAATCCCCAAATGTCTAATTTGAACCCCAAAAAGACCACCCAACCTTGTAAAAAAATGAGCAGGATTTTTTTAAGTCCTTAAAACTTGCACCCAGTTAAGATGAAGGAAGAAAAAAAGCGGTATCTTGGAACTCCTTAGAGACTGACGCCCAAAGCGAAGGATGACTCTATCCGACAAGCCATTGATATTGTCCCCCACTCTAATCTTTACAGATTTTATTGTTTCTTGCATTCCTACAATGCTAGGCATTTCGGAGGCTTGAGATGGCTTAAGAAAAGAAGTTTCTTTCTCATTTGTCTTGGGTCATTTTAACAAATAGCCCCATTATTGATAAGAAAACAATTTGTTTGTATATTTTTAGAGAAGAAAGTCTGCAGCAAGAGCACCACGCCTCCATCAAGGTTAAAAATGAATATAAATAATTAAAATGCACCCAATAAAATTTGGGTTAGAGCTTTTTGGTAGCAATAATAATTCTACCTGGGCAGATAATTTGTTAAATGATATCCTAACCACTGACAACATAAAGTATATTTTGGTGATAGATAAAGCAACAGTTGCAATATGAAACTCATCTGAGAATCTGAGTTGCAGTTTGACTAGCAAAAGATTAAATATGCATATGGCATTTTGTCCCATAAAGATTACTGGTAAAATTATCGTGAATAACGTATAAAATTTACTTCTAGATGTATTCAAGTTTAACAGAGCTTGAATAATAAATCCTATAATTGGCTCCTTACCTATAAGCTTTAGCTTTGGGGCTCAGTGTAACTTAAAACCTTTTTAGAAGGTAACTTTAGGAATGAGAATTGCAATTTGAATATTAAAAGATTGATATACGTTCAAAAACTGGATTTGTGATATACATAAAAAACATTAAAAATAATAATAATGATAATTAATAATTATAATAAATACAGGACATACGTTGCAAGCGCCGTTCCAATTGGCTCACGAATCCGGGAGAGACGGTGGATGAAAGGACTATTGAAGTTCCAGATGAAAGAGCTATAAGAAACAACAGATTGCTGTTAATATAACTCAACATAAATGGATTATATAAATGACAATAGCCTGCACATTACCTGGAACTGCACCAAGATCTCCATATAAAACGGACTCAGCTTGAGCTTCATTAGTGACCATGATTACAAGCACACCAACATCTGAAATGGAGAACAAGTCAAAAAAAAAATATGTTCTTGATCAGTGAATAAACTTTCTGATGTGGAACAATCAGATCAGATCAACACTAAATGTTCAACCGTCCAGTAATCATGCAAGAGATATATATATATATATATATATATAGGAAATGGGATATTCTGAAGAAATCATTCAGAGCATAATCTTAAATCACATACTAACACACTTAAATGTTTCTCTTGCAGATGTCATAAGTATATAATAATAGGCCAGAGGAATCAAGGATTCAAAGACATTTTAGAGAGATCAATAATTCGCAGTACCTGTAGATGTTTCTGCAAGCACAACAGTAATATTTATGCTTATAATCAACAATATTACCCAGATTATTTATGTCCATGTTGCAGTATCAATAAGTCACAACAAAAAGTATGTTTGTTTGGGACTGCTGTGCTTCTGAGCATGGCAACTAAAGTATTTGGTAAACATCACCTTTTACTTGGAAACTAAATTCACCACTCAATTAGACTATTATAGTTAAAATCTAGTGATTTCATTCCACTGAGTTGTGGCTTCAAAGCCACAGCACCTCAATATCAAACATCTGTTGTACAAGTTCATAAAAAATACAGCGTGCAACAACTTTTTGCAGAATGAACCAAACCAAACAAAGCATTTCCTCACTAGGTAGGGTCTGCTACATGGATCTATTTGTAGAATGAACAGTTTGGAAAAAATTTCATTCTTCATGTGCTCATCATGCCTACTATATGCAAGAAGATACAAAGCTGTATCATCAAAGTGGTGCTAAAATTTATAGTTATAATTATAAAAGAAAATATGAATTCCCGAGAGTTATAGAAGATGAACGGAATTGCAAAGTTCAATCACACAGCCCATCAATCATTTATCTATATTCATTTCCTTATTTATGGATTTAGATTAACAGGCCTTTAAACATGCCTAGATTACCTTTAACTACTTCTTCTGGAGAGTTTGCTATCAAGCCACCGGCATTTTCAAATTTAGTAAGAGTTGGTCTATATACCTGTCATCCATGTAAATCGAAGACAATAATCATTTAATTGACATTTCAAACAATATGCATATAGACATGGACACGTTCATGCATCTCTTGAAGTGGGAGGAGAGATCCAACTAATAAATAAACCCATACTATTAGACAGTACACAACCAATGCAGATACTGAATATTAGTTAGCACCATCCTTTGAAATAAAGCCCAACAGAAGATTTAATCAATTATAGTACAACAAACCAATCTAAGTTTCAAATGTGATAGATTTGGATATCAAAAATTAATTAACAATTAACATACACATCTCAATTCCAATTCCTATCTCGTGCCCACATACACCAACATGGTCTGGGGCCATCAGAAAGATGGTCACAAGGAGAGGTCAGTTTTGAAGACTGAAATTTTGGTGAACAAGTGAGCCAACGACATTTTCAAAACAAATTGACAGAGCACGACCGAAACTTAAAAGTCACACGTGCGAACAGGTTTCCAAGCCGACTTGAAGATAAAAAGAAGGAGAGTATCATTTTTAACAATAGAACAATTACAGCGCAAGGGAGTCCACTAATTTACAAATGAAAATGCAGACAGCACACTGAGAATGTCAAGAGCCTAACAGATATACAACTTCAAAGATGGCACTTCAAGGTTTTGAAACACAATCCAATAACTATTGATAAATTTACCAGGCATTAAGATCAGATATCTAAGGAACTCCTATTCATGTACCATCTTTTGAAATATATAATGCGATTCCAAAGTCAATAAGAAGATGCAAATAGCTATTTTATTCCGATTACAGTCCCCATTGCACAAGTGAAGAAACTTTGACACAAACCAGAGACCAAAATAATATACTATATCAAACTGTCTAACCAACAAATTGACACTTTCAGCACAGGAAACACAGAACTTAAATCGCAGCAAGTAAAACCAGGACAGAAAATTACTACTATATGAAACAGTTTCATGCAAATAAATGACACTATTAATGCAGACAAAAGTGAGGGATTACATCATAACCAACAACGGTGAAATTCGATCTCAGAAGGTGAGTTGCCATGCCAAATCCCATTGCTCCAAGACCAATGAAGCCAACTCGAGTCACAGTATTGGACTTGACAATAATTTGTTTTGCTAGTTCCTCTGGGTCATAGGCTTCTGAATCGGCCGCATCTGTGATATTCACTCCCAGTACTTTTTCCCAAACCTGTACCATGACAGTTCAGTGAATATATCAGTACGACCAAACCAATGTTGAAACATAAAGAATTATTTTTCCTGCTTTTCAATTTTCCTTCGCTTTTTCTTATCTCAGGGGGGAGCGAGGTTTTACGGAAAAGCATAGCCTCGTATGACTCTCCACTGTAGCTTGCCTAAAAGCAAAGTAACCAAAAAATAGAAAAAAAAATACAGGAATCACCTTGACCAGTGGGGAGTTATCATCATTTCCGTGAGCATGAGATAATCCTGAAAATGGAATTATATTTAAAAAAAAATGTAAGAACAACCAGGTGCTTATACCCACAATCATCAAAAATGTCTTTGTAATTCTAATTAAATACTGGATTGAGGTCGCTACCAAGAATTAGTTGTTGATGAGCAACGGCCAAAAGTGGAAGGGGAAAAATAAGAGCCTTGGCCATGTCCAAAGCAATACCCTTGAATTTGAATTTTCCAATTAGTCTCATGAAAGATGTCAAAAAGTATACTTACGATTATAGTTGATGATTCAAAAGTGAAATTTCCAACATCAACTTATGAACTTTAAAAAAATCAAAGAAAAAATCAAAGTAAATAAATAAATACTTGAGGAGATTTATAATCAACTGCAAAAATCATCTAACCTAAAAAAAGTGATAATGATAGGAGCAAAATGCTTTCCAATGAATTTTGTAAAAGAAACAGAGTAAATGTTGTATTGAAAAATAAAGTAGCAATGAACAAACGTTTCTAAGCTTTCAAGCAGCTTAGGGCTCCTACAAATTTCTCATCTAAAACAATCATGCCCACCTCAGGCACTCCCCTCATGCTATAACCAAATCTCCTAACAAATTCTAATAAATTTGACAACTACTAATAAGGAAATGACATGTGGCAACCACAAAAGACAAAACAAATAATTTCACTCAGAAAGGTTTGGTTGAAATGATCTGCTGGGCTGCTGGGAACTGGGCTGCTGGAAACTTGATGATCTGCTGGGCTGCTGGAAACTCGATGGAACCTTTTCTTGCTCTTTCTACTATAAACCTTGTACTAATGATTGGCCTTATCAATACTCCCCCCCAAAAGTTTAACCTTGTCCTCAAGGTTGAAAGAAGGAAAATGAATTTTGATGTTTTCCAGCAACTCCCATGAACTGTCACAATCCGGAAGGCCCAGCCATTTAATCAGAACTTCATATTGGCCATTTAACAGTTTCCGAATCTGCTTAACCTCCTCCGGTTGCACTTGTAACTCCAATTCGTCGGTCAAACCAGTAGGTATAGGTGAGCAAGGAATGTCATCTCCCTTAGCAGCCTTTAATTGGGAAACATGAAACACGGGATGAATGGCAGAATTCTCAAGTAACAGCAGCTTGTAAGCCACTTCGCCATACTTAGCCAAGACTAAATATGGGCCATAGAATCTTGGACTCAGTTTCTGATTCAGCTTCTTAGCTAAGGACTTCATCTTGTAGGGTTGCAGCTTCAGAAAGACCTTCTCGCCGGGTAGGAAATGAACATCTCTCCTTTTCGGGTTCGCATACTGCCGCATGCGATTCTGTGCAGTCACCAAGTTACTTTTGAGTTCTAAAATCAAATTCCTATCTCGAATCATAACATCGACGTCCTCCACCAAAGAGAATCCATCTGCAAACCGGAGAAATTCAGGGGGTTCACGACCATAGAGAGCCTCAAAAGGGGTCATTCCCGCCGAAGAATGAAATGTGGTATTGTACACTCGGCCCAATGCACCCATTTAATCCATTGCTTGGGTTTACAGCTAACGAAGCAACGCAAATAATCTTCCAAACACCGATTAACCACCTCGGTTTGTCCATCCGTCTCAGGGTGGTATGTTGTGCTCATGCGCAGAGAAGTGCCCGCAAGTTTGAACAGCTCATTCCAAAATTGACTAACGAAAATGCAGTCTCGGTCAGAGATAATGGTTTTGGGAAACCCATGTAACCTCACAATCTCCTTGATAAATAGGGTAGCTATATCCTTAGCTATGAAAGGGTGGCCCAACTTGATGAAATGGCTGTACTTAGTGAGGCGGTCCACTACAACCAATATAGTGTCTATTTGTTGTACTCGTGGTAGCCCGCCAATAAAATCCATAGATATATCTTCCCACGAAAATTTAGGAATCGGCAATGGTTGCAGTAGGCCTTAGGGGCTTAGAGTGGAGTACTTGTGCCTTTGGCAGATATCACAATTTGCCACAAATTTTTTAACATCCGAACGCATCCCATCCCAGAACAGTACTGATGCGACTCTTTTGAAAGTTCTGAGTGAGCCTGAATGGCCCCCTTGCGGGGTAGCATGAAATTCCTTGAGTATAGATGGAATTCGAGGTGAAGTCCGGGGTAAAACGAGTTTGCCTGAACGCATGAGACAGCCCCCTTGCAAAGCATATAGCGGGTGATAATTAGAATCGACTAAAAGGGCTTGGATTATGCTTAACAATTTGGGGTCTTTCTTGACTTCATCTTGTAACTCAGTCAGTGTAGGGCAAAAAGCTACGGATAAGGCTGAAAATTCCAGTATATGCTCTCTCAGAGTTGATGCCTGGGTCACTCGATTTTCAGGGAGGCGGGAAAGTGCATCCGCAGCTTTATTTTCCAAACCAGGTCTGTATTGTATTTCAAAATCATATCCCAACAATTTGATTACCCATTTCTGGTGGTCCTCGCCAATTATTCGTTGTTCCAACAAATATTTAAGGCTGGACTGGTCCGTGCGCACAACAAAACTCCTTCCCAGCAAGTAGTGCCTCCACTTCTGTATTGCTAGAACTATGGCCATCAGTTCTCGCTCATAGACTGATTTTGATTGTGCACGCAGAGATAAAGTGCGACTCCAAAAAGCCACTGGGTGTCCCTCCTGCATGAGAACGGCCCCCAAACAGACTCCGAAAGCATCTGTTTCCACTGTAAAATTCTTGGAGAAATCGGGTAAGGCCAGTACTGGTAAATTCACCATGGCAGACTTCAAAGTCTCAAAAGCTGCTTGGGCCTCACCATTCCAATTAAAAGCATTCTTTCTCAACAACTTGGTCAGAAGTGCTGCCAAACTGCCGTAACCCTTAACAAATCTTCGATAATATCCTGTTAGCCCCAAGAACCCACGTAATGCCCGAATGTTTGCAGGAACTGGCCAATCCACCATACTTCTGAGCTTCGCAGGATCGGCTGCAACTCCTTCTGATGTGATAATGTGACCCAAATATTCAATCCGTCCTTGGGCGAAAGAGCACTTCTTTCCATTAACAACCAGATGATTTTGGAGGAGTAGCTGAAAAATGAGTTTCATATGTTGCAAATGTGTTGAAGTCCTTACTGTAGATTAAAATGTCATCAAAGAAAACTAGAACAAAATGCCTCAGGTAGGGCTGAAATATCTCGTTAATGAGTGACTGGAAAGTGGAAGGAGCATTTGTTAACCCAAAAGGCATGACAAGGAATTCATAGTGGCCCTCATGAGTCCGGAAGGCGGTCTTCTCTGTATCTTCAGCCCTGACTCGTATTTGATGATAACCCGACTTGAGATTGAGTTTGGAGAATACCACTGCACCATTCAATTCATCCATCAGTTCTTCTATAACAGGGATGGGGAATTTATCTTGAATTGTCAGCTTATTCAGCGCGCGGTAGTCAACACACATCCTCCAACCCTCGTCCTTTTTCTTTACCAACAAAACTGGACTGGAGTAGGGGGAGTAGCCCCTTCCTTCAGCTTAATGGTGTGATCCTGTACTCGGGCCACTGGCAGGCTTGCAATCTGTTGGAAAATCTTCCCAAAAGCATTAAGTACCCCCCTGTAACTCAGGGTTTTCCACATCGGGGACCCTCTGTTCCTCCCCTACCAGAGACGTTGCACCAAACTCCACCAAATAGCTTAAATCCCCATCACCCAAAGTCATTAGATTTTTCAAAGACATAATGTTGCTAGACAGTGCCGGATCCTTGCCACACCACTATTTGGTCCCCATACAAAAATCGCATCGTTAGCTTCATGTAATTCAAAGCAAATTCTCCTAACGACTTAAGCCAGGCCACTCCCAATACCACATCCGAGGTTCCGACCTCAAAAGCATGAAAATCTTGCTGAACCGGAAAATCTTGAATCCATACACACACATCACGGCATAAACCCTGTCCTCTCAAACACACTCCATCACCCATCTGCACTCCAAACTTTCGGGAATGATCAACTGGCAGGTGCAGTCTCTCAACCAAAGAGGGAGCCAAAAAGTTATCTGAAGCCCCACTATCAATTAGGACTACCACTTCTTCCCCCCTTATAACCCCTCTCACTTTTAACAAATGGTTGCCCGAAGCAAACCCAATGATCGATTTAAAGGAGAGTTCCAGGGGTTCACCTGAATCGTCCAACGCAGCTCTGCCTTCCTCATGCCGGGGCTCCGTCACCGCATCAATCATATCGTCCATGTCATGTTCGAAATCATCCACTACCAATACATGGAACTGCCGTTGTTTGCAAACATGCCCAAATTTGTACTTGTCGTCGCAATAAAAACACAACCCTAGCTCACGTCGCTTCTAGATCTCCTTATCGGTCATGCGTCGCACGGAGTCACGGCGGGGTGGAAGTTCATTCCCTTTGAGCTCTCGATCGGTGCGCATGGTGACTGTTTTCGTGGCCAAAGGGGTGTGAAAATCGTATGGTTTATTAGCAATGTGATTCCTGCTTGGATCCTCAAATCGCTTCTCTACTACCGCTCGATTCATCCCCATGCTTTGCCCCAGGTCCAGATCTCTTATTGTTCTGTTACCTCCTACAGCCGTATGATGACCCCACATGGGCCTGCCCCTGTGTTGAAAATCCCAAGCCTTCATGGTTGAGAGAAGAGATCTAAGGGCCAATTCTTATCCTGTATTCTTTGAGCCCTTTCCATTAAATCAGCCAAATTCATGGGTTGGGCTAGTCTTAATTCAGCCTTGATCTCTTCTCTCAACCCATTTAGGAATGTCCCTGTCAACATGTCTTCCCCTACATCCACTAAAGGAGCTGTTATCAATTCAAACATTTCACGATACTCAGCGACGGTGTCGGTCTGTCTCAGAGCCACCAGATTTTCATACTCGTTCCCCTCTTGGGTGCCTCGAAATCGTTTCAGTAACTCTGTTTTAAATTCTTCCCAAGTTGTCATGGGTGCTCGGGACTCCTTCCAATGGAACCAACTCAAGGCTCTGCCCTCCAAACAAACCACGGCAGCCTGTATTTTTTGAGTTTCAGCTATCTGATTTAGCGCAAAATATCGATCAACCCTTAATAACCAACTATAAGGATCATCCCCCACGAATATTGGTAACTCCAATTTGCGCCACTTGCAATCAAATTTTCCAAACGAGAAATCTCCAAGGTGGCTGGGATCAAGAGCTTTAGACTCCACTTGTTCTGTCGCCTTCGAAGACTCCCCAATCTTCTCTTTTCCTTTATCTGCTGCCAATAACAGTTCCAGAACCTTATCTAGGCTAGCACGCATTTCCCCCATTTTTATCTTCACATTGCCCAGATCTTCCTTCAATACTGAAACTTCCTTCTCCACGTTCTCTGTCATTTTCGATCCCTTAACCATTCCAGGAAAGTCGTGCTCTGATACCAAAATGATAGGAGCAAAATGCTTTCCAATGAATTTTGTAAAAGAAACAAAGTAAATGTTGTATTGAAAAATAAAGTAGCAATGAACAAACGTTTCTAAGCTTTCAAGCAGCTTAGGGCTCCTACAAATTTCTCATAAAAAACAATCATGCCCACCTCAGGCACTCCCCTCATGCTATAACCAAATCTCCTAACAAATTCTAACAAATTTGACAACTACTAATAAGGAAATGACATGTGGCAACCACAAAAGACAAAACAAATAATTTCACTTAGAAAGGTTTGGCTGAGTGCTGCATTTGGTTGAAATGATCTGCTGGGCTGCTGGGAACTGGGCTGCTGGAAACTTGATGATCTGTTGGGCTGCTGGAAACTCGATGGAACCTTTTCTTGCTCTTTCTACTATAAACCTTGTACTGATGATTGGCCTTATCAGATAACTAACAACTTGCAATTATTAATTTCTTCAGAATTTCCGAAACTTGACATCAATGTGTTTTATCTCTAAAAGCTGAAGAGAATTGAGTCAATTTCAAATCAAATACAACAAAAATTCTATGGTTAACAAATGTCCTCTCCCCATCATATTCAGGAAAACATAGAAAGAAAATTTGCATTTTCTTTCTTTTTTTTCTACATGCTAAAGAGTTCTAGATAGTTTTATAAAATTTCCCATTGCAACTTGAACCTGAAAAGAAAATAAGAAAAAAAGAGATCTCCTACTGATCATAGAAAATTCCATAAAATCTTCACAAACCTTTCAAATATTTCACCATTCTTAATAACACCATCAATGCCAAAAGCTTAATATGATAGGAAATACTAAAAAAAATATTTTTAAATTCTAATGCACTTCCTCAAGAAGCCGAGTGCATGAATGAATAAAATTAGCCGTGCTGTCACGTAGAACCCAAAAATCGGCCTAACTCAATGTAATAACTGAATTAAAAGAATGGGGGTATTTTTGTGATTCAAACATCTGAGCCCTTGGTGAAACTAGCTTTGATACTGTGATAAAGCAACAATTGTATTAATCACTAACACAATCCAGTCACACACCACTGACCACGCAAATGCTAATGATTCAAGCATCAAACATTAGATTTAAACAGGTAGTGAGCAGAATACACCACGAGAAAAGGATTAAAATAAACATGAAAATATGTTGTATGAAAATTTCATTGAATTTGGTTTCTAGGAGCTAGCTCGACTGAGGATTACACAGGAATCTATCAACTGTATCAAACTAGATTCTGCTGCGGAGTTTAATCCTTTAAAGTATTTGGAACAATTCAGTTATAAAGTAAAACCATATGAAATTTAATATGATTGAAGTACACGGAGAATTTATAGTAAATAAATGTCAAGGAATTTACATTCCAAAAACTAGCTCACCGAAGGATTAGGCTAAACTCTATGAGCTTTGCTAAAATTCAATTGAGAGGTGTAGTCCTCTAAAAATATAAAACAATTTGGTCGTGCCATAACCACATGAAATATCCTGGATCAAAATTGGCACCATGTAAACTTTAAAATAAGTAATCCATAAAATCTCTGGCTCAAAATAGTAGCAAAATTATGTAATATGAAATACATGAGCTTCTAAAACAATAGTGTGACAGCAAATTTTCCTAACAGTCTCTTCAAGATAATGCCAAATACAGAGAGGAAAAAAATGCACCCCTAGTAACTTACTGCATCCCACAAAATGTAAGAATCTTTCTTACCAAATTCTGAATGAATGCATTCAGGAAATGAAGTTTGGCATTACCCCTCAACAGCTCAGGAATATGATTCTTGAAAACCCTGCAAACATGAACGCCACCCCCAACTCAAAAATAAATTTACATCAAATAAAAAGGCAGCAAAATATGTGCACATAGAAGCATTCATGTTAGTACGCAAGAAGGAATGAATTAATCAATACAGATGTAGAAATATTATTTAAAACAGAAGTAGTGCAAACAAAGACAATGATAGACACAAGAGCCAATAAATGTGTTATACATGAAAGGTGCGTCGTATTTCGTAAAACCAGTCTTTCGGAGATTTTTTATACATATAATTATTTTCCAATGGTACAAACCAGAACATAAACCATTTAAAAATCATGAAAAAGCAAAAGATACAGCTGATAGCTTTGATTATCATATCAACTAATTATAGTGCACAGAAAATCAAGTAAAATCATAACCAATTAATCACTAGTTACTGTTGAGCTTAAATAAACGACTAATGAGGCCAGATCAGTTATACATTGTGACTCAAACTTAACACTTTCACAAGCTGCCCTACATTTACAGATGTAATCTAATAACTTGTCATGTCATTTATGCTCCAAGTTATGAATTTGAACATATGAGGAAGCAGTGACAAATTGCAACCATCAGATGTTGAACAGATCATAAATGAAGGATAGAAGCACAACATAATACCATGAGCTATACAGCTTGTTAGATTTAGGAAAGCATCTCTAGGATTCTATTATATAATTATGGTAGATTTAATTTCCAAATTTAGTGTAGCATAAAGGTTATATAAATAAAAAAGAGGATTCCCTCTATTTTCACATGGTATCAGACTCAAATCGATCCTAAGGTTTTCCTTTTCTTTTCTGGCACTAGTCAGCAGGCCGCTACCACAGACACCCTAGATTTCGCATCTGTCCCATCCCATCGTCGATTTGAAAATCCGACACCACCATCGTGCATAGAGGCTACCGATCTACTCACCTTGAGAACCTTACTGCCAAAGGAGCCGCCACAAGCTGTCGATACGTCTGAATTTGCTCTTCCAGATTCTGCCGTTACGGTGTTTCAAGTTGCCGTTTCAGAAATCTGACACCACCATCGTGACCAGACAACGCCGATCTGCCCATCCTCCAAACCGCAGCACCAGCGCCGTCCTCACGCGCCGCCACAATCTCATTGCGTGTGATCCACGCGCCCCCACTGTTCATGATTCATTTTCTGACTTTTCATATCTGTTTCCCTCTATTTTTCAGAGCTCTTTTCTGCCATGGCAAGACCCGAAAGTGATAATGCTCTCCACCCTTCAGCTTTGGGTAAATCATGAGCTTGTTTTCCTGTTATTTATGCCAATCATGTTTTTAACATCTGAAAAGTTAACTGGTACTATGAATTATATGTCATGAGCTGCCTCTGTTGAATTATGGTTCATGGGGCAAGGGTGTGAAGGCCATTTGACCTTGAGTGAAGAGGATATCCCGGCTGATGAACGGAAGTTTTGGAAAAAGATTGATGCCCAATTATATAACTAGCTCTGACAGTCTATTGATCCTAAACTCATTGTTATCTTTAAGACTTATAAGACCTGCTCAAAATTATAGGGCAAAGCTAAATCTTTATACACTAACGATATCCAACGTTTCTATTTTGTGGTTTCTAACATGTTTAGTTTGAATCAACGGGATATGGATATGTCTGAGTACATTGGCAGGATCAAATCCCTAAGAAAGGAATTCAATTCTCTCCTCCCGATTACTACCAGTGTTACTGATCTAGAACAACAGGGGGAACAATTTTCATGGTATTCACCTAAATTTGGATAAGGTTCGAGCTTCAGCCAATCCGTGACCAGATTCTAGCCAATGCTACGATCCCCTCTCTGGAGAATGTTTTTTCTCGCCTCTCCACGTCTCGACTGCTGTTGACTTTGACTCTCATCCAACCGAGACTTCCATCTTGGCAGCTCAAGGACATTCACGAGGTGGTCGGAGCAATAACACAATCGGGGCGAGCGTCCAAAGTGTACCTACTGTCACAATATTGGCCACACTCAAGAGCATTGCTATCAGCTCCATGGAAAACCACCATATCCTCCTACAGCTAAAGTTGCTCAGATTGATAATTCCCCATCCTCTGATTCCTCCGAACAGCCATCTCAGAATGTTACTTTATCTGAAGCCGTGTATGCAGCTTTCCTCCAGTATCAAGCATCTCAGTCATCTTCATTCACCTCCGTTGCTCAAACTGATAATTCTGTTGCCTACATCACTCAATCCTCACCCCTGGGCTTATGGGTCTTGGACTTTGGAATTGTTGGGGCAGCTGTGGAACCCCTAGGGTCGGATCGATGCCCCGGGCAGCGGAAATGGGTCTAACCCATGGATATCAAGTATTGGTGTAATTTTAAATCATTTAATGAAATACTATATTCCATTACGAGTGTATAGGAAAAAAACCGGGACTGAATCGGAGTCCGGAAGCTCAAGAACGAGGGAAAACAAAGCGCACAGGTCTGTCTTCATTTTTTTTTTCTTTTGTTTTCATTTTACATTTCCTTCAGCTCACTTTCCAGTGAGTTGAAGGAATTAGGGTCTTTTACCCTAATTCTTTTGGTCTTCCCTAAACACTTCAAAAACACCCAAAATTAATTTTTAATTTCAAAACAAACATTAACACATGTTATAGAATAAAAATCAAGTTTTTCAAAATATCAAATATTTTTACAAAAACATTAATTTATTCTAAATACGCACTTGCGTAAATTTTGAATCCAATACATAAACCAAATTAGAATCCCAATAAGAAATGTCTCGTGAACAATTTTAGGTCACACAAAGGTGGTCAAGTGTTTCTAGAACGGTAGCCATAGCTCTAAGCTTTAATCAAGAGTTCCAAACTCTTATTAATTGTTCCATGTCCAACATGAACATTTTTGACCTAATTACAAGCATGTTGTGTTTATACTTCTAAAGTATTCTAGCACAATTGATTAGCCTTATTTCAACATTAAGCTATGTGATCATGCATCTAATACATAAATAACATAGCTTAGGAGAAGATCAAACATTACCTAGTAAGCTTGATGCAAGATCCAATCTACTTCTCCTTTATTGAAATTGTTGGAGAACCTCCAAGGTGTGCAAGCTTCACTTCAAGATCTAATCTTGATTTCTCCTAAATGAAATGTTTTAGAGACCTCACAAGCTTCTCTAAACACTTCTCTAACTTAGGCTAATCTCTCTAAGAATTTGCTTGTATTTGAACTTGTTATTTTTCTTGTAATTAAAATCTTCCTAAAGCTTGCTATTTATAGCAAAACTTAGGCAATTTTTAATTAATAAAAGTTGTAATCAACTTTTAAGTGAGTTTAATTTAATTTGTCTAAATATGTATAATTAGGTGTGACTAATCTCCATTATCTCCCACTTTAATTTAATCCAATTAAATCAAGCCAAGGATTAAGAAATGGATTAGTTCAATGTTTGCCACTTTGATATAATCCAATTAAATCAAGCCAAAACCACCTATTATTACATACTTACAATTACCATAATATCCTCAAATGGTAGAGATAATTATGATTTTACAATTAAGCCCTTGTGTAATTATTAAATTAATCCAATTAATCCAATTAGGTCAAAGTAAATAATCAATGTTATCCAATAACACTTGATTATCTTAGTTGATAATTATAATATCGAATATTATCTTTTATCAAAAATAATCGGCTACCCAAGTGCTCAACGAGTACACTTCATATTGGGACTCTCTAAGTTCAGACACGTTCGTCATATAAGCCTAGCTAATATGTACGCAATTCGGCCACCTTCGAATTCGCGAAGAACACGAACGACCTTTCTGAACTATACAAGTCGTGGTCATCACATATGTTTAACAATCCCTCCGTCGTAGGCTACCCGAGTTGTGCTTAGGAAACATAGAATATACCGTCAAGTTTCCGAGACGCACATCTCATGTCGACATGTCCACGATTCTTCATAACTGATGCGATCCACCCTAGGTGATCGACTTTGGCCAAAGATTTAAGAATCGTGACTTAACTCACATGGATACCTAAACCCCTTATGGTACACATACGGGCCGACGAATCCTATCTTGCTTCGCACTTGATTACTGAGTGCATCGGTCTACACCCAACGAACATCTAGAGGTCAAACCATGAAAGGTTTCTGACATACATGGCATCAAAGTGTGGAGGATTTCACACAAAATCAATGTTATCCTATAGTCAAAGGATTACATATGCTACTCGACTCGAGGGGATTCTTATTGACGGTGGTGTGTAATTATGTTAGATTTAATTTTCAAATTTAGTGTAGCATAAAGGCAATATAAAGCCTACTCTGTATAGTTTTATTTTCATTCAATAAAAAAGAGGATTCCCTCTATTTTCACACAACTCACACTGCCATTAAATAATTTAATGATATGCATTTTCCCAACGATTGCTAGAATTGGCAGCGTTTTATGTCCATTCTAGCGAAATTTCGCTGCCAAAAGCTGACAGCTACATATTTTGAAACCCTAACCCTAATTTGGCCATATTTCACATCCTAAGCTTAGCCCTAACCCCAATTTTATAAAATCAACTCTATATCATTAATTTCAAAAACCCACAATTTTACATAAAACCTAATTTCCAAAAAACTCCTAATTAGGAGAAATATAATGCTAATTTGTTATGGTTACTCATTTAGCCCTAACGAAAATAATTGTAAGAGTGATTGTAGGAGATTATGTTAGAATTTCTAAGATATGATTGTGTAATCCCTTAGATATGATTGCACAATCATTATAATTATAAGTAGATTTAGATTTCATATTTATCTTAGTTTTATGCCTATGTAAGGCCTTATTCCTTGTATAGTTTTATTCATTCAAATAAAGAACATTCAGTTTTTCAACATAGTATCATAGCCTTGTTTGCTCTAATTTTTTACTTTCACCGGCCTTTAATGCCTTCTTTTTTCTTGAGGCCTTCAGAGCCAATTAAGCTTTTGTTGTTTCATTATGCATCTCGGAGTCACTGTTCATACGAAATTACTGTTCGTTTCAAAATCATTGATCATCCCGGAACATTGTTCATTGCTGATCTACGCATCATCAAATAGCAAATTTCGCTGCCATACCCACCGTTTTAAATTTTTTAAGTCAAGTTTCTGGTCAACTTTCGAACTTATCTCTTTTTTGGGTTTTGTTCTGGTCTTACATTATGAATCAACCATATTATTCTTGCTCATTAGCTCAATCAGGTACCTTTTATACTACTTTCAATATCGCTCGCCTTCCGAGTTATCCTTGGATCATAGATTCTGGAGCTACAGATCACAAGACCGGTCACTCTAATTTGTATATTTCTTATACCTTTGTTCGGGTAGAGAAAAGGTTAACGTAGCTGATGGTTCTTTAATCCCATGTTGCGAGAAAGAGATGTATTCCCATCTCCAAAACTCTCACATGTCTCTGTTCTACATGTTCCAAATCTCTCATGTAACCTCCTTTCAATTAGCAAATTCACCAAAGATCTTAATTGTGTTGCTAAGTTTTTCCCTTCTCACTGTGAATTTCAGGATGTGTACAGGAAAGTTGATTGGAAGTGCTAAGGAGGTCGATGGGCTTTACTACTTCGAAAGTGAACCTAGTGCTTCAACTAATCTATCTCACATACACGTAAGTACCTCCAACCAAGGGATAATGCTTTGACACAATAGACTGGGTCATCCAAATTTTTCATACCTAAAAAAGTTGCTTCCCACTTTGTTTAAGAATAAGAATTTCATGATTTTCAATGTGAGGTTTGTGAGTTATCTAAACACGATCATGTTCATTTTCCCACACAGGCCTATAAAGAATCACAACATTTTTCTCTTATTCATAGTGATATTTAGGGACAATCGCATATCAATAATGTTTTCGAGGCTAAATGGTTCATTACATTCATCGATGATCATACCCGTGTGTGTTGGGCTTATCTGCTCAAGGAAAAATAAGAGGAAGCAAATACCTTTCAAAATTTTCATAAGATGATTAAAACTCAATTCCAAACCAATCTTCAAGTCATTCGAACTAATAATGGAAGAGAGTATTATTCATCAATTCTTGGTTCCTATCTTACCGAACATGGGATTGTACATCACTATTCTTTTGTAGATACATCCCAACAAAATGGGAAAGCAAAGAGAAAAAAATAAACACCTTCTTGAAATAACTAGAGCTATAATGTTTACCAATTTCTAGGGGTAGGCGGTTCTTACAGCTACTTATTTTATCAATAGAATGTCATCAGGGTTTTAAATTTTAAAGCACCA
Source organism: Zanthoxylum bungeanum (assembly GCA_019454045.1). NCBI lineage: Eukaryota > Viridiplantae > Streptophyta > Magnoliopsida > Sapindales > Rutaceae > Zanthoxylum > Zanthoxylum bungeanum. Next base: position 274,365 of record SKCR01031198.1, on the reverse strand, counting down.
CTTGATATCCTTAAAGATATGTATCCATCATCCAAAATATTTTGTTCTCTTCCACCCAAAGTTTTTGGGTGTTGCATTTGTTTATGTACAAGACCATAACATGGGGGATTAGATCCAAGAGCTCTCAGGTGTTTTTTTGGGTTATTCTCCTACTCAAAATGATTACAAATGCTATCATCCTCCAACTAAAAAATTCTTTGTGTCTATAGATGTTACCTTCTTTAAAAACACCTCATTCTTTCCAAAAATACCTCTTCAGGGGTAGAATATTCAAGGTGAAGATCATTTTTGGAATATTTGTTCTACTTTAACTCTAGAAGTTCGTATCGTTATTCAGTCTCTCATTGCCTCCGAGTCCACTATTCCTTCAGTTCCTGTTATTCCAAAATTGTCAACTGTTCAGGAACCATCTACCGTTCATAAGTCTCCTGTGGGTCAATCTCATGCTCCATCTACCATTTGTAATCTTCAACCTTCACCTCCAAATCCTATCACCCCACTTACATGTGTACAAGATGGGAACCTTGAACTAAAGGTTTACTCAAGAAAGAACAAGTCACAACTTCCTCAGCATTTTCAATCACCTCAATCTGTCACAAACACTCTGGAAAACACAAGTAAGCCTAATGTTTCTCAAAATCAACTTGATTTTACTGATTTTTCTGAACTTGATGTTCCAATTGCCCATAGGAAAGGTGTTAGATCTTGTATTATGCATCCTATTTCTAATTTCATTTCCTACCAAAAGTTGTCTCCTCATTTTAGAGCTTTTACTAATTACTACTAATTTATCTTCTTGTGACTATTCCAAAGACTATACAGGAAGCTCTTAGCATTCCAAAATGGAAAGAGGTTGTTCATGCAGAAATGAAGGCGTTGAAAAACATGATAAATGGAACCTTGTCGATCTTCCACCAGGAAAAAGGCCAGTCGAACGTAAATGGGTGTTTACAATCATACATAAAGCTGATGGGACAGTTGAGAGATATTAGGCGAGACTTGTTGCAGAAGAATACACACAGACTTACGGAGTTGACTATCAAGAAACCTTTGCTCCTGTAGCCAAGATGAACTCGATTCGAGTTCTATTATCTCTTACAGCAAATCTAGACTGGCATCTTGAGCAGCCTGATGTAAAAAATGCATTCTTGCACGAGGATTTAGAAGAGGAGGTGTACATGGAGTTGCCGCCTGGTTTTCATGATATGTTTGGCAGGAAAAAAGTGTGCAAGTTGAAAAAGTCTGTGTATGGACTAAAACAGTCACCTCGCGCTTGGTTTGAGAAGTTTACTAGAGCAATTCGTCAATTTGAGTATACTCAAAGTCCAGGTGACCCATACCTTGTTCTTTAAGCACTCTAAAAGATAGGAAGATCACTGCTTTGTTCGTTTATGTGGATGACATCATTGTTACTGGCAATGATTTTGAGGAAATAGGAAGACTTAACAGAATACTCGCTGAATAATTAGAGATTAAGGATTTGGGAAAACTGAGATATTTTTTGGGAATAGAGATTGCAAGCTCAAGTAAAGGAATATTTCTCTCAAAAAGGAAGTATGTTCTAGACCTTCTCCAATAGGCTGGTATGTTAAGCTACAAACCGTCAAATACTCCAATTGATCCTAATCAAAATTTAGGGGCTACAGTTAAGAGTGATCCTGTTGACAAGGGTCAATACCAAAGATTGGTAGGAAAATTGATATACTTGACTCATACTATGCCAGATATTGCATTTGTTGTCAGTGCAGTGAGTCAATTTATGCATTCCCAATGTGAAGTACATAAGGAGGCAGTTTTGAAAATTATAAGATATTTGAAAGGCACCTCTGGAAAAGGTTTACTCTTCTCAAAGAATTACCATCTTCAAGTAGAGGCATATACAGATGTTAATTGGGCAGGTTCAAATATACACAAAAGGTCCACATCTGGATATTGTACGTTTATTGGAGGAAATCTCGTCACTTGGAGAAGTAAAAAACAATCAGTAGTAGCTCGATCTAGTGTCGAGGCTGAGTTCATATCAATGGCTCAAGGAATTTGTGAATTGATGTGGCTGAAGACATTATTGAAGGAATTGCAGGTTGCTCGAATATATACAATGAAACTCTATTGTGATAACAAAGCTGCTATTAGCATTGCTCATAATCCAGTTCAACATGACAGGACTAAACATGTTGAAGTGAATACACTTTATCAAGGAGAAAATAGAAGATGGTCAAATTTGTATTCCATTTGTTACCAGCAAAGAATAGTTAGCAAATATATTTACCGAAGGGCTACCAAAACCTAATTTTCTTTTATGGGTCAGCAAGCTAAGAATGATAGATATCTTTGAACCAGCTTGAGGGGGAGTGTGGAAAATAATTATAAGAGTGATTGTAGGAGATTATGTTAGAATTTCTAAGATATAATTGTGTAATCTCCTAGATATGATTGCACAATCATTGTAATTATGAGTAGATTTAAATTTCATATTTATCTTAATTTTATGCCTATATAACGCCCTTTTGGCTAGAGAGCAATAGAAAACTTTTTGAGAGGTAAAGAGGTTAGTTCAAGTTTTACAGGATAAAGTTAGATTTCAGTATATATCTTCTGTTGTTTAGAGTTTCAGAGATGATATGTAGTGCAATTAGAGAGCTAGTTTACATAATGCATTTTTTATTCTCATAGTCTTCACATATTGAATCCTCCCTAGAGCCCACAATATGGAAAGCCTCATGCGTTACGACATGACGGTTAGTTCAGCTTCTTTTTAATGGCTTTTCTGAAACTATCTCTAAAGTTCAAATTATACATTCTTCATTCCTTAATATATTATTAAAGAGATAAAGAAAGAGAAGGAAAAGGAAAAAGTTCAAGGAAGAATTAATAATTTTTAAGATTTGATTTTGGTTTCATGCCCTATCTGTTGAACCCAAGACAACCTGACACTAAAATAATTAAACTGATCTACAATTTTGTGTTTGTCAACCACAAAAAAGCTCCAAAACCCTTAAAACATTTTCCAAGTTGTTGTACTATCAACAATCAGACTAAAAAGATTAACTAAACAACATCCTAACCATTGAACCAGCTGCCTGAATTAGGAGTATCTATATTATTTCTTCCCTCTGTGTTCGTATTTCTGCTTTGAATTTTGAATGTCAAGAAACTGACATCAGGGAGAGAAGAATAGAAAACAAGACGGGCAGCAACTAACCATGAATTTCCTGCAGCATTGGAAATGATATCATAGAGAATCCATGGATGAATCCTAAATTGAACACCAAGAGAAATAGCCTCAACAGAAGCAAGAAGATGAATGCCCTGGAGATGCTCATTGACCATTTTGACTTTGCTGCAATGGTAAGAGAATTAGAATTAAAAACCAAATTCAGAACACCAAATACCAAAATGAACACTATAAATTTTGCGAAAAACTTTATCATCTGAGAAACACACGAGCAAACAACTGCAACACCATCAAAGTTAGAAAGTAAAAATTATAACCAGTCGAGTGTGTATTTTACTTTTATATCTGAATAGATCTGTTATTTGAAGGAAGTGCACAAATAATTCAACAATATTAAATTTCGCATGCCAAGCACGTATTTTCCTTTTTTATGAAAAAATTGCATAACTTACCTTAGCAATTGGATAAAGGAATTGCATGAAGGAAAAAAATTCTAAAAGCAACATCCGTAACAAAAAAGTTAGTTAGAAGACTGAGAAGAACGGCATACCTCCCAGCACCAACATCATCCTCAAAAACATATAATTTTTCGCACATTGCTGTTAGCAAAACATAAAAACCTTGATTTAGAGATGAAACTTAGATTAATTAAAAAGTAAAAGTCCAGGAAAACATATCCTCATAAAACATGAATAGAAGACACAAATGGATTTACCAGAGAGAAGGGGTCTCGCCCTTACAATGGCATATGACCTTCCTGAGGAAGTAATCTGAACATAAAAGTATAAAATATTCAAACACTAGCTTATGACAAGAAGGATTGCAAGTTTATGACCAAGAGAAAAAATCATGCATTATATTATGTTACCATGAGTTTTCCATTGAAAATCTCAGACATTCCCCTAGAGACATATGCATCAACCACACAAGCTGTCTCATCAACCTCTGCAAGATAAATTAAAGGATGATGTCATTGTCAGAACAATCCAGATGTTTATTTACCTGAAGGAAAGCAAACATTATAGTCTAAACTGACAATTGGTACATTATAGAAATTTTCATTGTGTAAACAAACATGTCATGGATACCATAGTTTTCGAATAACTCCTCATATTTCAATAATTGATGGAAACTAACATGGATAAATAGAAAATGATGCAAAAGTATGTAATCCATATTCCATTTCCTATACATGAAATTTGATGAAAAATATAAATACCAACTGCTAACACCTCACAATTTATTAGATGCTAGTCTGGTATGGATTCTCTACTCGTTAAAGAGCTTTTTCGTGTTTAAAGCTATTTCAATATTTATTTTGTTGTGTCATGTGGTTTCAACTGAAGAAAATCTTTTAGAGAACAAAAAAAGAGAATTTTACATCTAATAGGAGAAATTCAAACTTGACTTGTTGAGAAGCTCGTTGTCAGAATTTTCATATGGTTAAATTACACATATTCTCTAATTAAACTTTACGAAATGACCCTTATTTGGCAATAATCAATCTATATATTTGTTACTAAAGTATATGTTTATTCTCGCTAAATAATTCAATACCCCTTGTGCGGCAATACATGCGATTGTAATAGGAAGACATCCATAATGAATCACTTCATTATTTTTTGTTATCATTGAAGTTCCCTATTATACATGTATTTAGCAAAAAATGTACATGGTTTATATTAAAATGTTATACATGTATTACTTGAAGGAAATAATAAACTTTACCAGTGAAAATTTTAACAGAAAACAAACACACCCCATTTCTTGCTAATCACCACAATTAATGAAATGCTAGACTAGAGTTTGCAGTTATAGAAGTATGGTCTCCATTCTAATGCTTGGGACTCCAAATTGGCCCATTATGGCTCTCTTAAAAATTCTTGGAAGTCTATTTATAAGTATCAAACCTCCATCAATCACAGTAACTCGGTCGTGGATAATGGTAAGGTGATTCGTTTTGGGAGGATAGATGGGTTTAATACTCCTTTGTTTGATTATTTTCCTCTTCTCTATGGTTTATCTTCCTCAATCAAGCCTAAGGATTTCTCAGACCATGTTGTTACTGTTAGAATAGGAAAGTATCTTTAAGATTGCTAGGGATATGGTAATTGATTGTATGTAATTATGGGTAGATTTATTTTCCTTTTATAGAGAAGACTGGAGGCTATATAAAACCTATTCTTGTATAGTTTAAAAACAAGAAAATAAAAAGAGGGTTTCCTCCATTTCTTCATGGTATTAGTAGGTTGATCCTAGGGTTTCTTTTCATTTTTTTCCGGAGTCACTTTTCCGGCATCACTGTTCACGCGCCACTATTCACTGTTCACGCGCCATTGTTCATTGTCCGGCATCATTGTTCCGGTGACATCCCTGAACTCAGACGGCGCCGATCTTCCCGTCTTCTAAGCCGCCCTCCTTGCCTCAGTCGCACGTGCTCGCACGCGCCATAGCCTCTCTCTCTGCGCAACCGACTCCACTCTGTTTTCACTGCCATGGCCGACCCGAGCAGTAATCCTCCTCTCCGCCCATCCGCTTTGGGTAAGTCAGGTGGTCACATTCCTGTTATCTCTAGTAATTGTGTTCTTACATCTGAAAAATTACTTGGCCCTCTGAATTATGTGTGTTGGGCTGCCTCTGTTGAACTCTGGTTTATGGGACAAGGATGTGAAGACCATTTGACTTCCAATGCTGAGGATATTCTTCCTGAAGAACGACCACTTTGGAAGAAAATAGATGCCCAGTTATGTAATTTACTTTGGCAGGCTATTGATCCAAAACTTCTGGTTATTTTTAGGCTTTATAAGACCTGCTCCAAATTATGGGGCAAAACTCACTCTTTATACACTGATGATATTCAACGTTTCTATTATGTGGTCTTTAACATGTTCAGTTTGCATCAGCGGGATATGGATATATCTGAATACATTGGCAGGGTAGAATCCCTTAGAGATGAGTTCAATTCTCTCCTCCCAATTACTCCGAATTTATCTGATCAGGAGCGCCAACAGGACCACTTCTTTATGGTCTTAACTCTTCTTGGGATACGGTCCGAGCTTCAGCCAGTCCGCGACCAAATATTAGCTAGTGCTACAATTCCCTCTCTGGAGAATGTCTTCTCTCGCCTTCTCCATGTCTCTTCTTCAGCTATTGTTGACTCTCATCCAACCGAGTCTTCCATTTCAGCCGCTCACGGCCATTCCAGAGGCGGTCGAGGTAATCCTCGTCATCAGGGCGAGCATCCGAAGTGTACCTACTGTCACAAGGTTGGCCATACTCGGGAGCGTTGCTATCAGCTCCATGGCAAACCACATCCTCCTACAGCTAAGGTTGCTTAGGTTGATCTTTCCCCGTCCTCGGACTACTCCGACCAGCCCTCTCAGAATGTTACTCTGTCTGAAGCCGAATATGCAGCTTTCCTCCAGTATCAGGCCTCTCAGTCCTCGTCATCTGCTTCTGTTGCTCATACTGGTAATTTTGTTGCCTGCATCACTCAGTCCTCACCATTGGGCCCATGGTTCCTGGACTTTGGCGCCTCTGATCACATTTCTGGTAATCCAAAACTTTTGTCTTCTTTAACTAGTTCTCATTCTTTTTCTATGGTTACTCTTGCTAATGGTTCTAAAACTGTCGCTAAAGGCATTGGACAGGCCTCTCATGTTCCTTCCTTGCCTCTGAAATATGTGCTTTATGTACCGGGTTGTCCTTTCAATCTTATTTATGTTAGTAAACTCACCCATGATCTGAATTGTTCTGTCACCTTTCTTAATCATTCTGTTATTGTGAAGGGACTAGGGTACGGGACGTATGATTGGTACAGGACGTGAGTCACAAGGCCTTTATTATCTTACGCAGTCATTGCCTGTGGTCGCTTGCACCTTCACCGATTCTGCTGATGTTCTCCACAACCGTTTGGGTCACCTCAGTCTCTAAGCTCCAGAAGTTGGTTCCGCAACTTTCTTCATTATCTTCACTTCCATGTGAGTCGTGTCAACTTGGGAAACATACTCGTGTATGGTTTCCCAAGCGAGTCAATAATCGGGTTGCGTCCCCTTTTGAGTTAATTCATTCCGATGTTTAGGGTCCGTGTCGTGTCAACTCTGTTATGGGATTTCGGTATTTTGTGACATTTATTGGTGATTACTCTCGAAATACTTGGCTATTTTTAATGAAAGATCGTTCTGAGTTATTTCCTATTTTTCAAAAAAATTGTGCTGAAATCATAACTCAATTTGATATTCCCATTCGTGTATTTCGTAGTGATAATGCTCGGAGTATTTTTCTGCTCCTTTTACCACCTTTATATCCTCTCTGGGTATTCTACATGAGTCATCTTGTGTCTATACACCCCAACAAAATGGTCTAGCTGAACGTAAAAACCGACATCTCATTGAGACTGCTCGTACCTTATTAATCCATAATCATATACCCTTTCGTTTCTGGGGGGATGCAATTCTTACTGCTTGCTATCTCATTAATCGCATGCCTTCTTCTGTTTTACATGACCAAATTCCCCAATCTTATTTCCCAACCAACCTCTCTATTCGGTCCCACTTCGCATATTCGGTTGTGTGTGTTTTGTCCATAATCTAACCCCAGGACAAGATAAACTTTATGCTAAGTCTACTAAATGCATCTTCTTAGGATATTCCTGACTTCAAAAAAGGTACCGATGTTATTCTCCAGATAATAACCGTTACTTCATCTCTGCTGACGTAACATTCTTCAAGTCATCACCTTACTTCTCTCCTCATACCCCGACTCTTCTCACCCCTTCTGCGATACTGCCTGTTCCATTCTTCCATCCTACACTTGAGACTATGTCACCACCTCGTCCTCTTCAGGTATACCACCGCCGTCGTCGTTCTTTATCTTCGGCCGGCATTGACACTGCAGCCACTGACTCACAACCTGCTCCAGCTCCTGCCCATACCGTGGACCTTTCTGGCCCTCCTAGCCTAATTGCCACCCGTAAAGGTATTCGTTCCACTCGTAATCCGCATCCTATTTATATATTTCTCGGTTATCATCGTTTATCTGCTCCATATTTTGCTTTTGTCTCCACCTTGTCTTCTGTTCCTCTTCCTAGAAATGTCCATGAGACCTTGTCTGATCCAGGATGGAAACAAGCAATGATGGATGAAATGGTTGCTTTACACTCAAGTGGCACTTGGGATTTGGTTTCGTTACCCCCTGGAAAATCTACAGTTGGTTGCCGATGGGTTTATGCGGTGAAAGTTGGTCCTGATGGGCAGATTGATCGACTCAAGGATCGTCTGGTTGCTAAAGGTTATACCCAGATACTTGGTTTGGACTATAGTGATTTTTTCTCCTGTAGCCAAAATTGCTTCCGTCCGTTTGTTTCTCTCCATGGCTGCTATGCGTCACTGGCCGCTCTATCAGCTGGACATCAAGAATGTCTTTCTTCATGGAGACCTTCAGGAGGAAGTCTATATGGAGCAACCACCTGGTTTTGTTGCTCAGGGGGAGTATGGTCTGGTTTGACGGCTTCGTCGCTCTCTGTATGGTCTTAAACAATCTCCTCGTGCTTGGTTTGGGAGATTCAGTACTGTCATTCAGAAATTTGGTATGACTCGTAGCGAGGCAGACCACTCGGTTTTCTATCGACATTCCAATGGCCAATGCATTTACTTGGTTGTATATATGGATGATAGTCATTACTGGAAGTGACCAAGATGGCATTCAACAGCTGAAAATACACTTATTTAATCATTTTCAAACTAAGGATTTGGGACTAATAAAGTACTTCTTTGGCATAGAAGTAGCTCAGTCTCATACTCGTATAGTCATCTCTCAGAGAAAAAATGCTCTAGACATTCTTCAGGAAACTGGCATGTTAGATTGTAAACCCGTTGACACGCCCATGGATCCAAATGTTAAACTTCTACCAAAAGAGGGGGAGTCATTGGAGAACCCTGAGGAGTACAGGAAACTAATTGGAGAGCCGCTAAAAGATCCTGGACAATACACACGGTTAGTTGGAAAGTTGAACTATCTTACAATTACTCGCCCAAATATCTCATTTGCAGTCAGTGTGCTTAGCCAGTTCCTACAAACTCCATGTGAGTGTCATTGGGATGTTGTCATACGCATTCTTAAATACATCAAGGAAGCGTCAGGACAAGGATTATTGTATGAAGATAAAGGCAATACTCGGATAGTTGGATATTCTGATGCAGATTATGCAGGCTCTCCGTCCGACAGGCGTTCTACTACAAGACATTGTGTTTTAATTGGAGGCAACCTAGTATCCTGGAAAAGTAAGAAACAAGCAGTTGTCGGCAGGTCTAGTGCAGAAGCAGAATATCGAGCTATGGCCTTGGCAACATGTGAGTTAGTATGGTTAAAACAGTTGTTACAGGAATTAAAGTTTGGAGGTGGGACACAAATGAAGCTAATTTGTGACAACCAGACAGCTCTACATATAGCATCTAACCTTGTGTTTTATGAAAGGACCAAGCACATAGAAGTTGATTGTCACTTTATCAGGGGGAAAATTTTATCTGGATATATGGTCATTAGCTTTGTCAACTCTGAAGGACAATTAGCGGACATCCTTACTAAGTCTTTTCGCGGTCCTCGTATTGATTTTATTTGTAACAAGCTTGGTGCATATGATTTATATGCTCCAGCTTGAGGGGGAGTGTTAGAAATAGGAAAGTATCTTTAAGATTGCTAGGGATATGGTAATTGATTGTATGTAATTATGGGTAGATTTATTTTCATTTTATAGAGAAGACTGAAGGCTATATATAGCCTATTCTTGTATAGTTTAAAAACAATAAAATAAAAAGAGGATTTCCTCCATTTCTTCAGTTACTAAAAGAATGCAAAACTACAGAAAGAAATTGGAAGCTTAAATGGTTAGAGAGTTGTTCTTGCAAGTCCTATCTTTATATGTTGATTGATAGTACCTCATTATGATTAAACAATAGAAAATTATATGGAAAGCAAAAGACCCTCCTAAAATACAAAAAATTTCTCTTTAGCTTTGGCTCAAGGTAAAATCAATTTCGAAAACATCATCCAAAATATATTCCCGAATGTGCCTTTCTCCATCTTTGTGTGCTATTATGTGCAAAAAGAGTGAAGCCTATTCCAATCATCTTTTTCTCCATCACTTCATGGCTTCCAAATCGAGGGCTAAATTATGTAAGGAAGCAAAGATCAAGCGAGTAGTTCCAGCATCTTGTAGTTCTATACTTATGGAAAACACTTGTGCATTTGAGAAAGGAAAGAAAGCTAAGGCTTTATGGAAGAGCGCGGTCATTGCTCTTTTCTGGGCGATCTGAAAGAAAAGAAATGATCATACTTTTTAAGACAACAAAGAAGGAGGTTCTACTTGTTTATGGGGTAAAATTTGGTTTCTTGCATCCTTGTAGGCCTCTATGAATAAGAAGTTTCTAGACTTCTTTCTTCATTTCTCTTAATTAGTAAGGAGTTTTGAGTTATTTTTTACCGTGATTTGGTATAGTCAATGCGGGGTTTTAAGCTTTCAAGGCTTTTCTTCTGCTTTCTTGTTACTAGGTAGTGTTGTTAAAGGCGTAAGGCGCACTAAGGCGCAAAGGGTCCTAGGGCCTAGGCGCACGCCTCAAGGCGCAAGACGCGCACCTGATGAAAGTGAGGCGCAAATTATAAAAAAAATATATAAGTATCTAATCAACTAAAACAAAGAGAAATCATTGAAAATATTTAAAAAAACAATTACAATAATACAAATACTGATAATACAAATTAATTTGCTTGTCAAAATTTGAAGCCAACCCCAAAACATATCTTAATTTATTGAATAAATGTTATATAATTTGATTTCGGGTTGGGTGAGTCAATTCGGATTGGGGTTTTCTCACACATTTTTATGAGACGTGCCTAGGCGCACCTAGGCGCATCTAAAATGTGCGAGCCTTTGTGCCTAAGCACGCGCCTGATGAAGGTCGCCTGGCCTAACCCTTCATGAGGCGTAGTGGTCTGAGCCTGAGCCTGAGGCGTGCCTGAGGTGCGCCTTTGACAACTATGTTACTAGGGCTATTTTAGTGAATCTCCACCTCTCATTACATGGATGAAATACCTTAGTTTTATTTATCCCTTGGGAATTTCATGTCCACTTCTTATATTTACTTTCTCATGAATACTAATTTTGTTTCTTACCAAAAATAAATAAAGCAGTCAATGAAGCATTAACATATACATATTTAGTGTTCAAAATATAAAACCTGTGAGAGTCTTCTCCAATTTCTGGATATGCAATGGCAAAATAGTCGAACGAAGAATTATGATTGTGCCTTTTTGTAATCCTGCAAATCCGTAAAAGTTAAATTATTTGTTAAATCACAAAAATTGTAGCATTTACATTAGCAATATAATGAAGAAGCTAAGTAAAGACCTTTAAATACACCCTCGTGACCACAGAATATGTCGTCAATTTGACCCACGTGAGAGAGTACCACAACCAAAGCTGAAACGTCTGCATGAAACCGCCGCAAACAAGAGTAGCATCAAAGAAATCTCAAAACATTCTGAAATTTGTTAAGGTACAAATTCCGCACACAACAAAGAGTAAAAATATAAAATACAGATAAGAAATGAACAAGTGTTTATTTTATTATGATCATGAGGTTCAACTTGATTACAAGTGAAAACGAGTAATTTCTTTTTTTTCCTTCTCATTATTTATATCCATTCAAAGTTACCAATAAAGGATATAAAATGTAATTTTTATGTAATACTTTGTAATCTATTCATGACTTAGTTGTGAGTAATTATATTTTTCTCACCAACCGAAAACACATAACAACAATCAGGAATTCGTTTTCCTTTGTTTCATCCAAACCCCACTAAATCAGGAAAAATACCATAATCTTATCAAAATCCAATCTTTTGAAAGGTGATAAATAGCTCGTAATCTTTTTTCTCAATCAACACCTATTTATCATCTAAATCATACAAGATAAAAACGGGGTGGAATAATAAGTTTTAACCTCTTTCTTCTTCATAGCCATCTATATGAATATTAAGTTCATATATTAAGTTTGTTAAGGAAATAATATCTCCTTATTATAGAAACTATTTCCAAGATATGATTCTATAATCCCCAAGATATGATTCTAGAATCCCTAAGAATTGTGACTTTATTATAATCTTTATTAGTATTATTTCCTTCCTATTTTAGTTTAATGTATTACCTATATAAAGGCATCGATCATTGTAAATACAATAGAGTGAATTTAAGAATTTCTTTCATTATTTAAAATGGTATCAGACACTGGGTTACGACTTTTCTAGTTTTGCTCTCTTTGATTCTCATCGGCGCGTGGGGATAACTACTTCCGTTGGCACGTGAACCTCATGCGCCTCCTTGTCTCTATTGCCGAAATTCCCCAATTCACAAAACCCTAATTCCTCAAAATCGCCAAATCTTCTCTGTTTCTGCCTCTCATGACTTCCAAATCCCAAATGACTCTCTTGACTTCTGAATTCCAAATTCATCTCGTGATTTCAAGACTTCCAAATTCCATATTTCATATACAAGGAGCTTATCCTCACCAACTTTGCAATAACACAATAGAGACAAGAATCCTATGCTTGATGAGGTATATTTTAATTTACCCACAAGGCTATAATGCTTGCAATCATCTATCTTTATTCCTCTTTGTTGCCAACCATGACAAACTCCTTCCAGGTTGGAGTCATTTTGCTCCATTTACGATAGACGTTGTGAATAAAGCTCCAAAGAAATCTAAATATTCAGATACTTTGCGTCAGTTCTGGAAGAAAGAGCAGGACCAATGCTATAAAAAATATGGGCTTTCTCTTTTCGATTTCTCCCATTTTATTAGTCTTTTAGATTTCCGACCACTTCATAAATACTCTCCCCTTTTAGCAAACCTATAATACCTAGTACATGCGGGACATTCAACTCTTCAATATGAAGCCATTTATGGTTATTAGTCTAAATCATCATATTAACTCTAGTCTCCAAAATATGCCATCCCATACAATGATTATAACCTCAACTTCAAAATTCTTATTACATAATCACAATTTTTTTCCTTCAAAGAACATTTCAAATCACTTATAATTAAAATTCCTTAATAGGATCTACTGTTATTTGCCTCTGGTATTGCCCTTTTTCTTTTTGTGTCCTCTTTGCCATTTTAAACAAGGACCAAAGTAATAAGAAATTATCAACTACTAACATCCAACTAGCATTTTTGTGTAAATTAACTATGATTTCTTTTATATTTTTCTCTAAAGAAAAGAAAGGATCTCTTCCTTCCAACTATTTATGGTAATTAAAATCAATATTAAGAAAGTGCATAACATGTTGATAGATTCTATCATTTGATATATCTAAGTCGAGTAAAAGAAACATCAAACATTTAAGTTAGGTAAAGTATAATTTTAAATATGGGATTATTTACATATGAAGACTTGATAACTAAAGGAACCAAAAGCAATGGTTCAGCACTAGTTATATTATTAAAAACACAAAAACATAAATTAAAAGAAAAAGAAAAGAATCTGACCAGATAAGAGCCAGATGAAGAATACCTTTCCCCGCCTCCATAGGGCTTGCACATCTGATTCCCCCTAGCTGCAGAAACTTATCTACCAAAGAATCATATACCTGCACATGGAAATGAGCATTTAAACGTGAATTAACACTTTTAACAAAACCTCTTGGACTCAGATAATCGCACTTGGAAGAGGTATACAGTTGAAAGAAGTAAATGATGGATAGACATGTACAATGTTGTTTGAGAAAAATAGCAATCCACATATAAGACTAGAGAACATCAATGATGAAAATAAAATGAAATGAACATATACATGTAAATGATGGATATACATGTACCATGTTATTAGTCTTTTTACGAGTTTTGGAGGCATTATATCAACAGCAAGAAGGTTTGACGAATGAGATATTCAGATGGTAAAGAAATTTGATATTGTTCTGGGTATGGGATATTAATTAATACTTATCAACAAACTCCTATGTAATTAAAATTAAATTTCCATGAGCAAAATAAGCCAACTCCTGGTAATTTTCGAAATCTCTTTTTCAAAGTTTTCTCCAAAAATTAACAGTCAAGTCTATGCCTCTTGATCCAGCCTTTTCTTCGCTTCGGTCGTGAATCACATACTAAAAAAAGAGGCAGGCCTGCACACCCTATTTGAGGTTTAACTACTGCTTCTTCAAAGCTTCTCCTGCGACTACTGCTTTCACACTGGATGGCTATCCCGATCTTTAGCTACCATCCCTACTTTCAAGTGGATTGTCTCCTTTCAAATTTTATTTTTCCACCTTTTCATCTAGGCAAAAACTTGTAACTTCCAGGCTTTTGCATTTAATATTTTGTACATATATTAAAATATAGCTTTCTCCACCATTCAAATAAAATTGAAAAGGAGCATTATATACCCGTTATGAACTTTTTACCATTTAGTTGAGAAGAAACAAGACAAAAAGTTGCTAACATACGATGACTATGGAAAACAAAAACCTAACAAACCAGAATGGCGCGTACAAAAAGGTACGAAGCTCTTCAATAACTAAAGGAAACCACGAGGCTGGAACCACCCACAGGACATCAAGCACAGCAAAAATGAGTCATAAGAAATGCAGGAAAACTTGAGGATAAGATAACTTAATACAAAAAGAATTTGTTTGATTTCTTAAATAGTTTCAAAACATAATATCAGAGAAACTAACACCAACTGTAGTAAACTTTAAAATAAACACCCAGACTGATCATCTCCTAACATTAATGGTCTCCTCAGATACACCAAAACTCTAAACCAAGATAACCAAGAAATATGGTCAAAATGAATTATACCTCAACCTCGAAGGAACAACATTATTTTACTAATTACGAGAAAAAATAATCACAGATTCACAGGAATCCAAAAGCTTTACACTCTGCAATAATGCAAATAACTTAAACATGTAAAATTACTAGCGGTGCTAAAACCGTTGTCTTTTTGCGAAACACATGGTCTGTAACGCTCATTGGTGGATTAAGTATGAAATCTAAGCCTTATTAAGAGTTAAGACATGGGACAAAAGAATCAGAATTAACAGAAAGCACAGCCACCAATAACTGACCAGTATGCTTAATGTATATATAAGAGGACATTAATATTCCATTTGCTTATTCAAAAACTCTATACTCACTCATATAACTGGTGAATTTCTTGAAACGTTAATAAAAAAAAAAACATTCCTCCGACCTTTATCACTTCAATAGCCATTGAATTCATGCGCATTCAGCATTCATCATTCATCAAGAATTTAAAAAACATAAAATTATTTCATTTTTTTAAGGATCACATATATTCAACAGGGAAAAAAAATGGAAACGGAACCTCAAATGCTTGGACTTTGTAGCCAGAGCGAATAAGCGAAGCCGCCATGTCCACGCTGTACTCATCCAATCCTACGAACCCAACCTTAGACGCCATTTACGAGTTTCGAATTAGAATCGCTGCAGCTACAAGGAGTTTTTTTTTTAGGTTTTATCGTATTTATTTAAAAAAAAAGTACTAATTTAATTACTTTTTAATGAATCAAAATCAAATGATATGCGATACTCACAGCTTTAGCTTTATATATTGGTCTCCAGAGTCCAGAGCAAAATGATCGCTCAGCGTAGCTTCGCTTCTTTTGTCTTCCACTTCAAATTCAAACGGGGCATATTACAAATACGAGAAAATCTACGGAGGTACCATATTAACAATCTAATTGTTAAAATATTAAAAAATTATTAAAAAAATTATTTTTAAATCTTACATGTCATTTATTAATTGGTTGGTGATACCATGTCACTCATACCTCCGTTGCCCCCAAAAATTACTCTACAAATACGCCAACTAATAATGATCCGATATTGAAAATATAAATTACGGAAATTATCATCATTACACCTAGACCAGGCCAAGGTTCCGGTTCGGAACCGAACCGGTTGGAACCGGACGGTTCCAGTTCCAACCGGTTCCGGTTCCGGAACCGGAACCTGACCGGTTCGGTTAGGGTTCTTACCCTGACCGAACCGGTTGGAACCGGAAGTAAAAAAAAAAAAAAATTATTTTCTTGGAACCGTAAGGTTCCTCAAGTAAATCTCAATTTTTTTTATTAATAATTATGACTTAATGAGGTTTAAAATTGCAATACTAAAACATGAATGTCCATATCCTTTTTATAACCAACTCTTGGTTATTGACTTCTTTATATAAGCAATGTGGGACACAATAGCCAAGTACAAATATCCCACATCGCTTATATAAAGAAAACACTAGCCAAGAGTTGGCTATAAAAAAAATTATATGTTAAAAGAATTTTATAAAAAAAAAGATTCTATAAAAATGATGTGATAGTATGAAAAAACATTACGATTATAGAATTTTTTCTATTTTTAAAAATTTATTATTAAAAAAAAAAAAAAACCGGAAGGGGAACCGTAAACCGAACCGGAACCGACCGGTTCGGTTCCGGTTCGGTTCGGTTCCGACGGAACCGGCCGCCAGGTCTAATTACACCAAAATTAGTTACTTATTTTTTTAAAATATCATTTGTACATTTTAAATTATGAAAAATGATATTTTATATCTAAAAATTAATAATTATGAATACTTTATATTTTAATTATAAAAATAACATTTTAAAGTTTAAACCCAAAAAATAATAATAATTTATGTATAAAATATCATTTTGACATGACTTAAAATAGATAGATGATGGTATAAAAATTAATAGTTTCGAAAATTTAGTATTTTTTTTAACGGATGGATGATAATTTCTTAAAAAATTAATAATTACTTTTTTATTTTAAGACGATATATATTTTTGATAAATTAAAATTTACGTTAATTAAATTAAATGACAAAAGTTTTCCTTTATAATGCAAATTATATAATTTAAGAGGATGCTAAAATTGGAAGTATTTGCAAGTAAGGATAGAATTTAAGGATGACAACGGGCCGGACCGGGTCCGGCCTTTGATAAGCCCGGCCCGAATCTGGTAAAAGAAAAAAGCATGGATCTGAGAAAAGCCCGATTCAGGTGTCTTCCGGGTCGGGCCGACCCGAGCCGGCCTTTCATTATATGGCCCGGCTTGGGCTTTTTTTGCCCCGGCTAAAGTTCGGGCAGGTCGGGCCCGAACTTTTCTGTCACCAACAGAATCTGATGGACTCCCTACCAACCAACCAAAGCTTTTTAAGAATGAAAAAAAAAAGGTTTTGCGTACGTGGCAATGACGAGGACACCGCCAAAGTCCAAACTCATCATCTTATCTTATTAATCTTTTATTCTTCTCTCTATTTCACCCTTTTGTTTGTATAAGTAAATGATACTAAGGCCCTTATGATTCTGCTAAATATCAATTATATGTTTGTTCTTTGATTTTACTACTTTTTACTCCCCCAAACTCCCATTAGTTTTTGATATCTAGGTCAATTAACGTCACATATTCTACTTTTTTTGGGAAAAATTAGTAAATTAATATTATTCTAATTGGGAAATTATCATTTTTCTATTTAGTAAATTACGAATACCGTTTGTCACTAAAATTTTGAATTCGTTCTTTTTTATTTGAAAATTGAAATATATTCACTTTTCCACTTTTATGATATGGAAAACTAATAATTTTCGCTAAATTAAATAAATAATTATAAATTTTTTTATTTTATTATATGGAAAAGTGAACAATTTTCGAACTGTAAGTAGAAAATACAACGAATTCAAATTTTTCATATTAAACGATACTTACGTTATTCAAATTGCCCTCATTTTATTTCTCATATTATACTCTTCCTTCTTTTCTCTCAAGACTATATTGTTCTCTCTTCTCTCCCAACATTGAAAACTGTTCTCTCTTCATCTAGGCAGAATATATAGAGGATTCAACTGCAACATCATCCTATTCCTATCGCCAATTTCTTATCAATATTTTATCTATTCACATGAGTATTATTGTTATTAGTTATTTATTTATTTCCTTTTGTCACATGAATTAGGATTTATGTTAGGGATTTATTTTAGGGTTTATTTTGATTATTTATTTGATATATTCTATTCTTCATGTGAAATTGACATCAACGAAAAACTGAATAATTGTAGATAAACACAAACAACTCTCTCTTGATTTTGAGATAACATATAAAAACATTATATTTATATATTCTAATAAAAAAATTATAAATACTTAATGTTTTATGTTAAATAAAACTAAATAAAATTATTGTTTCTTACTTATTTTTATAAGATCATTACATTATGAGTATATTAGGAAATAAAGACAAATGAATTTTCAATTCTAATTTTATTCCAAATATGATTATATAGAATTCAATTTAATTACTTGTTTTAAATTGTAGCATATCAAATACGAAAATTCATTTACAAATGAAATTCATTTGTAAATGAATTTCATATTTTCAATTCATTTGTTCCAAACGGTATGTTAACTATTTATTAGTTTTTTTGTTAAGGGTATAAACATCATTTGTGATTAACTTAACTAAAAAAAAGTTAAAAATCTAGGACTGGATTTGTTGATGATTAGGGGTGATGAGCGGAAAATATATCAATATTTACCGCCCATTTTACTTAATATTTTGTTTAGTTTCTCGGGTTTGATGAACGTTTTGATGTGTTTTAGTTTATTTTACAGATAAAATAATATTGGGACTCAATGAAATCATTTAGGACGAAATGTGGGTCAAATAAGGGCAAAAATTGGACTTGACATATTAATTTTGGAGATTGGAAACTTGAAAGGGCGTTCTAACGAAGTGCAGTTTCGGAAATTCCAATTTTGCATAACTGTTGTATTTTGGTCATAACTTTTTACTCCGATATCGGATTGAGCTGATTCAAGTTCCAGATTAAAGAGGGCTCAAAGATCTACAACTTTGAAGAACAAAATAATTTCGAATTCGGAAGATTTGATGATCGAAATTGATGAAATATCCGGAAGTGTGTTATGTGTAATTATTAAAGTCATTTTCAAAGCAAAAAAAATAAATAAAAAAGTAAAAAATAAAAATAGTTAAACTCCCACCAAACATGATAGAAATTAATAATAGATTTGGTGGAGCAATTAGTGGAGCAATTAATAATGGATTTGGTGGAGCAATTAGTGGAACAATTAATAATGGATTTGGTGGATTATTTGACGGAGGCAAAATTTGCCTATAAATACCAAGCCATTTCATTTGTAAATTCATAATTTCTTCTTTGAAATTCCTTATGAATAACTAAGAATATTGTATCTTGTTTGTTTATTTACAGCTTTCAGTAATTAATTTCCGCTTTCGCACTTTCTTTTCTTTACTTTTCAGTTTTTACTTTCTGCTATTTACTTTGAAATTCCTTAATGAATTCAGATAACTTGATTGACATAGGAATATGATTAATTAAGTTACACTGGGTATTTGTATATGACCATCGGAAGAGGCTTTTGCATAATTTCGTGTTCCAGGTTAATAAACCGATATATTACACAAACGTAAAATAACCACTTCATCTTTTAAAAAGATATTGGAAAGATTCATAATCCTGGATAGTTTAATAATATTGCATTTTCCTCAATTTCCTTTTGTACAATTTTATTTTCTGTTTTAAGTTTAAAGTCACCACCCAATCAAACAATCAATCCATTAGATACTTGTAACCATTTGACTTCATAAATTAATAACAAAAGGTTTTAAGTCCTCGTGGGATCGATACTTTTTATACTACTTGAACGATACGTGCGCTTGCATTATAAGCGTGTGATTACGCACCGGTCAAGGGGTGAACAATTTTCAGGTTAAAAGTCTACCCAATTCGATCTGGAATAACCTCACCCGACACGATCGGGTTAGAGAAATATGAAAATTGATTTCAAGTCACATAAACATCATTCGTAAAATTCGGTTGACTCGATCCGATCCAAAATTTATGTTTCAGTATTTAATGTTATTCCAAAATGTAGGGCTTCCTTTTTTAAAAGACCCGGCTGCATCTTTGTTAGGGTTGGTGCTCGGAGCGCCAATCTGGATCGTATTTATGACTTGTTCATGAATATGAATAATTATATATATATATATATATATATATATATTATATATATATATATATATATATATATATATATATATTCGATCTAATTTGATTAGATTGAAACTAAATCTGGTTTAGTGATATATATATTAGACAAAGACCCGAGAATTTTAAACGTAGTGCGCAGTTACAATGTAGGTTATAGTTGACTAAGAGTAGCAATGGGCCGGTCCGAGCCTGGTAAGAATTTTTTTGGCTCGGGCCGGGCTTTATCTGGCCCAATTTTCATTAATAAAAAATTTAAATATACTTTTAATTTATTATATAAATATTTATATATATATATATATATTTTATTATATAAATATTTATATATATATATATAATTTATTATATAAATATAAATAATATTTTTTAAGCCCGGGCGGGGCTGGGCCCGGTCTTAATGTTTTAGGCCCGGCTCGGGCCCGAGCTCGAGCCAGGCCTTCACTTCGAGGGCTCGACCCGATTTTTTTACCCCCCGGAGGGCCGGACCGGACCCGAACTTTTTTGCCATCCTTATAATTTACATTGGGAAGCGACACTATAAGTTGTATAGATTCAAATAAAGTTCCTGGTCAAGATTTACTGACACAGGTCGGTTACTAAAATCCGCTAAGACCCGTACATGTCGTATATCGAGACTTGGTCTGATGGTTTATCTCACTGAACCATGAGTCTTTGGAGACTCGTATAGACATATAAGTGTTTATTCGATAAACACTGGACGACTCATCGAAGATTTCCTAATATATGGTACATCCACGTCAATAGGAATCTTCTCGAGTCGAGTAGCATAGTGATCCTTAGACATGAGATACCACGGTGAATATATGAGTTATCCTCCACACGTTGATGACAGTCACGTCACCGACCTTTTTAAGTCAGACCTTCGTCTGTTCGTTGGGTGTGAACTGATGCTAATGATATTCAGTGTGTATCAAGATAGAATCCATCAGTCCTGTGTACAGGGCATAGATATCATGCACGTGTTTACAATCTAGTAAATCGATGGCAATGGTACACTGCGAAAGTAAGTTTCGAGTGTTATTTAGAGATCGTAAATTAATAAGTCGATTATATTATAACACAGGGATTTGGCGTTTGTATCCATACCCCGGTATATATGGATAGCCTGTGACAGAGAGATTATATGTATGCAATGACCTCGACTTGTATAGTTTAGCGAGATTATCTGTGGTCATCATAATTTATGAGTGGGTGAATTATGGACACGCGATTGGATTCTCTGACAGATAAACCTGAACTTAGAGAGTCCCACAATATGAAGTGTACTCGTTGAGCACTTGGGCAACTCGTTATGAGTAATACCGATTATTCATAATATTTTATCAGATGAAATTAGTTAATTCGAATCGCTTAATCGGTAAATGAATTTACACATACCAGGGAAATTTTGGTTGTTCTAATGTGTATTTGTATTAGATACATAATTAGATTAGATACACATTCATTAACATATTGTATGTTGACACATGTAAAGTAAGTTATTATTAAATTCATTAAAATTGTAATTATGATTAACTTTATATGTGTAAAGTTGGCTATTATTTAATATATATTATTAGTAATATATATGGTTATTATTTGTGCCATGTGTGTGCATATTTACCACAGTTTTATTTAATTATTATTTTGAATAATAAGTTGAAATAAAGCCCACCCACTCACGCCACTTTTTGTGGGACTTAAGGGAAATTATTTTCTTTCTCTTTGGGTGGGTGTTGACCAAAATCCCTAGCCCCATTTCAACGTGAAAAACAGCCCCTTGAACACCAATGTGTGTTTTGAAAATAAAATAAGCAAAAACAAATAGATTGAAGAAGATTTTGGAGATTAGAGGTAATCTTTAAATTTCTTCAATTGTGAAAATATTTCTTTTGTTGTTTTTGGTTATTACATATAATGTATAGAGTTGTTTTCATCTCAAATTTGGGGTTTTGTGTTTTTATTGTTTGATTGGGTGGTTAGAAGCATATGTAAATGTATTTTGAACTAGATTAAGGTAATTTGAGTTAAATTTATTGTTGAACAATTTAGTTGTCATTCTAAAGTTGTTAAGCCACTCTAAAATAACCTAGAATTGTTCTAGAGATATTTCATGATGGTGGAACTTAATTGGTATAAGATTAATTTGATTAATCCTGTAAAAATTGGATTTAAGCATAAAATAGGGGTTGACTTCCTGTCCAGATCAAATCTGGAAAATCTAAGATTTTAGTGATGAAAAATATGTCATTTGGATGTGTTGGATGTGTATTGGGTGTTAGGATAATTTTCGGAAATTGTTTCAGAGTAGAAATATGCGAAAACGGTGAAAAACGATGTTACCGGGTGAAATTCGGGCAAACCGGATAAAAGCTATCCAAACAGTGAATTTATCACTATTTGGGCAGTCCATGGACTGACCGAATACTATCGGGGCTGACCTGGACAGTTCCGTGTGGTTTCGATTGGTCCGTTCAGCCGAAAACGTATTTATGCCTTTTTGCGAAAAATCGTTTTCGTAAACGTTTCGCGGTATTTTCATAATTAATTATTTCATTATATGATATCGAATAATATTAATAAATTATAGATATAGGATATCGAAAAATTTATTCGGTAACTTTAAAAGTTTTAAAATTAAGATTTCGCCCGAATCACGCTTCTGTTGTGCCTGACCCCAACAAATGGTATCGGAGCTAGTCTGATCCTACATCCATAACGTATTTCATGCTTGATATATGATATATAATCCAATTTTTATATTTACACATGCTTGTAATCTAGATGTTTCTTGATTTTTCGGTTCTACGCTAACGGGAAAACGCAACAGAGATTTAATGGTTAAGTTAAGTTATGTCTTCTCGGGGTAGAATTAAATTGCTGAGAAATTGATCTAGATTAAATATATGCATTTGATGTAGAGTAAAACTCACTTTAGGAATATCCTCACTTAATAAGGTTTGAGAGTAACTGATATTATGAATACTTGTTTCTTGGTCCGCCTTGTCAGTACAGATGCGAATGATTTCCTGATGTTGTAGTTGTATCATGCCAAAGCTGTGCAGTTATGGGTGATGGCAGTTCATTTGCGTCGGTATAATTTTATGATAAGAGACAAATTCAAGTGAAAGTGGAAACCCTGAATATGTCAAAGCTGTCAGGACTATGTCGGTAGCTTGAGTTTATCATTGACAAATGAAGTCTTAATACGCCTCCTATGAACGTGCCAAAGTTGCGCAATGAGAAACGGTTAGGACCAAAATCATGAGTCATAGTGATTGTGATTGACAATGAGTTGTCTACTTGTGAATATACGTAGGCGAGAACGTGTCAAAACTGTGAGTCGAAATATATTCATATGGTCTACTTCTCACTATGGAATTTGATTTAATTATTGAATTCATGTTATCCGTTGGGGATTACGGTATTACGTAAAGTGGTGGGAGACACTGCGGGGTTAAAAATCCATAACTTAGACAATGTGTAATGTTATCCGCTATTGTTTTCCTTATTTTGTCGTGAAGATAGATTTTAAATTCTAATCCACTGCATATGTATTTGATATATATTTTCTGACTTCTCTTTTAGTTACAGTTTTCTAGAATATATTCTAGATTAGAGTAGGCTTGGATATTGTTAGATTAGTCTAAACCATCAGGAATTATTGTTTCGATTTTCTTGAAAAATCGAGATGGTTAGTGACTTAGTTACTAAGTCACGATAACTAGTCTAAATAGATATTCGTTTTAGGATATAATTCACTAGAAAGAATAGTTTCTTATGCAGTAAGAATTGACGTGAATTAGTTCATGTCTCGAGATTCTTGACTAGCATTAAGAAAATCCCATTAGATATTTGTTTATCTGATAATGACGTTTCTTGGCTTTTATGACCTTTGGAGGTCATGTATCCGACACTGTTTTCTAGTCAATTACTTGCAACTGTTGTGAATAGTTGAATGCAAATTAGAAAGCTAAAGAAAGAATATGCGTATAGTTTTATGTAGAGAATATCGATTCTCACAACAAGACAACTATAGGTATTGGATACCAGATCTCTCTTCTAGTTATTTAAAGTATTATTTAATGATTGTTTTGATATTTGATATCAGAACTTGCGACTATTGGATAGTTACTTGTTCTTGTTGGATAATTATGACCCATAGCGTCACTATTTGTATAGATCACTGTGTTATTGTACAAATTAACTATGTGACAAATGAGATTGCACTCTTATCATTTGTGATTAGATCACCTAGATGTATAAATGATGACAGGTCCCTATGATTTGTTCCTGGACAGAGAATGATATGAGACAGTATCAGTCCATGTAGGATAAATCATTAAATATCCCTAGTCAGAGTATTATCTAGATTGGACATCGATAAATACGTAAAAGACTAGTATTACACTTGTGCGCGTTGTGAAGGCACAACGGCATAGTTCTCATATATTTGGGTATATGATCTCATGCAAGTGTAATAGGAGGTTGTTTTTTAACGATGGTACGGGAAACAGCTTCGCTCTGGATTAGACCCCATCGGAATTCCATTGGTAGTATGACTATGTGTCTATGGAAGTTCGAAATCAGGGTAGGTGTATTTGGTCTTAACTTGAGACTTGCACCGCTAATGCTTGCGACAATTAATATACTTTGGTTGAGGTCGTCCAGGGCTTTAACAGGTTCTGTGTACTCCAATACTGGGTATATTGAGAATCGTAGTGTGTTCGGTGTGATGTTAAGACGGAAGTGTCACTCCAGTCATATGGAGATGATGGTCACGTAGGATACGGTACTGGTTCTCTTAAGTATTGCAGTCATCCGGATAATATGACTATGTCATAGTTATCTGATATAGAGACTAGTTACCAGACATCCGACATGTGCTTCGTACGAGGCAGACACAATTCCAGCCCCGGACCTAGCACGTGATCAACCAATACTAGATCGAAATACGCAATACTACGTATACTACGCCTGATATAGATCGCTTATTCCTGTAAGCATGTTTCTGGAGAATTGGGTAGGCATGGCGCTTTGCTAGAAGCCAACCTTGTCTTGTGAATCGGTGTAAACGTAGTACTAGGTACTTACGTGTTCGGATAGTCCGACAACCTGATTTACTACCAACATATCCGGAGATCTCATGGGTCGCTCCCCGAAGATTCACCGATGACATATGACTCGCACTTTAATTAATATGGGATTAATTTAATGAGAGAGAAAACTAATCTGGGATTAATTGCGGAGATATTTTATCTGGGATAAAATATCAATTAAAGAGAGAGAACGATTAATTGGAATTAATCGATAAAATAATATATTTGATATGTTATACGAAATTGGATTTCGACACGGAATTAAAATTAGATTTTAATTCGAGCAAACGAATTAATTTAGAATTACTTCGTTAGTGACGTGAATAGTGATTTCGCTAGGCGTAATCGTTTAATTACGACGCAACGGAAAATTCGTTAATTTGGAATTAGCGAACCCGAGCTCGGGATTATTTGTGACCGCATTCGCATTTCGAATTCGAGTGCGGCACGCAAGTCAAATCAAGCGTCAAATCGTAAGTCACATCAAGCGTCAAATCACAAGTCACTTTGAGTGATGTGACATTTGATTGATTGATGTGAGTTGATGTGAGGTGATTGAAAGAAAGCATTAAATGCTTTGTTTTTTTGAAATTGAAAAAGGTAAATGGTTTATTATTTCTGGAAAATATAAAAACCAATTACATTTTTCTTTTTCCACGCTCTCTCTCCTCTTCACGGTTTTAGGTCATTTTGGAGCCAAAACCTTTCTCTTCTTCTCTCTCGGTCTTGGACCGATTTATCCTCTGTTTTTCTTGTTTTGACCGAGCAAAAATGGAGAGACAATTGATTTTGTTGCAAGATCTAAGTGCTAGCACACTCTAGGAGGTATACCAAGGTGATAGGGAAGTGAGTTTGTGAGCATGGAAGTTTAACCAAAGCTTGGAGCTTTAATGGAGTCCATGGCCGATTCTTCATGGAGGAGATCCACCCACCACTGTGCAGTCCACCATTTGCGCAGCCCACTGCCGAGCATGGGGAGAGCAGTTCGTTCTTCATCTTCGTAGCATCATGACCGATCGATGTGAGTTATTCCGCACCTCCTTTGATGTGTATTCATATTTTTTCATGCTTAATTTATGATCTTGGGAAGCTTAGAGCAAACCAACAATGGTATTTTGAGCCTTTGAAAGCATGAAATTATTTTTAGGGTTAAAATTGGGCAAAACGAATTTGGGCATGATATAATGAAATTGGATGAATTAGTATGCTTAAATGTTGTTGAATTGATGATTGATTGGATCAATTTGATGAAAAAATATTTGGAACAATTTTCCCCAATTTTGGTGTGTTGGCCGAAAATTGAAGAACCCTAAATTGTCTTGGATTTTGATTTTTTGATTCATTGGATGAGTTAGAATCATGTTGGGGATGTTGAATTAATGTTGAATTGAATTTAATTGGATTGAATTGAATTTGATTTGGGCATGATTTTCCCCTTATGACCGAGACTTTATGCATGTTAATTGGGTTTGATTTTGATCAAAATGTGTTGGACATGTTTTGTGATTGATAAACATGATTAATTGTGCAAATTTGGTGTTTTGGAAATATTGATTTGGATAATTAATAATGCTATACACTTTAATTTAATTGAATTGAGAAATTGGATTTTGTAATTTAATTAAGTTGGGCTTAAAATTGGATTTGGGCTTTTAAAGTTGTTATTGGGCTTATTGGGCTTTGTTGTACAAAGTTGGGTTTAGGCGAAATTGGTTGGATCCAATTAGGCCCAAAACCGCATCCAAAAGGTCCAAATGCGACTTAATGAACCTTTAAAGTTTAATTGGGCCTAATGGGCCTAAATTGATTTCTGGGCTTATGGGGTAACTCCCGGATTGGATTTTGGTTTTTCGGTTTGACCCGAGTTGACCAAAAGTCCACGCCTTGAAGAAATTAATTAAAAGCCCATTGGACTTTAATTAAATTAATATTGGATATTAATCGGGCTTTGAGACCCGTAACGATTAAATTTGGAATTTAAGTCGTAAAGGTTTATTTTATAAAGTGTAATATTTAATTTGGAATTAAATAGTGAATTATAATTAAGTGTGTATTAAATTGGATTTAATTATGTAATTTAATTTAATTCGAGAATTCGTACTTTGAGTACTTATTCGCAAAAACGAGTTTGACTCGAACAAAATCAAATCGTTGTTTGAACATTGAATGATCATTAATTATCAGATTAATTAATTTGGTTAGATTGATTGATAAACATGCTTGTGTGAATACATGGTTGCGATGCATGAATAATGTATATCGGATGGATATTAGATGGGTGGGGCAATTTTGGAAATTGTAATAAATTTGATTTATTAATTGGACCTGCGTATCCAGCCTTATCACCTCATATTCTTTGTATTCTCTTCTCACCTATTCCCCTCAATGTAAATGAGGTTTCTTTAGAAGTGTAGTGTAACGGGTAGAAGTAAATACAAGTGCTAACTGGAGAGAGAAAGTGAGAGATTTGATCTAGGATCAATGTGTAAAGTATCCATCCGCATATCATTATTATTTTACATATGTGCTTTATTATGTGTTTAAGATGCATGTTTAAGGGTGTATGATGATGAGACCTTAACAAAGATAATAAATTGGTTGCCAATTTGCACTCGAAAAACCCTCGCTTCATATTAAGCGTCTTTCCTTCCATTGAGTGATTCTCACTCAAGATCCGAGACGGCATTGGTTTGTTGGCCAAAGTCAAGGCCTTTGTCTTTCGAGGATGTGTTTGAATCACGAAGGCTTTGTTCCATATCAGTGTCTTGTCCAAGTTGTGGTTTTTTGGCCAAAGTCAAGACCACTTCTTGTCCATCGACATTGATTACGAAGATTTCCATGGTCAATGGGTCGCGCTTGACTGGGATCACTAAGTTTGTTGTGCCAAAGCCAAGGCTTAGTTGATTCAGAGGAAAAAGGTTAGGTAATACATTGGATGTATTGGCATATATAAGATATATGTTTCGGACTTGGATATCCCCCTACCGGATCTAGGAATTGGATTGGATCCAATCGATCTTAGAGATCTACCTAGTTAATTATAATACAATTTGTTGGCCAAAGTCAAGATTGTGTGATATTTAACGGGATCCTAGCCCACTAGGAAACACGGTTTCCCGAGTACTCAACAGAGGGTTAGAGGCTCGCCGAAAAATAGTGGGAGGCAATAATTGAACTTGCAATATTCGTTCAATTACTCGCCATACGCGCTCAAACAATATCATTCGTCAAATCAATTAAATGTTAGTTGGACTAATATTTAAATTGTTGTTTTTTATAAGCAGTTGGACTGTATTATAGTTGATTATATAATTGGATTATAGTAATCAATATATTTGAATTAATTAATTTCAATTTACTGTTGATTTTATAATTGGATTATAGTAATCAATGTAATTGAGGTTAATTGATTTAAATTATATTTGATTGTATAGTTGGACTATAATAATCAATATAATACATAGTACCACAAATCGTTGATTAAATAGTTGGACTATTAGAATCAAGATAAAAGAAAGATTAGTGTTTAAAACATAATCCTGGGAGAAAATATTTTTAAACGACTATAATTTTTCAAATTGGGAATTATTTCAGGATGGTCCTGGAAAAATAATAAGTTATTTTATTTGATAAAATAATATATTAAGCCTAAGCCTGGAGTTAAGCAAATAGTAGAGCATGATCTTTGGAAGATCACGTAATGATAACTTAAGTGTTTAATCCATTATACTTGTCATATAGACTCATTAATTTCTTTATCAGAACTAAGGATTAGATTCTTAAAGTATGATATTGAAATTGAAGGATCTTAATAAATCTATACAACAAGGCAACTATAGGTATTGGATACCAGATCTCTCTTTAGTTATTTAAAATATTATTAATGATTGTTTTGATATTTGATATCAGAACTTGCGACTATTGGATAGTTACTTGTTCTTGTTGGATAATTATGACCCATAGCGTCACTATTTGTACATATCATTGTGATGTTGTACAAATTAACTATGTGACAAATGAGATTGCACTCTTATCATTTGTCATTAGATCACCTAGATGTATAAATGATGAGAGGTCCCTATGATTTATTCCTGGATAGAGAATGATATGAGACAGTATCAGTCCACATAGGATAAATCATTAAATATCCCTAGTCAGAGTATTATCGAGATTGGACATCGATAAATACGTAAAAGACTAGTATTACACTTGTGCGCGTTGTGAGGGCACAACGACATAGTTCTCATATATTTGGGTATAGGATACTCATGCAAGTGTAATAGGAGGTTGTGTTTTACCGATGGTACGGGAAACAGCTTCGCTCTGGATTAGACCCCATCAGAATTCCATTGGTAGTATGACTATGTGTCTATGGAAGTCCGAAATCAGGGTAGGTGTATTTGGTCTTAACCTGAGACTTGCACCGCTAATTCTTGCGACAATCAATATACTTTGGTTGAGGTCGTCCAGGGCTTTAACAGGTTCTGTGTACTCCAATACTGGGTATATTGAGAATCGTAGTGTGTTCGGTGTGATGTTAAGACGGAAGTGTCACTCCAGTCATATGGAGATGATGGTCACGTAGGATACGGTACTGGTTCTCTTATGTACTGCAGTCATCGGGATAATATGACTAGGTCATAGTTATCCGATATAGAGACTAGTTACCAGACATCCGACATGTGCTTCGTACGGGGCAGACACAATTCCAGCCCTAGGCCTAGCACGTGATCATCCGATACTGGATCGAAATACGCAATACTACGTATACTACGCCCGATATAGATCGTTTATTCCTGTAAGCATGTTTCTGGAGAATTGGGTAGGCTTGGCGCTTTGCTAGAAGCCAACATTGTCTTGTGAATCGATGTAAACGTAGTACTAGGTACTTACGTGTTCGGATAGTCCAACGACCCGATTTACTGCCAAAATATCCGGAGATCTCATGGGTCGCTCCCCGAAGATTCACCGATGACGTATGACTCGCACTTTAATTAATCTGGGATTAATTTAATGAGAGAGAAAACTAATCTGGGATTAATTGCGGATATATTTTATCTGGGATAAAATATCAATTAAAGAGAGATAACGATTAATTTGGAATTAATCGATAAAATAATATATTTGATATGTTATACGAAATTGGATTTCGACGCGGAATTAAAATTAGATTTTAATTCGGGCGAACAAATTAATTTAGAATTAATTCGTTAGCGACGTGAATAGTGATTTCGCTAGGCGTAATCGTTTAATTATGACGCAATGGAAAATTCTTTAATTTGGAATTAGTGAACCCGAGCCCGGGATTATTTGCGAGCGCATTCGCATTTCAAATTCGAGTGCGGCACGTAAGTCAAATCAAGCGTCAAATCGCAAGTCACATCAAGCGTCAAATCACATGTCACTTTGAGTGATGTGACATTTGATTGATTGATGTGAGTTGATGTGAGGTGATTGAAAGAAAGCATTAAATGCTTTGCTTTTTTGAAATTGAAAAAGGTAAATGGTTTATTATTTTTGGAAAATATAAAAACCAATTACATTTTTCTTTTTCCACGCTCTCTCTCCTCTTCACGGTTTTAGGTCATTTTGGAGCCAAAACCTTTCTCTTCTTCTCTCTCGGTCTTGTACAGATTTATCCTCTGTTTTTCTGGTTTTGACCGAGCAAAAATGGAGAGGCAATTGATTTTGTTGCAAGATCTAAGTGCTAGCACACTCTAGGAGGCATACCAAGGTGATAGGGAAGTGAGTTTGTGAACATGGAAGTTTAACCAAAGCTTGGAGCTTTAATGGAGTCCATGGCCGATTCTTCATGGAGGAGATCCACCCACCACCGTGCAATCCACCATTTGCGCAGCCCACTTCCGAGCATGGGGAGAGCAGTTCGTTCTTCATCTTCGTAGCATCATGACCGATCGATGTGAGTTATTCCGCACCTTCTTTGATGTGTATTCATATTTTTTCATGCTTAATTTATGATCTTGGGAAGCTTAGAGCAAACCAACAGTTCTTTATAAACGGTTGTTACATATTTTAATACGGCTAGTAGTGTCATTGACGGAGAGATAAACATTAAAAAAATAATTTTCGGTAATATAAATAATTTAGAATAGTAGTTTATGAAGTTTTATCACTTAAGCATTAGATGCTTATCCCGTATGGAAAATGATGGTCTGATCTAGATCACGCCACATATCCATATCCATTTAATGAATATTGTATTCAGGGAATGTGATTGAAAATCTCATTTAACCAATGATTGTCATTGTACCACAGATTTATTAAACTAATACATTGGATGTATGTAGTGTAATGAATTGTAAATTGCCTTGGGGTAATTTTCTTTATTTTGTAACTTAGTTAATGAATTATCATGACGTAGTTACGTGTTTCTGAAAGAACACATATTGAACGTCTTGAAAGGTTCGAGAACTTTCAATATGTTCTGATGAAACATGGATCGAATATTTTGACTGGTTAAAAGATATTCTATCTAAAGTTTAGAAAATGTATCTTTAAAATTCATTGTGGGTCTTTAAATTGTTCAAAGATGTTTGATATGATCAAACATATGAATTTATGGCAATTAGTTCTAAAATTATTCAATGAATATGATTCTTACTCAATATTATTCTTCTACGATTCCATCGTGATGGAATTGGACAGTAGGAGAAATCGAATCTTATATGATTTGATTCGTTTGATATTGATTATTACCGAATTAGTTTCAATACTCTTGGGGATATGCTCCAGTAACACTAATTCATCCTTTTAATTAAGATTCCATTAGTTTCTACAGTTACGTATATGATATGTATAATTAGAAAATTCAAAACTTGAAAAATTTGAGATTTGAATCTTTCTTTTGTATAATGGTTATATAATTGAAAGTACTTACGCCTCCAAGGTACAAGTAAAAGTTTATCATTTATTCTATTTAATAGAATATTATATTCTATTTGATATAATATCTTTTCTATGATCCCCGAGTAATAAAATTATTTTATTACTTAGTGTGTAACATCGGATGTTGTCGATTGTAGAAAAGACTTGACTTATTGAAGTCAAATGTGAGAGTGATGAACTAAATGGAACTACATAATTAATAAGATGAATAGACCTTTAGACTTCTTCCATATAAGTCCAATAGGATGTCAGAATCATTTGCGAAGTATTTGATACTTAATGGTTCTGTTGTTTTCTTATCGAAGAAAGTTATCCTATAACTTATAGTGGGAGTGATATTTGATATTGATTTCGAAAGTTAACATTAAACCATAGATCTAAGATTGTTCATAGCTTACTACGATCAAGTTTTGAACTTGATTGAGCTTTCGTTATGAATCGTTCATAGTATGTGCAAATGGTTTCCGCAGCAAAAACAAAGTGAGCTTATTAAAGGTTTGACCTTTATTGTATGACAGTGAGTAAGGTTATACTCAGCAATCTATTGTAGATTCCGAGGAAACTTGTCTCTAGTCACATTAATTGAACAATTAAAGATCTGTTGGTTAATATTAATTTTAAACTGTGTATTTTAGCTAGGAATGCAAAGTAGCGTTTCTGAATGGTTTCTTCGGAAATGAGATCCATTGTGATTTCTTTGTTTGAAGAATTCAGTTCTGGAATGGCCCTAAAGTTTGTATTCTGCTTAGATCGCGGTGTGATATACTAGCTTATAGAGCCTATTGTAGACTCATATGAACTTTTCGAAAATATGTGTTCTCTAATTTTGATATCAGTTAGATTGTCTAATTTTATTAAAGTGTAGAGAATACATATGTGATAGTAGGGTTAGTGGAAGCGTATAAATTTATTTCTAGTGTTATATATCACGATATTATCATTATTAATGTAATAATGAGATGTTTATAAGGTAAAAGGGTTTACCTAAATCTTTTTTTCTCCGTGAAAACGGTAGGAGTAGTCTCTGTTATATTCGATATAAAGTTTTATATGTGATATAAAACTAAGAGACTTGTGAGATACTCACATTAGTAATACATTAGATATAATCTAATAAAGGACACAAAAAGACTATCTATGTGACTGTTAGTATATCTGTTTGACAGTTAGTGTGTCTCTTATATATAATATTCATCTTTCGTAAAGGATGATTCCTTTTGTCGAAAGAGAAATTGATTATAATATCTAGTCAATCTTATGCATCATAGGATGATGGCATAATGAATATTATATTATATGTGATTAAAGATATCAATTTAATTGTAATTGTTACGAGCTATTTTGATACCTTGTAGACCATATGATGGGTCTTGGAACACGTTCTTTGTTATCTTTGAGATTTTAAGGACAAGTTTCTTATTCATGGAGAATATAGTCTGCAACCATTATGGTAAAATTAGTTTTGAGTCTAATTGTGATGTTAGAAGGTCTACATCATAAAGAGTCAGAAAAGATACAATGGGAGTGTCATGGATGATTCTACTGTATGAGTGGAATTAGTTACAACTTATGAAGTATTGACTTATGAAGTTACATGGTGGCCCTATAGATTAGAAGTTTTGTATTAGTGTTATGCTTACGGTTGACTTCATAGTATTTTGGATTTGATCCCTAAATACTTGGACAACACAGTAGTTGTAGCACAATATTAATATTGCATCTAAGTCATATTGATGTATAACTTAGTATCTACAAAATATGAATGATGCTGGCCATGGGAAACATTTGAGATTGTTGGACAAACTCAATATGTTATAGTGGATCTACTTATTGTTGCCTACCTCTTTAGTACTAGGTGAGCTCTTGAGGGCCATGCATATGTGATACACATTTATATGTGTATATGATACCTTGGATTGGCACTAGAGCAAGTGAGAGAAATTGTTAGGGTTGGTGATCGGAGCACTAATCTGGATCGTATTATGACCTGTTCATGAATACGAACAATCTATTTTCATAATATTACATAATATATGGTAGCACATCATGTCTCTTATATATATATATATTCGACCTAATTTGACTAGATTGAAACTAAATATGGTTTAGTGATATATATATATATTGGACAAAGACCTGAGAATTTACAACGTAGTGCGCAGTTACAATGTAGGTTGTAATTGACATTGGGAAACGATACTATAAGTTGTATATTTTCAAATAAAGTTCATGGTCAAGATTTACTGACACGGGTCGGTTAGTAAAATCCGTTGAGACCAGTATGTATCGTATATCGAGACTTAGTCCGATGATATATCCCAGTGAACCATGAGTCTTTGGAGACTCGTATAGACATATAGGTATTTATTCGATAAACAATGAACGACTCATCGAATATTTTCTAATAGATTGTACACCGACGTCAATATGAATCTTCTCGAGTCGAGTAATATAAGGGTCCTTAGACTTGAGATACCACGATGGATATATGAGTTATCCTCCAAACTTTGATGACAGTCACGTCACCGACCTTTTTAGGTCAGACCACCGCTTGTTCGTTGGGTGTGGACTGATGCTCATGATATTCAGTGTGTATCAAGATAGAATTCGCCAGTCCTGTGTACATGACATAGGTATCATGCACATGTTTACGATCTACTAAATCTATAGCCGTGGTACAATGCGGAAGTAAGTTTTGATTGTTATTTAGAGATCGTAAATTAATAAGTCGATTATATTGTAACACAGGGATTTGACATTTGTATCTATATCCTTGGTATAATATGGATAGCCTGTGATGGAGTGATTATAAGTATGTAATGACCTCGACTTGCATAGTTTAGCGAGATTATCTGTTGTCGTCATAATTTACGAGTGGGTGAATTATGGACACGGAATTGGATTCCGTGATGGATAAACCTGAACTTAGAAAGTCCTACAATATGAAGTGTACTCGTTGAGCACTTGAGGAACGTGTTATGAGTAATACCCATTATTATTAATATTTTATCGGATTAAATTAGTTAATTCGAATCGTTTAATCAGTAAATGAATTTACACATGCCGGGGAAATTTTGGTCGTTCTAATGTGCATTTGTATTAGATACATAATTAGATTAGATACACATTCATTAACTTATTGTTGTTGGACAATTATGACCCATAGCATCACTATTTGTAAAATACATGGTGTTTTTTTGTACAAATTAACTATGTGACAAAGGAAATTGCTATTTTATCATTTTGTAATTGGATTACTTGGATATATATAAATTATAAAAGTCCATATGATTAGTTCCAGATTAATAAGATATGAGACAGTATTAATCCACGAACGGTTTAATCATTAAACATCCATAGTCATAGTATTATCGAGACTGGACATCGATAATGTGGAATAGACTAGTATTACACTTGTGCGCGTTGTGAAAGCTTAACGACATAGTTCTCATATATTTAAGTATTGGATACTTATACAAGTGTGATAGGAGGTTCTGTTAGCCGTTGGACCGGGAACAGCTTTGCTCTGGATAGACCCCTCGGAATTCCATTGGTAGTATGACTATGTGTCTATGGGAATCCGAATCAGGGTAGATGTATGTGGTCTTAACCTGAGACTTGCATCGCTAATACTTGCGACAATCTTTACGCTTTGGTTTTGGTCGTCTGGAGCTTTAACAGGTTCTGTGTACACCTCTTCTAGGTTTACTGAGAATCGTAGTGTATTGGGTGTGATGTCAAGATGGAAGTATCACTTCAGTCATATGGAGATGATGATCACGCAAGATACATAACTAGTACTCTTAAATGCTACAGCTATCGTGATAATATGACTAGGTCATGATTATCCGATTATAGAGACTAGTTGCTAGTGATCTGATATATGCCTCGTACGGGGCAGACACAATTCTTGCCATAGGCCTAGCATGTGACATCCGATACTGGATCGTATTACGCAATACATAGTATACTATGCCTGATACAGATTATATATTCCTCGTTGAATATTTCTGGAGAATTGGGTAGGCACGGTGCTTTGCTAGAAGCCAACCATGTCTTGTAAGTCGGTGAGAATGTGGTACGAGATACGCACGTGTTCGGATAGTCCGATGACCGTATTTACTGCCAACATATCCAGGAATCTCTTGGGTCGCTTCCCAAAGATTCACCAATGATATTTGACTCGAACAAAATTAATCTGGGATTAATTATGAGAGATAAAATTAATCTGGGATTAATTACGGTAAGAATTTATCTGGGATTAAATTCGTCTAGAAGAGAGAACGCGATTAATTTAGAATTAATCAATTAAATAATATATTGGATATATTAATTGAAATTGGATTTCAATGCAGAATTAAAATTAGATTTTAATTCGAGGCAAACGAATTAATTTGGAATTAATTCGTAAGTGACTTTCGTAATAATTTTGCTAGGCATTATTATTTAATTAAATTGGATTTAATTACGTCGCGATGGAAAATTCGTGTAGTCGGATTAAACGAAACCGAGCCCAAGTCAAGTTGTGTGAGCTAACTAAATTTTGAATTTAAAGTGGTGGGACCCACTTTACTTACATCAATATTTTGACATGTGATGGAAGTGGTTGAGCTCATTTAATGCAATTTCCATTACACCAACTTTGGAAGTCAACTTGATTTTTATGTTTTTGAAAAACAACACACTACCTACCAAGTTTTGAACTTGAAAAATATTCCTCTCTCTTCTACCTCTCATTGACGTGAGTCTCTACCTTGGAGGGAAAATTTTTGTTGTAAAATTTTCTTAAGCTAGCACTTAAAAAGTTAAATCTAGGTGATAGGGAAACCCACCCAATTGTTGGAAACACTCAACAAAGCTTGGAGCTTCAACATTCAACATTCAAGGAGAAATTTTTGAAATTCCTCAACCGATCATTGTAAGTATTTCCGCAACTTTTTTTATTTTATTCACACTAGAATCATGTTTAGGATCCTTGGGATGTCTTAGAGACACTAACAATGGTATCATGAGCCACATAAACTTGATTTTAATTTCTAGGGTTTATAGACTTTAAATTGGGGATTTTGCTTGGAGCATGTATTTTCCTAAATTGATTGTTTGGTTGTGCTTAGATTTTGATAACTTATAGTTATGTATGATTGGATTTGAAAAAAATTGATTAGATTAATTTTCCCTAAATTTCCTCACTTGGCCGAACATAACCTTAGGAGCACTCAGGGTGATTTTTTGAAATTTAACAATTGGATATGTTAATGGCATGAAATGAATATTGATTGTTGATTTAATTGGATTGAAATCAAAATTTGATATTATTTTTGCCTAATGCCGTGAGTTGTAGCATGTTGAATGGATTGATTTTGCCTCAATTTTGTGTTGGACATGAATTTGAGAATAAGCATGATTAATTAGATTAATTAATGTTTTGGAAATATTAGATTAATTAATTAATTGTGGTAATTGCACTTTAATTAGATTAATATGATATTTAGAATAATGTATTAATTTAATTTGTTGTATTTGGGCTAATGGGCTTAGTTGGGCCAAATTTGGTTTTGGACAATTGGGTTGGATCCAATTGGGCCTAAAACCATTTCCATAAAGTCCAAATATGACTATTGGGCCTTTAATAATTTAATTGGGCCTAAATTGATTTTTGGCAAAGGGTGATTCCTAATTGGGCCTTGGAATTTTGGGTTGGATCCATAATGGCCAAAGTCTATGCCTAAAGAATTAATTGAAAGCCCATTGGACTTTAATTGAATAAGCATTGGATGCTATTGGGTCTTTGAGACCCATTTAGATTGGATTTGGAATCCAAGTCTAAAAGACACTATTAAAAGTGTAATTATTTAATTTGTAATTAAATATGAATTAGTATTGGATACAATTTAAATTGGATATTAAATTGTAGTTCGATATAATTCAAGAATACGTACTTTGAGTATTTATTCTTAAACGAGTTGGACTCGGGCAAATCAAATCGTTGTATGAACATTGGATGATTATTAATCAAAGATTAATTAATTGGATTAGATTGATTGACAGCATGCTTTGTGTGAATACTTGGATGTATTTGTATTAATAATGTATATCAGATGGATATTAGATGGGTGGGGGCAATTTTGGAAATTGTTGTAAATTTGGAATTTATTTAAATTGGACCTACGTGTCCAGCCTTTCACCTCCTTATCTCTTTGTATTTCTCTTCTCACCAATTCCCCTCAATATAAATGAGGTTTCTTTAATGTATTATGTAATTGGGTAGAAGTATGTAAAGTGCTAGCGTGAGAGAGGAAATTGAGAGATTTGTTCTAGGAACAAATTTTTATATATCCATCCGCATATCATTATAAAATTTTACCACGCCTTATTATGCTTTTAGAATGCATGTTTAAGGGTGTATGATGAGACCTAATCAAAGATAATAAATTGGTTGCCAATTTATGCGAAAACCCTCACTACAATATTAAGCGTTTTTCCTTCCATTGAGTGGTTCTTTCTCAAGATCCAAGATTGGCTTTGATTTGTTAGCCAAAGTCAAGATCATTGTCCATCGCGGATGTGTTTGAACTATGAAAGCTTTGTTATATATCGCATGTCTTTGACAGTTGTGACTTGTTGGCCAAAGTCAAGGTCACTTATGTACTTCGACGTGGATTACGAAGCTTTCCCACTATCAATGGGTCACGCTTAACTGGAATCATTAAGCTTGTTGAGCCAAAGATAAGGCTCAGTTGATTCAGAGGAAAAGGTTATGATAATATATTGGATATATGTTTTGGACTTGGAGGTCCACCTACCGGATCTAGGAATTGGATGGGATCCAATTGATCTTAGAGATCTACATAGTTAAGTTTCATACAGCTTGTTGGCCAAAGTCAAAGTTGTGTGTTATTTAACGGGATCCTAGCCCACTAGGAAACTAGGTTTCGCGAGTACTCAACAGAGGGTTAGAGGCTCGCCGAAAAATAGTGGGAGGCCAATATTAAATTTATAATTTCATTTAATACTTGCTAATACGCGCTCTTTTAATTATTATATCTCGTTATATATATATATTAGTTGGACTAATATCTTTTATTGCTTTCTTTGAACAGTTAGACTGTACAAGACACTACTCCACTTGTAGTTGGTTATATAGTTGAACTATAGTAATCATTATATTTTGAGTGTACCCCATATCGTTGATTAGATAGTTGGACTATTGCAATCGAGATGGCTGGAAAGATTAACGTTAGAGACATAATCATGGGTGAGAATGTCTTTAACGGTGCCAATTTTCCAGATTAGGAGATGAATCTTAGGATAATCCTGGGAGCCGAGAAGTTGCTCTATGTTATAGACAAACCTCTCGGGCCTGAGCCCGGACTTGAGCGACCAGTTGATCATGAGCTTTGGATGACTCATCGAGATGATAACTTTACCGCTCAATCCGTAATGCTTGCCGCAATGACACCTCAATTTCATCGTCAAAATAAAGGATTGGATCCTTATAATATGATGTTGAAATTGAAGGACCTTCACAGATCTAACCTTAGATCTCAGAAGTACGAATTGCAGAAGAAGCTCTTCCGCTCACGTATATAAGAGGGTACATCTGTCGAGTACTATGTGTCGCAGATGATTGTTGACATCGAACAGCTAGGTCAGCTGGGCATAACCTTCGAGGCCGAGACTTCTATAGATTTGATCTTACAGTCTCTGCCCGATTGCTGGGACGGGTTCATCATGAACTACAATATGATGAACCAAGAAAAGACTCTTGTAGAGTTGATGGCAATGCTGAAAGAGTCAGAGCCAGAGCTTCTGAA
The DNA here is from genome assembly GCA_019454045.1 of Zanthoxylum bungeanum. NCBI lineage: Eukaryota > Viridiplantae > Streptophyta > Magnoliopsida > Sapindales > Rutaceae > Zanthoxylum > Zanthoxylum bungeanum. The sequence goes on along the minus strand of SKCR01031198.1, from coordinate 234,261 downwards.
GGGCAAGAAGCGCGAGGCGCATCTTACTTCTACATCTCAGAAGGCCAAGGCTTGGCCGAAGGCTTCTGGAGGTGTGAAGAAGAAGAAAAAGTAGGGCAAGGCCAAATCATCACAGTCTTCTGGGAAGACTAAGGACAAATCCCAAGACGTCTGCCTACACTGTGGCAATCGGGGTCACTGGAAGCGTGACTTCCGTGAGTACAAGGTGCAGATGAAGGAAGTGATGGCGGGCAAGGCTCCGGCTTCAGGTATGTTTGTTATTGAAATAAACATGTCCACTACTGGTTTTAAAAATTGGATTTTTGATTCTGGATGTGGTACTCACATATGTACTGATGTGCGGGATCTGCAGATTAGTAGAAGACTGCTTCAATAGAGATCGACCTGCGAGTCGGAAATGGGACAAGAGTCGTTGTTTTGGCTGTAGGGACCTATATTTTGAATTTGCCATCGGGGCATGTAATTACTTTAGGAGACTGTTATTTTGTACCTAGTTTGACTAGAAACATCATCTCTGTATCTTGTTTAACCCTATATGGGTATAACTATGTATTCAGAAACATTGGGTGTTTTGTATATAAAGATGATATTTTGATATGTACAGCAGATGTTAATAATGGTCTTTATATTTTGAATATAAATGAATCTCAAACATATAATATGACAAACAAAAGGCTCAAATTGAGTAACACAGATGAAACTTATCTGTGGCATTGTCGTCTGGGATACATTAACAAGACTCTTATATCCACACTTTCGAAGAGTGGATACTTGGACAGATTTGATCCTAATTCATATGACGTCTGCGAATCTTGTTTATTAGGAAAAATGCCTAAAACGACTTTTAGCGGTAAAGGTGTACGTGCCACCGAACTGTTAGCTCTCGTTCATAGTGACGTATGATGGCCCATGTCTAGCCAGGCTAGAGGTGGATATGAATACTTCGTAACCTTTACGGATGATACATCACATTATGGTTATGTGTATCTTATGAGACACATGTCGGAAACTTTTGAGAAATTCAAAGAGTTTCGACACGAAGTAGAAAAAAAGACCGGTAAAAGTATTAAAACATTGCGGTCAGACCGTGGTGGAGAATACTTGAGCAATGATTTTCTCGATTACCTGAAAGAATATGATATTCTTTCACAGTGGACTCCTCCCGGGACACCTCAATTGAACAATGTGTTCAAACGGAGAAACCAAACTTTGTTGGATATGGTAAGGTCAACGATGAGTCACACTAAGCTACCAAATTCATTCAGGGGATACGCATTGAATAGTGCAATACTTATTTTGAATAAGGTTCCGTCAAAGTCTGTTGGATAGACTCCATATGAAATATGGACATGAAAGAAACCGGGTTTCACATTCCTGAAGATTTGGGGATGCTAAGCATACGTTAAACGTTTGGATGGTACCAAACTCGAACCCAAATCGGATAAGTGTCTATTTGTAGGTTATCCTAGGGAAACCAAAGGATATTACTTCTACAACCCACAAGAGAACAATATATTTGTTGCTTTCCATGCGGTTTTCCTCGAAAATGAATTCCTAAATGCAGTAATAAGTGGGAGGAAAGTAGAACTCGATGAAAATCAGAGTGATACTTTTCCTGGAACTGAACCCTTCACGGAACATGAACAATTCATCAGGGATGAGACTGTTGATGAGTGGTAAATAGATCACTATTTCCCACTCCTCTGACTTATTATTTCGCTTAGTTTCTCGAATTTTATGAACGTTTTGATGTGTTTTAGTTTATTTTGTAGATAAAATAAAATCAAGACTCAATGGAATCATTTAGGATGAAATATAGAACAATTATGGTCAAAAATTGGACTTGACATTTTGATTTTGGAGATTGGAAACTTGAAATGGCTTTCTAACGAAGTACAATTGCGGAAATTCCAACTTTGCGTAATTTTTGTATTTTGGCCATAACTTTCTACTCCGATATCGGATTGAGGTGATTCAAGTTCCAAATTAAAGAAGACTCAAAGATCTACAACTTTAACGTTCATAATAATTTTGAATTCGGAAGATATCATGACCGAAATGGATAAAACATCCGTAAGTATGTTATGTGTAATTATTAAAGTCATTTTCAAAAAAAATAAATAATAAATAATGAAAATTGTCAAACTTTTTAGTGGAGGATTTGGTACCATGTTTGGTGGAGAAATTAGTTAGAGAAATTTATGGAGAAATTGGTGGAGAAATTGGTGAAGGCAAAATTTTACCTATAAATACCAAGCAATTTCATTTGTAAATTTCATATTTTCTTATATTTAATTCCCTAAGAATACTAAGAATATTGTATCTTGTTTGTTTATTTACAGCTTTCAGTAATTAATTTTCGCAGTTACACTTTCTTTTCTTTACTTTTCAGTCTTTACTTTCTGCAATTTACTTTTACGCAATAGTACTTTCCTTTCTTTACTTTTCAGTTTTTACTTTTCAGTAATGAGGAGGAAACTCTCCCTTGCTGGGGTTAAAGGTAAAGCTTTTATTACTAATATTTAGATTAATCTCCCTTAATTATAATATATAAACTATTTAAAACCTGACTTAATGAGGATACCGCCTTATGGTCGGTTGGTAATTATTAAAATTGGTTTTAACCTGACTTAATGAGGTTACCGCCTGGTTGGTCAGTTGGTAATTAATTATTAATTTGACTTAATCAGGATACCGCCTATATGGCTGGTTGGTAATATCACGCAAAGTTAATATATTATATTGAGGGAGATATCTAAAATAGTAGTGATAAAAGTGAATCTTTACCCCAACATTTTCTTTTATTATACTTTTACATTTTTAATTTCCAGCATTTACTTTTCAGCCTTTATTTTATGTCTTTTATTTTACTTAAGTTTTTACTAGCCGTAAATATATGTCGTAGCTAAACTCGTTATCTAGGGTTGTGATGAATTCCAATATCACTGGTTTATAAGGGGTTATTTGATAGTTTGGGTAATAAAAAGGTTTACTTATTAAATCTTAAGCTTAATGCTTCTCGTTAACTGGCCATTAATAAGATTGATCTGGTAAACTTAAAATAAACTTGGAAAATGGATTTTAAGTTTAAACCCTAGACTCAATAGCCCACGATCTTCCTTGAGGATAGATAACCTTTTAATAGATTTCTTTATAGGATAAGAATATACATGTCGGGCATGGGTAGCCATAATTGGAACTTAATCTTAATGAATTCAGATAACTTGGTTGACATAGGAATATGATTAATTAAGTTACACTGGGTCTTTGTATCTGACCATTGGAAGAGGCTTTTGCATAATTTCGTGTTCCAGGTTAATAAACCGATATTTTACACAAACATAAAATAACCACTTCATCTTTTAAAAAGATATTGGAAAGATTCACAACCCTGGATAGTTTCTAAATTTTGAATTTTCTTCATTATATTTTCGTACAATTTTATTTACTTGTTTTAATTTTTAAAGTATCCACCCAATCAAATAATCAATCCATTAGATACTTGTAAATATTTAACTTCATAAATTGATATCAAAAGGTTTTAAGTCCTCGTGGGATCGATGCTTTTTATACTACTTGAACGATACGTGTGATTGCACCGGTCAAGTTTTTGGCGCCGTTGTCAGGGACTTAGTTATATTTCACTATTAGTTTTGAGGTTAGATACGTTACTTGTATCTAATTTTCTTTTTACTTATTATTTTTGTTTTCTTGTGTTTCAGGTTCTAAAACACTACATGAGACGAACCAGAAGCTTTGAACTTCGACCGCTTGACCCAGAAATTGAAAGAACCGTCAGAAAGTTGAGAAGAGAAATGCGAGAAGGCTAAGAAGCAATTGTCAATATGGAACCTGAACCTTTGGAGGTTGCACCACCAATTCCCATTCGAGACAGAACTATTCCAGTGGTTGACAGCCTCATTTCTTGTATTGTACTTCCTCCCTTACCAGTAAATGCATGTGACATCAAAACATGTATTCAGATGATTCAGCAGTCAGTTTAGTTTGGGGGGAATGCAACTGAAGATCCTAATGCCCACATCAGCAACTTCCTGGAAGTTTGCGGCACCTTCAATTACAACCGAGTAGCTGAAGAAGTAATGAGACTGCGAGGTTTTCCATATTCCTTGAAAGACATAGCTAAAGCTTTGCTACATTCAGTACCAGCAGGTTCCATCACAAGTTGGAACACTCTAGCCACCAAATTCCTTGCAAAGTACTTTCTACCAGCCAGAACTGCAAAGCTGAGGAATGACATCATATCCTTTGTGCAACATGATTCAGAATCCCTTTGCGAAGCTTTGGAAATGTTCAAGGATTTTGACCGGCGTAAACACACACGTATAACGCAAGCGCACGTATCGTTCAAGTAGTATAAAAATATCGATCCCACGAGGACTTAATTCCTACTGTTGTTATTAATTATGAATCTATTTATTTACAGATATCTAATTGAGGATGAGGAGAATGATTGTTTGATGGTTGAATGTGGTTTTACCAAAAATAAATAAAAAGACAAAAGAAAATACTAAGGAAAATAACAAAGACACAAAGATCTAGGGTCGTGAATCCTTCTAATATCTTTTAAAAGATGAAGTGGTTATTTTATGTTTGTGTAATAAATTAGTTTACTAACCTGGAACACTAAATTATGCAAAAGCCTCTGTCGATGGTCAGACGCAATACCCAGTTTAACCCAATTGAACCATATGTCTATGTCAACCAAATTATCTGGATTCATTAAGTTTAAGTTCCAATTATGGCTACCCCCGCCCGACAGGTATATTCCTATCCTGTAAGGAAATCTATTAAAGGGTTATCTATCCTCAAGGAAGATCGTGGGCTATTAAATCTAAGGCTGAAACCTAAAATCCTTATGTCTAGTTCATTTTAGATTTACCACATCAATCTTATGGTGTGATCAGACAACAAGAAGCATTAAGCTTAAGATTTAATAAGTAAACCTTTAAATTACCCAAACTATAAATAACCCCTTATAAACCGGTGATATTAGAATTCATCACAACCCCAGATAACTAACACATAACTAGGGCTAGTAACAACTTAAAAGTAAAAGACATAAAGTAAAAATACTGAAAAGTAAAAGACATAAAGTAAAACTGAAAAGTAAATAAAATAAAATGCTAAAGTAAAAGGAATTACTTTTACCACTACTAATTTAGATATCTCCCTAAAATATATATAAACTTGTGATAATAATACCAACCGACCATATAGGCGGTATCCTGATTAAGTCAAATTAAGTCCAACCAGCCATAAAGGCGGAACCAAAATTAAATTGCCAACCTACCAATCTGGCGGTATCCTTTATTAGTCAGGTTTAAACCAGATTAAAATGAATTACCAACCGACCAATCTGGCGGTATCCTTTTTAAGTCAATATTTAAATAGTGAATATATTATTTTAAGGGAGATTAATCTAAATAGTAACAGTAAAAGAATTACCTTTCACCCTAGCTGGAGAAGTTACCTCCTCATGGTAAATAGTAAAAACTGTAAAAAGTAAAAAGTAAAAATTAAATTACTATTATTACAAAAGTAATTAAAATTATTTACAAAACTAAAAACTAAAAATAAAAAAACGAAAAAAACTAAAGAATCTAGAGAGAGAAGCTCTCTCTTTAGAAGGAATTGAAGAGAGAGGAAGGTGCCCTGAAATCTGAAATTTCGCTCTATTATAGGAAAATTTTTCACTGTTCGGGCGTCGCGACGCCAAGGACCTCAGCGTCGCGACGCTGGATTTGTCGACGTGGCACGATGACAGCTTGACACGTAGCGATTCGGATAAGAGGATAAGGTCGACACGTGTCATGGCGGCTAAGACTCAATTATTATGCTGACGTCATTGGTGACGTGGCACTGTTCATGACGTCATTGGTGACGTCACGCTGACGTGTTGGAGGGCGATTGTCGGCATCGTGAGATCTCGACACGTGGCAGAGGCGCATTTTAGCATCTCCGTTGTGATGGCGACACCTGGCAAGCGCAAGATAGTATGATCGGCGCATTTTAGTAAGCGGCGCACTTTAGCAAACTTTCTGATTGGTCCACTTGTCCTCGGCGCATGTTAGCAATTCCGGCGCATTCTGGGCGTCGCGACGCGCAAGGCTTCAGCGTCGCGACGCTGAAATGACGATTTTGCCCTTTTTCGCCAATTTTTACTGTTTTGCCCCAAATCACCTCCAGAATGTCCTGAAACTTTATTTGTCTACAAAATAACACAAAACCCACCAAAACATTCACAAAACTCAAGAAACTATACAAAATTTTTGGTTAAATGAGTGTGAAATAGTGATATAAATACCACTCATCACACCCCCAACCTAACATTTTGCTAGTCCTCGAGCAAAATACATAATAAAATAACATAATAAAATTTAACTAAGCCATTTTCGTAGGGATCACGGTTGCATTTAGCCTATGCAACAAGCCTTTAAACCCCTAGGTGTCCCTAGTGGACGAGTTGTAGTCTCGTGAGGGCTTACAGCAATGATACCCACAAACATTTTACAAAAGTAAAAAGGTAGTTAAAACTAATGCACACAAAAGCAAAAAGACAAGCGAAAAGAGAATAAAGAAAGTTAGTGACTAATCAGGTGAAAATTCTACTCCAAGTTACTAGTTGTTTTGTTTCTTTCTAAATTACCGAATAAGTAATTCTCCGATTATTTTTACCATTCTCCATATACACAGCTAACAAAATATTAATCAACTCATTTTTGTCCACATCAGTCATAAGTGCAGTTGATAAGAGAGTAATATTTTTGTCCTAAAGTTCTATCAGATTTCACATCTTTTTGTAGTAATGGAGTAATTTTTCTGATTTTTCTGATTTTTTCTATGATTTTTCTCTATTTTTTATTTATATACAATACCTTCTGTCTATGTAGTGAGCTTTGGGTCGGTGGCTCCCAAACCAGTTGGCTTTAGGGCACCAGGTGTTAAGACACCCCTACAAACTTAATTACTCAGACTTCAGATATATATATATATTTGCAGCATCTTTGATCCATGTAACGAGCTTTGGGCCAATGACTCCCAAACCAGTTGGTTTTAGGGCACTAGGTGTTAAAAACCCTTACAGACTTAATAACTCGGATCTCGAACGTTTTTTTTTTTTTTTTTTTTTTTTTTTTTTACTCCATCACTTTTTAGAGATGCTTCCTCCAATTAAACTAGAGCACTGATATTACAAACTTTTCAATTTTAGCTCATGTCCGTATGTTACTATGAATGTTGATAATACCTGTCAACTGAGCATAAGAAGATTCATTTTAGTCAGTATTATGGAGAATTCACAAATTAAATAATTCAAAATGAAATAAACAAAAATTAACTTGTTTTGAAATAGGTTTGAAATACGTCTCAGGAGTGAAAACTCCTTACTCAGCTATCTCTTACCAATTTCACTTTTTTAGTCAAAATAAAAAAAAAACACAAATATTTTTGTAATTTTTTGAAAATTTCAATTTTTTTTGTATTTTTCGAAAAAATTTTGAACTAAAAATAAAAACAACATACAAACTAAAAAAAAAGGTACTAATCAACTAATTCCCTCCCCCAAACCTAAATGAGACATTGTCCCCAATGTCTTAAACAGTAAAAGGAGAGTTAAGAAGGTCGTACCTGGTTAGCTGAAATCTACAGGAAATTAAAGGTTAAGATCCAGATTAATTCGACGCCTCTTACCACGATCGTCCTCGGACGAATTTATCTTTGAAAGGATAGGGTCCAACTTGTGGTTCATAGGCTATGAGTTGGTCTATTAGATCCGGAGCATTCTGGCAGTGAAGAGGAGTTCTTTCATAGGTTTCGACACGAACCCATTTCTCCGAGCATCATCAAGAAACACACAAAGAAAATCATAAAATCCATCAACGTTGAGCAGTCCAAGCGGTTTCTGGTGTATATTCAGGTTCGCCCAAGATAGAACTATAAAAATTTCCTCCAATGTGCCCAAGCCACCTGGCAAAGCAATAAAAGCATCAGCACGATTAATCATTTCTACCAATCGTTCAGACATACCTGGCACGATCAGTTCCTCTCCGTTTGACGAACCAATAAGATTTGCCTCTGCCAAGGGTTTTGGGATGATTCCCAAAACATGACTGCCTCCTTCCTGTACAGCCTTTGAAACGATCCCCATAAGTCCAAGATTTCCTCCGCCATATATTAAGTGCATATTCCTTGCTGCTAAGACTCGACCCAATTCCTGTGCTGCTTCTATGTATTATGGTTTAGTTCCAACACTACTACCGCAAAACACACAGATGTTTTCAACTCGTCTTCTTGAAGTAGCTTCCATTTTTTTTATGTGTTTCTTTCTCAAATCAGGATGCCTTCAAAAGTGCAATGACGGGCTGAATTTATAGTACCTGAAAAAGGGTGAGTAATAATAGCACTAATATCTTCCAAAGGACGATTGTTAGCTAAACAACAAAAGAAATCGTGAAAGGTCAAAAAGTCTGGATCCTGTCTACGAAAATAAAGATAATTACAATAAAAGCGAATCAAAGCAATAATAAGACAACGGAATTGTGTACGCAATACGCTACTCGTTTGGTATATAAATCCATTAGGATGCGTTTCAAGAATCCATTCATTAATCAGCCATCGCTAATGAATTAGCTTTCATTTTTGCCAAACACCATTCCTTCTGTATTAAAATGCTCCGTTTGTGCTTTTCTCTATAAAAATAACACACAAAATTAAAAAGTTCACACTATGTATACACAAAAGAGTTCAGAAGATAATACATGGTCAGCTGAATTTACAGGAAAAATTACCGATAGGAAAAATTTATGTTCAATTTACGTTTTTTTTTTTTTACTTACCACGATCGATAATTGACCAATTTTTAGTGAAAATTTCGACAGAGTCTCCTCTAAAAACTCAAAATTTCCCCAAATTCATCCTAAAACTAACACTTCAAAAATCACCACAATGTCAAACTTCGCCCCCAATTCTACAAAATTCCATCGATCTGGCAGTTTCTAAACTCAGAATTCAGCCAGTTATTCACCGCCAAACTTCCAAATTCACAATCCTCCAATTTCAACAAAATCAACCACAAACTCATTTAAATTTTTTTTTTTTTTTTTGGCAAAACCATGTCTTGCGACTGATAGATCCATAGGGACACGTTCCAAGAGATGTCTCCTTACTTGGCCGTCTCTTCTGGATCAACTTTGTATCTTCGTGATTTTGTCAAATTTTTATTTTGAAAATCCCGCTTGCACTGGCTTGCTTTGTCCTAAAAAAAATTCCGTTTTTATTTTTCCTGCAAAACTAACACACAAAATAAAAAAAAATTCACACAAAATATGAAAAATAAATTACAACAAATTGCATGGGTTGCCTCCCTGCTAGCGCTAAATTTTCATCTTCAGCCAGACGTGATTGAAATTAATCTGTTATGGAGGTTTCAATGTCGTTTTAGATGTCCAATCAAAAACAATCCCGTGAGCGTTGCTTTTGAAGGGTCTCTTCCAACAGTAAGGTGGCAAAAATAGTTTTGTCTCATTCAGTGCTCGTGTCACCTTTTTGATTCTTGTTACTCCAGTGGTTCCTGCAAAGAAAGAAAGAAAATCAGGAGGTCTTATATGGTGCTTGACTTGGAATGGAAGTTCCATTCTGTCAAGCTTCTGGGTGATATCTTTGATTTGTACTCCCCAAAACAGCGATGTTTCTCCTGAATGCTCTGGATCTTTATTAAGGTCAGACATTTGCTCCTCCATTTGCTCTGTTTCTTTCTCCACCTTTTCTTCACAGATGTATTGTAAAATTTTTGTATTCATCTCTTCATCTGTCATCTGTGAAATACATGCTTCAAAATTGTCAACCTTAGGATGCAAAGATGTTTCTGACATTAGGTCTTCATCCTCTGATATGACTGGAATGGATGGTTCAGATAGATCTTCTTCAAACATCAAGGTAAAGCATGCTCCAAGATCTTCATTTTGAGGATTGAAAGTTTGATCCTCCATTGTTGGTGCAGTTGGTACAAATAGATCAGCTTCATCCTCGTCAGAATCTGAATAATAAAAGTCAAATTGAGACTTTACCGGTTCGGGCTCCTGAACTGATACCTCTGGTTGTTGATAATGCTCAGCCTCCTCCTCTGTTGAAGTGTCTTTGTGGATTTCTGGGAACTCGAAGGCTTCATCAGTGTCATCTCTGAAACTGGTTCTTGAGATATGATGTCCTGGTTTTTTGTTAATTGTCTGATCTGATCTGTCATTCTTTGTATGGATTCTGCGTTACTCTGAATTTGTGCATCAAATCGACCTTCTTGTTCTTTGAACATGTGAATCAATTGATCTTCCTCGGATTGTTGTGATTCTTGATAAGGATCGAAGGAAGATGGTGGATAAGATGGAAAATGTGATGGTTCAGTGAAATATGTTGGCTCATCATACCATGAAGGATTCTGATAGTTCTGCCACCCTGAATTGTAGTTGTACTCGCAATAATCGCTTGGGTGGTTACCATTACATATGTCACATCTCCACATTGAATTCTGTTGAGCAAAAGTAGTATTACTTGGTTCTGGCATCCAGTGATAGTCATTGGGCTGAACAACAGGCCTCAGAAAACTGGACTGTGCCCAGATTTGGGATTTGGGGTGTATCTTCTTGTAAAGTTCGTGATTTCTCAATCTCCCAGTAGTGTTCCATTTTTTAATCACCTGAAAAATAAAAGAAATAAAAATTACAAAATAAAAGAAAGAAAATTAGATATAAGTAAATTAGATAGTTTCAAAATTAACAACTCAAGAAAATTAAGTCCCCGGCAACGGCGCCCAAAACTTGACGGCGCGTAAACATACACGTATAACGCAAGCGCACGTATCGTTCAAGTAGTAAAAAATATCGATCCCACGAGGACTTAATTCCTACTGTTGTTATTAATTATTGAATCTATTTATTTACAGATATCTAATTGAGGATGAGGAGAATGATTGTTTGATTGGTTGAATGTGGTTTTACAAAATAAATAAAAAGACAAAAGAAAATACTAAGGAAAATAACAAAAGACACAAAGATCTAGGGGTGAATCCTTCTAATATCTTTTAAAAGATGAAGTGGTTATTTTATGTTTGTGTAATAATTAGTTTACTAACCTGGAACACTAAATTATGCAAAAGCCTCTGTCGATGGTCAGACGCAAATACCCAGTTTAACCCAATTGAACCATATGTCTATGTCAACCAAATTATCTGGATTCATTAAGTTTAAGTTCCAATTATGGCTACCCCCGCCCGACAGGTATATTCCTATCCTGTAAGGAAATCTATTAAAGGGTTATCTATCCTCAAGGAAGATCGTGGGCTATTAAATCTAAGGCTGAAACCTAAAATCCTTATGTCTAGTTCATTTTAGATTTACCACATCAATCTTATTGGTGATCAGACAACAAGAAGCATTAAGCTTAAGATTTTAAGTGTAAACCTTTAAATTACCCAAACTATAAAATAAACCCTTATAAACCGGTGATATTAGAATTCATCACAACCCCAGATAACTAACACATAACTAGGGCTAGTAACAACTTAAAAGTAAAAGACATAAAGTAAAAATACTGAAAAAAGTAAAAGACATAAAGTAAAACTGAAAAGTAAAATAAAATAAAATGCTAAAGTAAAAGGAATTACTTTTACCACTACTAATTTAGATATCTCCCATAAAATAATATATAAACTTGTGATAATAATACCAACCGACCATATAGGCGGTATCCTGATTAAGTCAAATTAAGTCCAACCAGCCATAAAGGCGGAACCAAAATTAAATTGCCAACCTACCAATCTGGCGGTATCCTTTATTAGTCAGGTTTAAACCAGATTAAAATGAATTACCAACCGACCAATCTGGCGGTATCCTTTTTAAGTCAATATTTTAAATAGTGAATATATTATTTTTAAGGGAGATTAATCTAAATAGTAACAGTAAAAGAATTACCTTTCACCCTAGCTGGAGAAGTTACCTCCTCATGGTAATAGTAAAAACTGTAAAAAGTAAAAAGTAAAAATTAAATTACTATTATTACAAAAAGTAATTAAAATTATTTACAAAACTAAAAACTAAAAATAAAAAAAACGAAAAACTAAAGAATCTAGAGAGAGAAGCTCTCTCTTTAGAAGGAATTGAAGAGAGAGGAAGGTGCCCTGAAATCTGAAATTTCGCGCTCTATTTATAGGAAAATTTTTCACTGTTCGGGCGTCGCGACGCCAAGGACCTCAGCGTCGCGACGCTGGATTTGTCGACGTGGCACGATGACAGCTTGACACGTAGCGATTCGGATAAGAGGATAAGGTCGACACGTGTCATGGCGGCTAAGACTCAATTATTATGCTGACGTCATTGGTGACGTGGCACTGTTCATGACGTCATTGGTGACGTCACGCTGACGTGTTGGAGGGCGATTGTCGGCATCGTGAGATCTCGACACGTGGCAGAGGCGCATTTTAGCATCTCCGTTGTGATGGCGACACCTGGCAAGCGCAAGATAGTATGATCGGCGCATTTTAGTAAGCGGCGCACTTTAGCAAACTTTCCGATTGGTCCACTTGTCCTCGGTGCATGTTAGCAATTCCGGCGCATTCTGGGCGTCGCGACGCGCAAGGCTTCAGCGTCGCGACGCTGAAATGACGATTTTGCCCTTTTTCGCCAATTTTTACTGTTTTGCCCCAAATCACCTCCAGAATGTCCTGAAACTTTATTTGTCTACAAAATAACACAAAACACATCAAAACATTCACAAAACTCAAGAAACTATACAAAATTTTTGGTTAAATGAGTGTGAAATAGTGATATAAATACCACTCATCAGATTTACTCCAGAAATGTCCTCACCATGAGATTGCAAAATGGCTACAAGTCCAAACCTTATACAATGGACTTTCTGGAATAATGAGAACCACAATTGATGCTGCTGCTGGAGGAGTTTTAATGGAAAAAGGAGGAGATCAATTCTGAGACCTAATTAAAGAAATGGCTAACAATAATTCATTGTGGCCAACAGAAAGGAGCTTGATCCAACAAATTACTGGAATTTATGAAGTTGGAGCCAACACAGCAGTGAATGCCAAGCTGGATCAGATATGCAAATTCTTTGAAACTCTTAGCATACAAATTAATATTGGATCCACAAGTTCACCATATGGAGGAGCACCAGAACCAAACCAACATAAAGAAATGGTGAATTACGTCAACAATTTCAACAGACAGGGGAACAATCCATATTCCAACACCTATAACCCAGGGTGGAGGAATCATCCCAATTTCACATGGAGCAATAATTCAGGGCAAATGAACAATCCACCACCCAGATTCCAACAGCAGAATAAAAGCCAGAAGTATGACAAAGAAACAGGAATAACAGAAGTGCTGACCCACTTGAAAAAGATAGAAGAAAAACATGACTCTCAAGCAGCTAGGTATGATGCTTTGTTTCAATCCCAAACAGCATTAATTCAAAGTCAATCTGCTTCTATTAAAGCACTGGAGAATCAAATTGGGCAACTGGCCAATGCTCAGAGTTACAGACCGCCAGGAAATCTTCCCAGCAACACATAACCAAATCCAAGGAACATAGGGAATGAGCAATGTCATGCCATCATGTTAAAAAGTGGTATTGAAATCAACAAAGATGTTGGAGTCAAAATAATTGGTGAGGAAGTTCCAAAAGAAAGCAGCGAAGCAGTTCCACAGATGGGGGAAAAAGAGCAAGAAAGAATCAATCTACCTCCACCTTTTCCACAGCGTCTCCAGAAGAATAAACTAGACAAACAGTTTTCTCGATTCCTAGAGATCTTCAAAAAGCTCCATATCAACATTCCATTTGTAGAAGCGTTGGAACAAATGCCCAGCTATGTCAAATTCATGAAAGACATTCTTTCACGAAAGCGAAGATCAGGAGATTACAAGACATTAGCATTATCAGAAGAATGCAGCGCCATCATTCAAATGAAGCTTCCCCCGAAGTTGAAAAATCCTAGCAGTTTCACTATTCCTTGCACCATATGAGAACATGACTTCGGTAAGGCTTTGTGTGATTTAGGTGCAAGTGTTAACTTGATGCCTTTTTCTATCTACAGGAAACTATAGATTGGAGAAACAATGCCAACCTCAGTCTCTCTACAACTTACTGATAGAAGGCTTGTATTTCCGAGAGGTGTAGTTGAAGATGTGCTGGTCAAGGTTAACAAATTCATTTTCCCAGCTGATTTTATTGTCCTTGATATGGAGGAAGACAAAGACGTGCCGATCATCCTCGGGAGACCATTCTTGGCTATAGGTCGAACCATTATTGATGTACAAAAAAGAGAACTACCATGAGGGTACAGGACTAAGAAGTAACATTCAATGTTTTTAAAGCCATGAGTTCCCGAATGACGAGAATGAGGAATATTTCAGACTTGATGTGATAAATAGTACCATCCAGACCTCCAATGCAATGCAAAGTTCTGGTGACAAACTTAAAGCTTGTCAATTGCCTGTGGAGCCTGAAGATAAAGCGTATTGCGCACTGGAGAAGCCAATTCTTGCACTACAAGAAACATAAGAGAAACAGTTCCACCAGCTCAATGAATTGGAGGAATTTCACATACAGCCTTTTGAGAATGCCAAACTGTACAAAGAAAAGGCCAAGAAGAGACATGATGAGAAGTTAGTGCGCATACAACTAGAACCAGAGCAGAGGATACTGTTAAACAAATCAAGCTTGAAACTCTTCCCATGGAAGCCAAAATCACGGTGGTCAGGTCCATTCCTAATCACCAAGGTTTTACCAGATAGAGCCGTTGAGATACATGATCCTGACTCCAAAAAAACATTCAAGGTTAAAAACAAGTGTGTTAAGCACTACTGGGGAGAATCAATTGAGCGACAAAAAGAAAGTGTCACACTTTCAGATGCAGCCTAACATTCGGGAAATCATGTCTAGCTGATGACTTTAAACTTAGCGCTCGCCGGGAGGCAACCCATGCAATTTGTGTATATATTGTGATTTGGTGTGTTTTATTTTTGTGTGTTCAATTTTATAGGTAAAGTCAGATTTCAGGATGGAAGAAGCTCTCACAAATCTTCACAAGCAATTTCCTTCTCTCCCTCAAAAGTCTCTGATGAAGATCTACAAAGCTCGCTTAGAACGGATGAGACTACTAATGATCAAAGGTATTCCTAATGACATTCGTTGGATTATTGAAGCACGGGTCCAATTGGCAGGTGAGTCATCTGATTCTTTTATTTCACATCTGTCTGGTTTAGGAAGAAGCACCTATGCTAAAAAGAGAAGAGCTAAAAGAATAGGTGGTTGCTATAAATGTGCTCGCATGACATGTAATACTCGTTGTCGTTCTTTAGGAATGGTGTCTGATAACCGTGAAGATAGGATTAAATTCATTAGGGATGGCTTGAGTAAGGAATCTTTAGATGACATATCTAAGACTCTTGAGACGCATCCCAGGGGATATGTGCATCACGCAATTCACATGTTATATACACAATTCCAAAAAGAAAGACAACAATATATTCTCAGGAATCTGACTCTAAAAGACCATGTTTACCAATTTATAAGAAAATTGGATGGGAAGCTCGTCCCTGATGCATAGACGTCTTTCAAGCCATTACTTTCTGTAAATATTATTATCTCTTTGTCTTTTCCTAATAATTGTGATTTGTTTTGTTGTTTTCTTTTATTTTTTCCGACATGATCCAGACCTTTTAACCTTCCGACCTTTCACGATTTACTGTTTTGCTACTAATCTTTTTTTGGAAGATACTAGTGCTATTATTACTTACCATTTTTCAAGTATTATAAATTCAACTCATCATTGCACTCTTGAAGGCATCTAGAGCTGAGAAAGAAATACATAAAAATGGAAGCAACTTCTAGAAGACGAGTTGTAAATATCTGTGTGTTTTGCGATACTAGTGTTGGTACTAAGCCACAATATATAGAGGTAGCACATGAATTGGGTCAAGTCTTAGCTGAAAGAAATATGCACTTGGTATATGGCGGTGGTAATATTGGATTAATGGGGATCGTTTCAAAAGTCGTACAGGAAGGAGGCAGTCAAGTCTTGGGAATCATCACAAAACCCTTGGCGGAGGCAAATCTTATAGGACCATCAAACAGAGAAGAACTAATTGTGCCAGGTATATCTGAACGACTGGTAGAAATGATTAAGCGTGCTGATGCTTTTATTGCTTTGCCGGGTGGCTTGGCACGATGGAGGAAATTTTTACAGTGTTATCTTGGGCGAACTTGAACATACACCAGAAACCAATTGGATTGTTCAACACATATGGATTTTATGATTTTCTTTGTGTATTTCTTGATGATGCCCGGAGAAATTGGTTCGTGTCAAAACCTTTAAAAGAACTCATTTTCACTGCCTGAACTGCCCCAAATGTAATTGACCAAATCTTAGCCTTTGAACCACAAATTGACCCTATCCTTTCCAAGATAAACTGGTCCGATAATGATCGTAAGAAGCGTCAGATAAATCTGGATCTTAACCTCTAATATTCATTTTAGATGTAGAATTTCAGCTAACCAGGTACTATCTTCGAAACTCATCTTGTACTTTTTAAGACATTGGGGACAATGTCTCATTTAGGTTTGGGGGAGGGGAGTAGTTGACTAGTATCTTGTTTTTATTTGATTTTTAGTCACAAATTTTCAAAACAAATTAAAAAAAATTAAAAAAATTTACAAAAAAAAAAAAAAAAATTTGTGTTTTTTGTGTTTTTAACTTGATTAATCAGATGAAATTGGTGTGAGATAGCTGTGTAAGGAATTTCCATTCCTAAGACGTATCTCAACCTATTTCAAAACAAGTTAATTTTTGTTTATTTCCTTTTGAATTATTTAATTTCTGAATTCTCCATAAAACTAATAAAAATGAATCTTCATATGCTCAGTTGACAGGTATTATCAACATACATGGTAACATACAGACATGAGTTGTAATTGAAAAGTTTGTAATATTCAGTATTTTAGTTTAATTGGAGGAATCATCTAAAAAGCGATGGGATAAAAAAATTAGAAAAAAAATACATATGAGATCCGGGTAATTAAGTCCAAAGGGGTGTTTTAACACCTAGTGCCCTAAAGCCAACTGGTTTGGGAGTCACTGACCCAAAGCTCGCTACATGGATCAAAGATGTTATAAAAATAAAAAGAGACAACTGAAATCCGAGTAATTAAGTCCGTAATGGTGTCTTAACACCTAGTGCCCTAAAGCCATCTGATTTGGGAGTCACTGGCCCAAAGCTCGTTACATGGATTAAAGATGTTGCTTTATTTACTTTTTGCAAATATATATATATATCAGAAAAATAAGAAAAATATTCCATTGCTTAAAAAATGTGTGAATTCTGATATAACTTTAGGACAAAAATATTACTCTCTTCTCAACTACACTTGTGACTATTGTGGGAAAAATGAATTGATTAATATTTTGTTGGCTGTGTATATGGAGAATGGTAAAAATAATCAGAGAATTTACTTATTCGGTAAATTAAAAAGAAAGAAAACAACTCTTAACTTTGATAAGAAGTTTCACATGTTTAGTCACTAACTTGTTTTTTCTCTTTTCTCTTGTCTTTTTGCTTTTGTGCGCATTAATTTTATTTTCTTTTTGCTTTTGTGTACATTACATTGACGTTTGTGGGTATCGTCACTGTAAGCCCTCACGAGACTACAACTCGTCCACTAGGGACACCTAGGGGTTTAAAGGCTTGTTGCATATGCTAAATGCAACAGTGATCCCTACGAAATTGGCTTAGTTTAATTTTATTTTAAAGATATTTATGTTATTTTTGTTGTTTTGCTCGAGGATTAGCAAAATGTTAGGTTTGGGGGTGTGATGAGTGGTAAATAGATCACTATTTCCCACTCCTCTGACTTATTATTTCGCTTAGTTTCTCGAGTTTTATGAACGTTTTGATGTGTTTTAGTTTATTTTGTAGATAAAATAAAATCAAGACTCAATGGAATCATTTAGGATGAAATTTGGAACAAATAAGGGCGAAAACTGGACTTGACATTTTGATTTTGGAGATTGGAAACTTGAAATGACGTTCTAATGAAGTACAATTTCGGAAATTCCAACTTTGCGTAATTTTTTATTTTGGCCATAACTTTCTACTCCGATATCGGATTGAGGTGATTCAAGTTCCAGATTAAAGAAGACTCAAAGATCTACAACTTAGACGTTCATAATAATTTCTAATTCGGAAGATATCATGACCGAAATGGATGAATATACGGAAGTGTGTTATGTGTAATTATTAAAGTCATTTTCAAAAAAAATAATAATAATGAAAATTGTCAAACTTCCACCAAACCTGCTTGCATGTTTGATGGAGGATTTGGTGTCATGTTTGATGGAGAAATTAGTGGAGAAATTGGTGGAGAAATTTGTGAAGGCAAAATTTTGCCTATAAATACCAAGCCATTTCATTTGTAAATTTCATACTTTCTTCTATGTAATTCATTAAGAATACTAAGAAGATTGTATCTTGTTTGTTTATTTACAGCTTTCAGTAATTAATTTTCGCATTTGCACTTTCTTTTCTTTACTTTTCAGTCTTTACTTTCTGCAATTTACTTTTACGCAATAGTACTTTCCTTTCTTTATTTTTCAGTTTTTACTTTTCAGTAATGATGAGGTAACTCCCCCTTGTTGGGGGTTAAATGTAAAGCTTTTATTACTAATATTTAGATTAATCTCCCTTAATTATAATATATAAACTATTTAAAACCTGACTTAATGAGGATACCGCCTTATGGTCGGTTGGTAATTATTAAAATTGGTTTTAACCTAACTTAATGAGGATACCGCCTGGTTGGTCGGTTGGTAATTAATTATTAATTTGACTTAATCAGGATACCGCCTATATGGCTGGTTGGTAATATCACAGAAAGTTAATATATTATATTAAGGGAGATATCTAAAATAGTAGTGATAAAAGTGAATCCTTACCGCAATATTTTATTTTATTGTACTTTTATATTTTTAATTTCCAGCATTTACTTTTCCACCTTTATTTTATGTCTTTTTTTTACTTAAGTTTTTACTAACCGTAAATATGTGTCGTAGCTAAACCCGTTATCTAGGGTTGTGATGAATTCCAATATCACCGGTTTATAAGGGGTTATTTTATAGTTTGGGTAATATAAAGGTTTACTTATTAAGTCTTAAGCTTAATGATTCTTGTTAACTGACCATTAATAAGATTGATCTGGTAAACTTAAAATAAACTTGGAAAATTGATTTTAGGTTTTAACCCTAGACTCAATAGCCCACGATCTTCCTTGAGGATTGATAACCCTTTAATAGATTTCCTTACAGGATAGGAATATACCTGTCGGGCGGGGGTAGCCATAATTGGAACTGAATCTTAATGAATTCAGATAACTTGGTTGACATAGGAATATGATTAATTAAGTTACACTGGGTATTTGTATCTGACCATCGGAAGAGACTTTTGCATAATTTCGTGTTCCAGGTTAATAAATCGATATATTACACAAACGTAAAATAACCACTTCATCTTTTAAAAAGATATTGGAAAGATTCACAACCCTGGATAGTTTCTAAATTTTGAATTTTCTTCATTCTATTTTCGAGCAATTTTATTTACTTGTTTTAATTTTTAAAGTCACCACCAAATCAAACAATCAATCCATTAGATACTTGTAAACATTTAACTTCATAAATTGATATCAAAAGGTTTTAAGTCCTCATGGGATCGATACTTTTTATACTACTTGAACGATACGTGCGCTTGTATTATACGCGTGTGATTGCACCGATCAACTATACCACAATCTTCTAATACATAAGAACCGCGTAGATAAGAGAAAGTCAGAAAACAACCTGAGAGGTATGGGTTTCTCATCTCACCTCATGTAGATATTAATCTCATTGAGGAAGATGAACCAGCTACGTATGAGGAAGCGATACAAGGTATCGACTCCGCTTTATGGCAAGAGGCCATGAAGTCCGAAATGGATTCCATGTATACCAACCAAGTTTGGACACTGGTTGATGCACCAGAAGGCGTTAAGCCGATTGGCTGTAAATGGGTCTTCAAGAAGAAGACAGACATGGATGGCAATATACAAATGTACAAAGCTAGGCTTGTAGCGAAAGGGTATCGTCAATGATATGGTGTCGATTACGACGAAACTTTTTCACCTATTGCCATGATTAAATCCATTCGGATAATGCTTGCTATTGCTGCATATTTCGATTATGAAATATGGCAGATGGATGTCAAAATGGCTTTCCTTAACGGAAACCTTTTGGAGGATGTTTATATGCAACAGCCTGACGATTTTGTCGTGCCGAAACATGCAAACAATGTTTGCAAGTTAAATTGATCCATTTATAGATTGAAGCAAGCATCGCGTTCTTGGAACCAACGTTTTGATGAGATCATAAGAGAATATGGTTTCATTCAAAACGAAGATGATTCTTGTGTATATAAGAAGGTTAGTGGGAGTGCACTGACATTCGTTGTCCTATATGTTGATGATGTATTACTTTTAGGCAATGACATTCCCATGCTACAATCGGTGAAAGCTTGGCTTTCATTAAAATTATCCATGAAAGACCTGGGAGAAGCAGTCTTTATTCTGGGAATAAGGATCTACCGGGATAGATCTAGAAAGCTGCTTGGACTCTCTCAGAGCTCGTACATTGACAAAGTGTTGAAGATATTCAACATGGATCAGTCTAAGAGGGGGCTACTTCTAGTGTCACATGGCGTCTCTCTATATAAGGACATGTGTCCTAAAACACAAGATGAGAGAGAAACTATGAGTCGGATCCCGTTCGCTTCCGCAGTCGGATCGATCATGTATGCCATGATATGTACGCGATCTGATGTCTCGTATGCTTTGAGCATTTGCAGTCGCTATCAGGCCGATCCATGTGATGGTCACTCGATTGCTATTAAGAACATCCTTAAGTATCTTAGATGAACTAAGGATGCTTTCTTAGTCTATGGAGATGGAGAACTTGAGGTGACTGGGTTTATCGATGCAAGTTTCCAAACTGATAAAGACGACTCAAAGTCGCAATCGGGGTACATATTTTCTTTGAAAAATAGAGCAGTGAGTTGGAAATCTTCCAAGCAAGAGACTGTTGCCGATTCAACAATAGAAGCGGAATATATCGCTACAGCTAAGGCAACAAAAGAAGCAGTTTGGATCCGTAAATTCCTAATTGGATTAGGAGTAGTTCCGTTAGCGGCTGAGCCCGTACTTTTGTATTGTCACAATAACGGGGCTATAACACAGCTAAAAAACCGCGGTCTCATCAATGATCCAAGCATGTACTTCGACGTTTCCATCTGATTCGTGAGATCATACATCGTGGCGATGTGAAGATCAAAAAGATCGCTTCAGATGACAAAATTGCAGATCCGCTGACGAAAGTTATTTCTCAGCAAAAGTTTGAGCGACATGTACATAGTTCAAGTGTTAGATACTTGAGTGATTGGCTATGAGCCAAGTGGGAGATTGTTGGACAATTATGACCCATAGCATCACTATTTGTAAAAGACGTGGTGTTTTTTTGTACAAATTAACTATATGACAAAGAAAATTGCTATTTTATCATTTTGTAATTAGATTACTTGGATATAAATAAATGATAACAGTCCATATGATTAGTTCCAGATTAATAGATATGAGACAGTATTAATCCACGAACGGTTTAACCATTAAACATCCATAGTCATAGTATTATCGAGACTAGACATCGATAATGCGGAATAGACTAGTATTACACTTGTGCGCGTTATGGAAGCTTAACGACATAGTTCTCATATATTTAAGTATTGGATACTTATGCAAGTGTGATAGTGGATTCTGTTAGCCGTTGGACCGGGAACAACTTCACTCTGGATAGACCCCTCAGAATCCCATTGGTAGTATGACTATGTGTCTATGGGAATCCGAATCAGGATAGGTGTATGTGGTCTTAACCTGAGACTTGCATCGCTAATACTTGCGACAATCGGTACGCTTTGGTTTTGGTCGTCCGGAGCTTTAACATGTTCTGTGTACACCTCTTCTAGGTTTATTGAGAATCGTAGTGTATTGGGTGTGATGTCAAGATGGAAGTATCACTTCAGTCATATGAAGATGATGATCACGCAGGATACATAACTAGTACTCTTAAATGCTACAGCTATCGGGATAATATGACTAGGTCATGATTATCCGATTACAGAGACTAGTTGCTAGTGATCCGATATATGCCTCGTACGGGGCAGACACAATTCCAGCCCTAGGCCTAGCATGTGACATCCGATACTGGATCGTATTACACAATAAATAGTATACTATGTCTGATACAGATTATATATTCGTCGTTGAATATTTCTGGAGAATTGGGTAGGCACGGTGCTTTGCTAGAAGCCAATCATGTCTTGTAAATCAGTGAGAACGTGGTACGGGGTACGCACGTTTTCGGATAGTCCGATGACCGTATTTATTGCCAACATATCCAGGAATCTCTTGGGTCGCTTCCCAAAGATTCACCAATGACATTTGACTCGAACAAAATTAATCTGGGATTAATTATGAGAGAGAAAATTAATCTGAGATTAATTTCGGCAAGAATTTATCTGGGATTAAATTCGTCTAGAAGAGAGAACGCGATTAATTTAGAATTAATCGATTAAATAATATATTGGACATATTAATTGAAATTGGATTTCAATGCGGAATTAAAATTGGATTTTAATTCGGGGCAAACGAATTAATTTGGAATTAATTCGTAAGCGACTTTCGTAATAATTTTGCTAGCCATTATTATTTAATTAAATTGGACTTAATTACGTCGCGACAGAAAATTCATGTAGTCGGATTAAACGAAACCGGGCCCAAGTCAAGTTGTGTGAGCCAACTAAATTTTGAATTTAAAGTGGTGGGACCCATTTTACTTACATCAATATTTTGACATGTGATGGAAGTGGTTGAGCTCATTTAATGCAATTTTCATTACACCAACTTTGGAAGTCAACTTGATTATTATGTTTTTGAAAAGAGTAATGATACTCTTACTGCCAAATCTACTTACTTCTCTCCAGGACAACAACAATGTTGTCGTTTGGGTTTAAATTTTTTATCCCAGGTTTGACTTGCATACATTGCCAAACACCCATTCAAATTTAACAAATATAATTTTCCATTTCCTTGCTCCAGCAGCACTTCGTCAGTCTCCAGCAGCTCGCCGTCTGTGTCCAGCACTTCATCAGAGGAAATCCAGCAAGTCGTCGGAGGAAATCCAGCACTTCGTCGGAGGACCCAGCCCGTGAGTTCACTTTTCATTCTTTTAGTTCTAGGGTTTCGTTTCAATTTGGATCAATTTGAGTGAATTTGTTGAATTTGGTGGTAGATGTGGGTTCCTGTGAAATAACAGAGCTTATAAATTTATTTATCAACTACTAGTTCGTGTGAATTGTTTAGTTTGTGTGAATTGTTTGGAAGTGACTTCATAGTATATAAATAGCCTACAACCGAGTTATAAGGTTAGTTTGTGAATCAATGTAGTGGTTTTTTATTTGTATTTTTAGTTTAATATTGCTGAATTATTTGGTGGTAGTATTTGCGGGTTTGAAAGAGTATTTTGCAGAATATGATTTCCAGGATAAGAATTCATATTGTGATTTGGTGGTGATATATGTAGGTTTGGGAGAGCATTTTGTCCCATATGATTTCCAGGAGAAGAAATCAAATTGTGATTTGGTGGTAGTAGCTGTGGGTTTGATAGAGTATTTTGCCCAAAATGATTTTCAGGAAAAGGGACCATATTGTATATCTGAGTTGGAGAAACCACTTGCTTACTTGATTCACCTTCATCAGAGTTTGAAATACCAAGTTTTTTATTCCATTTTCTTTCTATGTGACATATAACGAATTCCTTCTCCTTGTGAAATGAATGCCAGCTCCTTGTCACGCTGGCTGCTAGTTGTTTTTTTATGCTAGTTGACACAAGAAATACTTCACCAAACTTTGTATCAATATAGCAATCTGCAGTTATTTTCAATCTTCTCGCAATTACAGTTCATTTTTTGTCTTATTCTTACCTAAAGTTTTTGTTATGATGCGTTTTGCAGTTGATTTGTAATCATAATGTCATCTAGCACAAGTACACATTCAGTGGAACGACGACGTTGCCGCAACTGCCCCAATGGATACCAAAAGTTATGGACTTCTAGTAGATCACGAAATCCAAATAGAAAATTTTGGAAATGCAAAAATTCTCTGGCCTTTGACTGGATTGACGATGATCAATGGATGGAAGATCGAAAAGGCAACGACAGTAATAATGATTTTTTAATAGGTGAAATTCAGAAGTTAAACCAAGAGATTAGTCTTATTTGAGATGAACTACGAAATCGAGAGATTAGTCTCATTCAAAATATATGCAGCAGAAATATTTATTTTCCTATTACTATGTATCATATTTATAATATGTTATTATATTTATGGGGAAATCTCGACAATGTATAATATGTTATTTTATTGAAGAAGTTTTTTTTTAGCATACTTTGAGCATACTTTCACATCTTTGAGCATACTTTGAACCAAGCCATTCGTTATGGCATCCAAACTAACAATTGAATTAACAAACAAACATAACATATAAAGTCTGGTGAATTGATTTAAGATAATGTGGATTACATATAAACTCTATTTCAAAACATTGGAGTAGTAATTGCTGAAATCCTCCAAATTTTAAGATAATGTGGATTAAATATAAACTCTAGTCATCTGGACATCTTCAATACATTGGAAAAGTAATTGCTGAAATCCTCCAAATGAATCAGCATTTATATTGGAGTAGTAATTGTTGAAATCCTCCAAATGTTTCAGGCATGACAGAAGTGTCCTGTAGTGTGATGCATATTACAAATGAATTAGACAATCATATACAATCTAAAACATAATTGGAAGTGTTCTGTCGATTTCAAATAACAAAACTACAAACATACCTCATTAACGTCTGGTGCAATGACATGAACATATGGTGTTGTGGCAGGAACATGTTCAATCTGCATGCAAATTCAAATAAGATATCAGTTACTTTACTAAACACATTTCACTTCACAAAATTACAGTAATCTCATACACACCTCATGTTTTCCTTTTCTATGTTTCTTAAATTTTATTGACTGTAGCCTTCGAGTGCGAAGATGACCTTTAGCATGAGTAACTTCTGGATCATGAATGCTTTCAACTACAGTCTCTGAACTCCCAACAGTATTACAATAACTTTTTTCAAAACCAAAATTTATTTTTCCTAAATCTTTCGACAGAATATCAATCCAATTTAAAACATATTTAGAACTTTCACTATCGCCTGCAACCATATCTGCAACCTTAGCGAACTTAGCACATATTTTATCACATCTCACTTGTTCATCTGTAGAACTCCATATATCATAGCTAATTTTGATCCTACTATAACATCGTCGAATATCTTTTCGCCATTGTCCTAGGATATACTTTTCTAGCAATACTTCTACGTCATTACGTATCATCGTTGTAACGGTATGCCTGCAGAGAATTCCTCTAAACTGAAACCTGGAGCAACTACAATTAATTTCTCCTTTCTCTTTTTCAAAGTGAACTTTAAAGAAGGTTTTTTTCCCCTCACCAACTTTCACATCTTCTCTTACTACATGTTCTGATCCCACCGAATTGACAACTTCGCAATACATCTTTCTAATTAGCTCTTGCTGAAATTCTTTGAACAATCATATAATGCCAAGTTTCCTCAAATTGCGCAACACATTGTGAATCATAAACAACGAAATATAGTAAATGAGTGATTGCATGGTATTCAGTATAACCTCCTAATTTTTCAGGAACTTTCTTCAGTATATGCCACAAACGCCACCGATGTCGAGTAGTAGGAAAAACAATCCCAATCGCCTTTTGCATTGCCTTGTCTTGGTCAATAATGATTTCAATAGGTGCAGCATTGGACATGCAAGATAGCCATGTCCTAAATAACCATGTAAAAGTCTCAGTGTCCTCATGTGATATCAATCCACATCCTAACAATATAGAGTGACCATGGTGATTAACTCCCACAAATGGGGCGAATGGCATGTCATACTTATTTGTTAGATATGTGGTGTCAAATGTAACAACATCACCAAAAGATTTGTAGGCGGCCCTACTCCTTGGATCAGCCCAAAAAACATTTTTTAATCGACCTTCATCATCCAAGTTGAAGCCAAAGTAAAACCTATCGTCTTTTGCTTGCATTTTCATCAAGTAGTTTTATAAAACAATTGCATCTCCTTCACCAAGCCGTAATCTTCTTTGTTTGTCAACATGATTTCTACAGTCTCTTGCCGTGAATGTAATATTTTCATGACCACCAGCTTCAATAACAAGAGAATTGCTACTTTGGGCAACTCTTATTCCAGCTCTATCATTTATCTCAAGTTTTCTTTTTGCATGTACATTGATGCTACGGTTACATTTGAAATACTTCGACTTCGATGGAGATAATAATTCATGGTTGTGCTCTAGAACTAAAGTTCGAACCCTCCATTTTCCAAATTCATCTACACATCCACACATTTTAGCATTGCAACCCATTTTTGAATTAGGTTGGGGCCTTAAAATATTACTCTATGTCGTTTTTGAAAAGCCGTTTCTCCCACAAGAAAATGTCACATATCTAACATTCTCATCACCCTATTTTTTACTACTTCTCCGCAGTACGAGAAACCCCTTTCGTTTACCATATTCTTTGTAATAATTAAACATCTCATTAGCATTATCAAAAACCATATCTGTCTTTGGATCATCATCGTGATTATCATCAAATTCATTAATGTGAACATCTACTCCCTCACTTTCTTCCAATTCAGTGTCCAATTCTAAATTTTTCATTGTCTGTCACCCCTAAATTATGGATGAAGCCTGCATAAAAAAAAAGACACATATATTTCACAGTTTTGTAAATTGAATTGAAAACCAAATCAAAATTGGCCAAATAGAACCACAAATGAAAAAACAAAAAATAAACACAGAACCACAAATGAATTCAGAACCACTTCATGTTGAACTAGCATTACCGATCATTACTTAGTCATCCAACACGCCATCACATTTCTTGATAACACAATCTGATATATAACCTATGAAATGTAAGAGTTTTTGGTGGGACGGCATTACCGAAATTAATAATCAGAAATTACTAGACTTTCTAATGCATTTCTTGAAAGCAAGAAAAAAATAACAATAAGCTCTGTTATTTCACAAGAACCCACAGCTACCACTAAATTCAACAAATTCACTCAAATTGATCCAAATTGAAATGAAACCCTAGAACTAAAAGAATGAAAAGTGAACTCACGGGTTGGGTCCTCCGACGAAGTGCTGGATTTCCTCCGACGACTTGCTGGATTTCCTCCGATGAAGTGCTAAAGACATACAGCGAGCTGCTGGAGACTGACGAAGTGCTGCTGGAGCAAGGAAATGAAAAATTATATTTGTTAAATTTGAAGGGGTGTTTGGCAATGTATGCAAGTCAAACCTGAGATAAAAAATTTAAACCCAAAACGGCAGCACTGTTGTCGTCCTGGAGAGAAGTAAGTAGATTTGGCAGTAAGAGTATCATTACTCTTTTGAAAAACAACACACTACCTACCAAGTTTTGAACTTGAAAACTATTCCTCTCTCTTCTACCTCTCATTGCCGTGAGTCTCTACCTTGGAGGGAAAAGTTTGTTGTAAAATTTTCTTAAGCTAGCACTTAGAGAGTTAAATCTAGGTGATAGAGAAACTCACCCAAGTGTTGGAAACACTGAAAAAATCTTGGAGCTTCAACTTTCAAGGAGAAATTTTTGAAATTCCTCAACCGATCATTGTAAGTATTTCCGCAACTTCTTTGATTTTATTCACACTAGAATCATGTTTAGGATCATTGGGATGTCTTAGAGACACTAACAATTGTATGTTGACACATGTAAAGTAAGTTATTATTAAATTCATTAAATTAATGAATTGTAATTATGATTAACTTTATATGTGTAAAGTTGGTTATTATTTAATATATATTATTAGTAATATATATGGTTATTATTTTTGCCATGTGTGTGCATATTTACCAAAGCTTTATTTAATTATTATTTTGAATAATAAGTTGAAATAAAGCCCACCCACTGACGCCACTTTTTGTGGGACTTAAGGGAAATTATTTTCTTTCGCTTTGGGTGGGTGTTAACCAAAATCCCTAGCCCCCTTTCAACGTGAAAAACAGCCCCTTGAACATCAAAGAGTGTTTTGATAATAAAATAAGCAAAAACAAAGAGATTGAAGAAGACTTTGGGGATTAGAGGCAATCTTTAAATTTCTTCAATTGTGAAAATATTTATTTTGTTGTTTTTGGTGATTACATATGATGTAGAGAGTTGTTTTCATCTCAAATTTGGGGTTTTGTGTTTTTATTGTTTGATTGGGTGGTTAGAAGCATGTATAAATGTATTTTGAACTAGATTAAGGTGATTTGGGTTCAATTTATTGTTGGACAATTTAGTTGTCATTCTATAGTTGTTAAGCCACTCTAAAATAACCTAGAATTGTTCTAGAGATATTTCATGATGGTGGAACTTAATTGGTGTAAGATTAATTTGATTAATCTTGTGAAAATTGGATTTAAGTATAAAATAGGGGCTGATTTTCTGTCCATATCAGATCTGAAAAATCTGAAATTTTGGTGATGAAAAATATGTCATTTGGATGTGTTGGATGTGTATTGGGTGTTAGGATAATTTCCGGAAATTATTTCGGAGTGAAAATATGCGAAAACGGTGAAAAACGGTTTTCCTGGGTGAAATTCGGGCTAACCGGGTAAAGGCTATCCAAACAGTGAATTTGTCACTGTTTGGGTAGCCCATGGACTGACCGAATACTATCGGGGCTGACCTGGGCAGTTCCGTATAGTTTTGATTGGTCCGTTCAGCCAAAAACGCGTTTTATGCCTTTTTGCGGAAAATCGTTTTCGTAAAAGTTTCACGGTTTTTTCATAATTAATTATTTCGTTATATGATATCGAATAATATGTTTAGGTGAAATATGAATAAATTATAAATATAGGATATCGAATAATTTATTCGGTAACTTTAAAAATTTTAAAATTTCAATTTCGCCCGAACCACGCTTCCGCTGCTTGACCCCAACAATCTTCTCTCAACCTCTTTTCTCTTCCAATTTCTCTCTCCATTGACGCCACTCACTAGTTCAAGCCTCAAGCTCAAGGTACTGCTTCAAGCCTCACACTTACTACTTTTTTATTAAATTTATTTTCATGTAGTTGTGTAATTTGTCTTGCTGCTAGTAATAGTGTGCTACTGCTCCTGACTTGCTGACTGGAAGTTAACAACTTCACTATCCTGCAAAATTAAAATTTTAAAGAAAAAATTAGTTGACTTTAGAAGTTCTCCGAAATAGGCTCAACGTATGCTTTAAAATAGGAATTTGAGCTCCAAGTAACTAATGGTCTTGGAACCTTTTGTTGGTCCTTTAATATATATCTTCCGGTCACTATTGCTGTGGGGAAATATTTTACAAGCACCGCATAACTTTTCTCATCTGAAAATTCAAAACAAAAATTCACTCTCTCAAAATGTTAGTAACTAAGGTTCGAACCCGGCACCATTCTCATATTAATTCAACAATCTTTCATTTGAGCTAGATTCTTGTGTCATTAAATTTGTACCATTAAAAATATATATTACATTCTAACTCGCTAACCCGCTCCAATCCGACCCAAAATCCCGATGATCCGACTCGCAACGAGCTACTTATCTAAATTTCGGGTCTAAAATTCATTATTACACGACCCGCTCAGGTTTAACAAAATTTAAATATACCCGACCCGACTCGACTCGTGAACACCCCTAGTTGGTGTTGTTCTAACGGTTAGTTTTAAATGTTTTTTTTGTTTGAAATACAAAAATAATATATATATGACATTTGATTTGGAGGAAATAAGTATTCATATGAAAGTGTTTAAAATTATATTAAAATATATTTTCAAGTTTAAAATTATTATAAATCTCTTAATAATATATTCAAAAACGTTAGCTAAGTTGTACTCTCAAACTCATAAGTATAATAATCTTAGTCATCTTATTATTCCTTCCTCATGTTATGTAAGTTATAAGAGGTAAAAATGTCTTTTAATTCATCTGTGTACACATATATACATATAGTTTTCAATAATAGAAATTGGAGCTATTTTCTCTAGCGGTGACTAACGGAAGCCGGCCGAAATGTCGCTGAATGATATCTTTTGAAAATTTTATAGTTTAGTGATTTTATTTTTAAACTTCTTGGAATTAATTGATATTATGACAAACATAAAGTATGTTGTTGATAATTACCCAACTTTTTATTAATCGTGATATTCTCGTACCGCTGCCAAATTCAACAGTGGAATTATTCCCACGCGTAATGCAAGCTTTTTAATTTTTATTCTTCATTATTGAAATTGTGTCAGTGGTCCCACGTTTCCACTATTAATAAAGAATCACTGGCATAATAATATAATATACTTGTATTAATGGTTCAGTGCACGTGGGGACATGGGAAGATGGTCTTGATGATTAAGACACAACTCCATCCATCTCTGAAGAGGTGAACCAGTCTTACCATAAGAGGGTCTCCCGATCCAAGACAAGTCATACTCGGTTGGACTTCATGAACCTTGATATGGTCCGGGCTTCAACAATTATCGAGGCCGATCTGGAGCAGTTGAGAGAAAGATTCAACATTCTCGATGATATCAATCTAATAGTCCTGAGGGAGTGGAGCCAAGCGAGCCGACTTGGCGACGACGCCGTGGCATTATGCACGACCTTCTTCGATATGGGACTTCTCCTGACCATTCAAAATTACTTCGCAAAGATGTTGACAGCCATGCACATAGTCTCGTGCCAGCTGAACCTAAACGGGTGGAGGGTATTGGCCGGCCTGCATGCATTCTGGAGCCGAGCCAGGCTGGGAGAGCCGACCTTCTCTTAATTGAAGAGGCTCTACTGGATGAAAGCCAACCCAAAAGAGTACAATGGTTGGTATTACCTTTCTGCCTATGCCGAGGTCCCCCACATCATCACCAACCTCCCAGCCACCAACAAAAATTTTAAGGACAAGTGGTTTTGGCAATGGGCCCCTAGGGAAAACACCAATGGGTTGATGGCGAACGCGTCACAGTCCCCAACATCTTCTCGGATAGAGGTAACGACCCAACCTCTGTTTCCCTTCTAACTAACCTTAACAGCTTACTAATCTCCGAGCCTTTTTGCAGCTTGTTGGAGAGACCTCCCAAAGTCCATCATAAGACCCGGGCTAGAGTAAAAAAGGCAACAGAGTTCGGGGGCCACTATAGGGACCTCATAAACCATTCTGCCATTGCTGACTCGGGCCTCATCCCGAGTACCCTACCACCCCAGTCCACGCAGGTGTTGGGGCAGTTGTGGAACCCCTAGGGTCGGATCGGTGTTCCGCGCAGCGGAAATGGGTCTAACCCATGGATATCAAGTATGGGTGTAATTTTAAATCATTTAATAAAATATTATATTCCATTACGAGTGTATAGGAAAACACCGGGACTGAATTAGAGTCTGGAAGCTCCAGAACGAGCGAAAACAAAATCGGCTCGCGCGAAGGGCGCGGTGCGCGTGAAGCACACGCGCTACAGTGCGCGCG
This sequence comes from Zanthoxylum bungeanum, assembly GCA_019454045.1. Lineage (NCBI taxonomy): Eukaryota > Viridiplantae > Streptophyta > Magnoliopsida > Sapindales > Rutaceae > Zanthoxylum > Zanthoxylum bungeanum. Next base: position 202,477 of record SKCR01031198.1, on the reverse strand, counting down.
CGCGCACTGTAGCGCGACCTGAACCTTTTTATTTATTTATTTGTTTGCTTTTGACTTCAAAATGCACAGCTCTCTGGAAATTTTTCAGAGAGCTGATGCAATTAGGGTCTATTACCCTAATTGCTTCCGGTTTTCCCTAAACACTTTAAAAACACCTAAAATTAATTTTTAATTTCAAAACCAACATTAACACATGTTATAAAATAAGTTTTTCAAAATATCAAATATTTTTACAATAACATAAATTTATTCCAAATACGCACTTGCGTAAATTTTGAATCCATTACACAAACCAAATTAGAATCCCAAAAAGAAATATCTCGTGAACAATTTTAGGTCACACAAAGGTGGTCAAGTGATTCTAGAATGGTAGCCATAGCTCTAAGCTTTAATCTAGAGTTCCAAACTCTAATTAATTGTTCCATGTCCAACATGAACATCTTTGACCTAAATTATAAGCATGTTGTGTTTATACTTCTAAAGTATCCTAACACAATTGATTAGCCTTATTCAACATTAAGCTATGTGATCATGCATCTAATACACAAATAAACATAGCTTAGGAGAAGATCAAATTTTACCTAGTAAGCTTGATGCAAGATCCAATCTACTTCTCCTTTGTTGAAATCGTCGGAGAACCTCCAAGGTGTGCAAGCTTGACTTCAAGATCCAATCTTGTTTCCAATGCTTCCAAGCTACACTTCAATATCCAATCTTGATTTCTCCTAGATGAAATGTTGTAGAGACCTCACAAATTTCTCTAAACACTTCTCTAACTTAGGCTAATGTCTCAAGAATTTGTTTATGCTTGTATTTGAACTTGTAATTAAAATCTTCCTAAAGCTTGCTATTTATAGCAAAACTTAGACAATTTTTAATTAATAAAAGTTGTAATCAACTTTTAAGTGGGCTTAATCTAATTTGTCCAAATATGTATAATTAGGTGTGACTAATCTCCATTGTTTCCCACTTTAATTTAATCCAATTAAATCAAGCCATGGATTAGGAAATAGATTAGTTAAATATTTACCACATTGATTTGATCCAATTAAATCAAGTCAAAACCACCTATTATTACATACTTACAATTACCATAATATCCTCAAATGGTAGAGATAATTATGATTTTACAATTAAGCCCTTGTGTAATTATTGAATTAATTCAATTAATCCAATTAGGTCAAAGTAAATAATCAATGTTATCCAATAACACTTGATTATCTTAGTTGATAATTATAATATCGAATATTATCTTTTATAAAAAATAATGGGCTACCCAAGTGCTCAACGAGTAGACTTCATATTGGGACTCTAAGTTCAGACACGTTCGTCATATAAGCCTAGCTAATATGTACGCAATTCGGCCACCTCCGAATTCGCGAAGAACACGGACGACCTTTCTGAACTGTACAAGTCGAGGTCATCAGATATGTTTAACAATCCCTACATCGTAGGCTATCCGAGTTGTGCTTAGGAAACATAGAATATACCGTCAAGTTTTCGAGACACACATCTCATGTCGACATGTCCACGATTCTTTATAACTGATGCGATCCACCCTAGGTGATCGACTTTGCCCAAAGATTTAAGAATCGTGACTTTACTAACATGGATACCTAAACTCTTTATGGTACACATACGGACCGACATATACTATCTTGCTTCACACTTGATTACTGAGTGCATCGGTCCACACCCAACGAACATCTAGAGGCCAGACCATGAAAGATTTCTGACATACATGGCATCTAAGTGTGGAGGATCTCACACAAAATCAATGATATCCTATAGTCAAGGGATTACATATGCTACTCGACTCGAGGAGATTCCTATTGACGATGGTGTGTACATCCAACTATTAGGAATCACCTATAAGTCATTCAGTATTCGCTCCAACGAATACCCACATGTCTATACGAGTTTCCAAAACTCATGGTACATCACGTTAAACCATTGGAACTCTAATTCCAATATACGACATGTGCTAGTCTTCTAGGTTATAGGAATTCGACCGTATTCCAAAACCAACGACTAGGAATATTTACTTTAAAAATAGTTTACACCTAGTGTCAAAACTATTCTAAGGTCGATGTCATTCTTAGCATATCTATACATCAATCTAATATGCATAATGACAATACCATTAATGAGATATAAAATGAAACATGTAGTTATTTTATTAATAAATAATAAAATATATAATTCAGATTGGCACTCCAAACACAAACTCCATCAGCAGGCTGGTATGTTCTGACTGACCCATTAATCTTATGTTTGTTGCCTTGTTGTTTTCTTTATGTTGTTTTGCCCATTTTTATGTTCTAATTATCTTCTTTTGTTTTGCAGGAATGTCTGGCTTCAAAAGTCTCGTCCAACTTGCTCGGGAGTAAGCGCGGGCTTCATAGGGAGGGTTTAATAGCACCCGACCCCACATAACTACCCTGATTCTGCCAAAGGCCATGTGGAAATCAACACATTCGGTAGCTTTATCAACCGAGCCATCAATTGCCTCACAAACCGCCATAATACTGATCCTTTATGTCCAAATTTCAAGTGCTCCACCGCCAACCCAAATCACAAGCACTTCCCAACCATCCCAAGCTATATATGCTCTTTCCCGACCATCAAAAAAATGCTTCCACTAGGTAGAGGGTGGGGAGATCGATGAGGATGCAGAAAGGGCCCCCAAGAGGAAAACGGTGGGCCAAAAAACCCCAACAGCCTATTCCAAGCTAGAGAGGGTGCATCACTGCTGGGGATTAATAATTTTTCTGAGGATGTGAGGGAGAATGTGGCTTATCTCCTCCCGACCTTCAATTATATGGTCGAGACCGTGAGCTTTGAGCAGGCCACGGCGTATGAGCAAATCTCACCCGAGGACATTATTAACATGAACTGTCGATTTCATGCAAAGGTAACTGGACTTCTCATTTCTACTTATATTTTTCCATTTTTCTATATTGACCCCGTCTTCTATGCTACAACTGGCCTATATATTGGCCACCAATAAGGATTTGTTTATGAGCACCCTCTCTGAGGGGGTCAGGCCCAAAGACTCCAAAATCGCCTGACCGAGAGGGAGCAAGAGCTGTAGAAGTAGTTGGAGGAAGCAATGGCAGAGAATCGGGGCCTCAAAAAATCCGAAGAAGGGGCCAAGGTGTTGGGGTTTCGGGCGATGGGCGCAGCGGAAGCGCGGTTCGAGCGAAAACGTAATTTTATAACTTTTTCTAATCATCGAATAAATTATTCAATATATAATATGAATAATTTATTCATATTTCACCTAAACATGTTTCTTTTATATTAAATAACGACATAAACAATTAAGAAACATCGCGAAACTTTTACGAACATGTTTTTCCGTAAAATGGCTTAAAACACATTTTTGACTGAACCGACCAAGAAAACACTTATGGGGACTGCCCAGGTCAGCCACAATAGTGTTAGGGCATTTCATGGGCTGCCCAAACAGTAACAAATTCACTGTTTGGACAGTCGTCACCCGGTTGGCTCAAAAGTCACCCGGTAACGCCGTTTTATACCGTTTTCACTTATTTCAACTCCGAAACACTTTCCGGAAATTATTCCAACTCCTAAAACACATCCAATACATTCATATGACATCAAATTCATCACAAAATTTCCAGTTTTTCCAGAACTGATCCAGAAACCGAAATTACCAAATTTCATGCTTTAAATCCAATTTTTCAAGATTAATCAAATTAATCAAAACACCAATCAAAGTCACCACACATGAACCACACAAGAATAATTATAGGCATTATAACAGTGGTCATAACACTCTAGAATAGTAACATATCGTCAAATGATAAAATTGGACAAATATTACAATAATATCAACCAATTCCATTTCACTTTCAAAACCATCGACCAAAACCAAAAGCCCCAATTTTCACAAACAAAGGAACCCTAGAACTATTCTAAGAATTCAAGAAAACAAGAAATAAATTTTCAAGCTTAGGGTTAAAGTAAATTACCTTTAATCTCTTGTTTCCTAAACCTTTTTCTTGAATTTTCCTTTGTTTTAAACTTAAATCATCAAGGAACTTTGAAACCCATTTCTTGTTAAGGCTCTCGGCCACGGTGTGTTAGAGAAGAAAATGAAAACAATATTTTTAAAATAAAAAGGGAGTGACCGACTTACAAGGGGTAAAATGGTCAATTTCAAAAAATTTAATCCAATTAATTAAAGTATACTTTACATTAACAAATCATATTTGGACATGTAAAGATTAATCAAAACATGCCATGTGAACCAATAATAATTGGACAAATTTCATAACATTTATGAAAAAAAAATTATTAATTAATCATTTAAATATTTAACAATTAAATATCCAAATAATCAATTAATATAATTATTATTATATGTGTATTTTTATTTACAATAAATAACAAATTCATATATTTATGGCATGTGTCAAAATCTCATTTGACGGTTAATTAATGTGTATCTAATCGAATTATGTATCAAATACAAATACACAATAATTACGATTGACCAAAATCCCCTAATGCATGTGTTATCGTTTAACCAATTAAACGACTCGAATTAACTCTTTTAATCCAATGAAGTATTATGAATAATCTGTATTATTCATAACGCGTTGCCCAAGTGCTCAACGAGTACACTTCATATTATGGTACTATATAAGTTTAGTTTTATCCGTCACGAAATCCAATTTCGTGTCCATAATTCACCCACTCATGAATTATAACGACCACATATAATCTCACTAAACTATACAAGTCGAGGTCATTGCATACATATAATCCCTCCGTCACAGGCTATCCATATTATACCTGGGATATAGATAAGAACGTCAAATCCGTTCGGTATAATATAGTCAACTTTCAATTTACGATCTCTAAATAACACTCGGAATTGATTTCCGAAGTTATACAACGGCCATGGATTTACTAGATCATAAACACGTGTAGGATGCCTATGCCCTGTACACAAGACTGAAAGATCCTCTCTTGATACGCATAAGATATCATGAGCATCAGTCCACACCCAACGAACATGTGGAGTTCTGATCATGAATAGATCGGTGACGTGACTGCCATCAAAGTGTGGAGGATAAATCATATATCCCACTGTGGTATCTCAAGTCGAAAGACTACTATGCTCGCTCAACTCGAGAAGATTCCTATTGACGTTGGTGTACCATCTATTAGGAAATCTTCAGTGAGTGGTTCAGTGTTTATCGAATAAACACCTACATGTCTATACAAGTCTCCCGAGACCCATGGTTCATTAGGATAAACCATTGGACCAAGTCACGATATACAACATGTACTGGTCTCAACATATTTTACTAACCGACACGTGTTAGTAAATCTTGACCAGAAACTTTATTTAAGGATATACATCTTATAGTGCGCTTCCCAATGTCAATTAAAAACTATGTTGTAACTGAACACTACATTATAAATCCTAGGGTCTTTGTCTAATATACACATATCACTAAACCATATTCAGTTTCGATCTAATCGTAATTGAATATCCAATCGTAATTAGATCGAATACGTATATAAAAGACAATATGTGCTACTGACCGGCGTAAACACACACGTATAACGCAAGCGCACGTATCGTTCAAGTAGTATAAAAATATCGATCCCACGAGGACTTAATTCCTACTGTTGTTATTAATTGTTGAATCTATTTATTTACAGATATCTAATTAAATGAAGAAGAGAATGATTGTTTGATTGGTTGAAAGTGGTTTTACAAATAAATAAATAAATAAAAAGACAAAAGAAAATACTAAGGAAAATAACAAAAGATACAAAGATCTAGGGTTGTGAATCCTTCCAATATCATTTAAAAGATGAATGAAGGTTATTTTATGTTTGTGTAATAAATCAGTTTACTAACCTGGAACACTAATTATGCAAAAGCCTCTGTCGATGGTCAGACGCAAATACCCAGTTTAATCCAATTGAACCATATGTCTATGTCAACCAAATTATCTGGATTCATTAAGTTTAAGTTCCAATTATGGCTACCCCCGCCCGACAGGTATTCCTATCCTGTAAGGAAATCTATTAAAGGGTTATCTATCCTCAAGGAAGATCGTGGGTTATTAAGTCTAAGGCTGAAACCTAAAATCCCTATGTCTAGTTCATTTTAGATTTACCACATCAATCTTATTGGTGATCAGACAACAAGAAGCATTAAGCTTAAGACTTAATAAGTAAACTTTAAATTATCCAAACTATAAAATAACCTCTTATAAACCGGTGATATTGAAATTTATTACAACCCCAGATAACTATTTAGTTACAACACATAACTAGGACTAATAACTGAAAAATAAAAGACATAAAGTAAAAATGCTGAAAAGTAAAAGACATAAAGTAAAACTGAAAAGTAAAATAAAATAAAATGCTAAGGTAAAAGGAATTACTTTTACTACTACTAATTTAGATATCTCCCATAAAATAATATATAAACTTGTGATAAATTAACCACCGACCAGTCTGGCGGTATCCTGATTAAGTCAAATTAAGTCCAACAGCCATTAAGGCGGAACCAAAAATAAATTTACCAACCGACCAGTCTGGCGGTATCCGTGATTAGTCAGGTTCAAACCAGATTAAAATTAAATTACCAACCGACCAATATAGCGGTATCCCTTATTAAGTCAATATTTTAAATAGTTAATATATTATTTTTAAGGGAGATTAATCTAAATAGCAATAGTAGAAGAATTACCTTTCACCCTAGCTGAAAAAGTTACTTCAACATGGTGAATAGTAAAAACTGTAAAAAGTAAAAAGTAAAAATTAAATTACTATTATTACAAAAAGTAATTAAAATTATTTACAAAACTAAAAATTAAAAATAAAAATTCTAGAGAGAGAAACTCTCTCTAGAGAGAGAAATCAAGAGAGAGAGAGAGGTGTACAAAAATCTGAAAATTCGCGGTCTATTTATAGCAAAATTTTTCACTGTTCCAGCGTCGCGACGCCAAGCACCTCAGCGTCGCGACGCTGGATTTGTCGACGTGGCACGCTGAGGAGACGACACGTCATCAAGGCGGCTGACTGTTCACGCGACACGTGTCAAGGCGGCTAATTCTCAATTATTGTGATGACGTCATTGATGACGTCATGCTGACGCGGCGACGACGTGGCGATGACGTGGCGCTGGCGTGTGTTGCAATTGTCGGCACAATAGGATTGCGACACGTGTCACGCTGTGATTGGCTGATGCTGACGTGGCATGTTGACTCGGTTGACCTGCTGATGTGGACGATGATGTGGCATGACACGGGGCAAGGTTGACTTGTTGACCGATGATGTGGCTGATGACGACGAGGCGACACGTGTCAAGTCTGAGTGTCGGCAGCATATGATGATGACACGTGGCACGGCGCATTTTAGCAGATCGGCTGTGATGGTGACACATGGCACGGCGCATTTTAGCAAAGTCAAAACTTCTCGAATTGTTGACCGTTGACCTGGCGCATGTTAGCAGATCCGGCTCACGCTGGGCGTCGCGGCGCGCAGTGTTCCAGCGTCGCGACGCGCAGAAGACTAAAATATCCCTGTTGACGCATTTTTGTCCGGTTTTGCCCCAAATTGCCTCCAGTGCTGTCCAAACTTTATTTATCTGCAAAATAACAATAAAACACATCAAAACGTTCATAAAACTCAAGAAACTATACAAAATATTAAGTTAAATGAGTGGGAAATAGTGATATAAATACCACTCATCACACCCCCAAACCTAACATTTTGCTAGTCCTCGAGCAAAATACAAAATAAAATAACATAACAAAATTTAACTAAGCCATTTTCGTAGGGATCACGATTGCATTTAGCATATGCAACAAGCCTTTAAACCCCTAGGTGTCCCTAGTGGACGAGTTGTAGTCTCGTGAGGGTTTACAGCAATGATACCCACAAACATTTTACAAAAGTAAAAAGTTAGTTAAAACTAATGCACACAAAAGCAAAAAGACAAGCGAAAATAGAATAAAGAAAGTTAGTGACTAATCAGGTGAAAATTCTACTCCAAGTTATTAGTTGTTTTGCTTCTTTCTAAATTACCGAATAAGTAAATTCTCCGATTATTTTTACCATTCTCCATATACACAATCAACAAAATATTAATCAACTCATTTTTGCCCACAACAGTCATAAGTGCAGTTGATAAGAGAGTAATATTTTTGTCCTAAAGTTCTATCAGAATTCACACCTTTTTGTAGCAATGGAATAATTTTTCTCATTTTTCTGATTTTTTTCTTTGCTTTTTTTTTTTTTTATATTTTTTATTTTTATACAATACCTTCCGTCTATGTAGCGAGCTTTGGGTCGGTGGCTCCCAAACCAGTTGGCTTTAGGGCACCAGGTGTTAAGACACCCCTACGAACTTAATTACTCAGACTTCAGATATATATATTTTTGCAGCATCTTCGATCCATGTAACGAGCTTTGGGCCAATGACTCCCAAACCAGTTGGTTTTAGGGCACTAGGTGTTAAAACACCCTTACAGACTTAATAACCCGGATCTTAGATACTTTATTTTTGTAAATCAGAATAATTTTTTTTTTTTTTTTACTCCACTGCTTTTTGAGATGCTTCCTCCAATTAAACTAGAGCACTGAATATTACAAACTTTTCAATTTAGCTCATGTCTGTATGTTACTATATATGTTGATAATATCTGTCAACTGAGCATATGAAGATTCCTTTTAGTCCGTTTTAAGGAGAATTCACAAATTAAATAATTTAAAATGAAATAAACAAAAATTAACTTGTTTCGAAATAGGTTTGAGATACGTCTCAGGAGTGGAAACTCCTTACTCAGCTATCTCTTACCAATTTCACCTTTTTAGTCAAAATAAAAACACAAAAAATGCAAAATATTTTTGTAATTTTTGAAAATTTTTCAATTTTTTTGTATTTTTCGAAAAATTTTGGACTAGAAATAAAAAATTAATACAAACTAAAGAATTCCAATTTCTTTGATTTTAACGGAATTTTGTTGAATAAATGAAAAATTTTAACGGAAAGTTTTAACACAAAAGCATTGCACCCCCAAACCTAAATTAAGCATTGTCCCCAATGAGTTCAAAACAAAAACTAAAGATAGGATCAATGATACCAAGTTTACGCGTCAGCCTCGTCCTCGTCGCTATCTGAAAGTGGATATGGTGGCATCTGATTCTCCTACATTCCCATATGTCGTGCCATTCCTTGCTGCAGTTGAACCAAATATCTCAGCTTCGTTTCCACTCTGGCGACTCTTTCAGGCAAGGTACGAGACTGTGCTGCTCTGCGTGACTGTAAGGGTGGCTGCTGTGGAGCAGCTGCAGGTGCCGAGGAAGATGGTCCGGCAGGTATATGCCTCTCTGCTCGGAGCTGCTGTATCAGTCGGGGAGTCAGAGCTGTCATAGGCTGCATAAGTTCTTCTTGCGGGTCAACTGGAACCATACCCAAAGTGCATAAGGAAGTGATCAGGTAAGGGTAATAAAGTCCAGCTTGCGATTGGGTAGCAGCCCAAGCAATATGTGTAGAAATCAGAACTCCCACATCAATCGATAATCCCTTCATTAAACAGTACAACAGAATCATCCTCTCTCGGGTGACAAAAGTAATATGGGTTCCTGGTATGAGAGATCTTGTAATGAAATGAAACCAAACTCTCGCATCTGGTTTAAGAAATCTAGAACTCATCTTCATGTACTCCCCACTGCTGCTTATCTCCCATGTAGCATTGGGGATACACAACTCATCAGTCAGTTGCGAGATCTCAATCCCATTCCTCGACTCTGTATACTCATCTACCTCCATCTCAGGGATCCTATAGAATTTGTTGATTGTCACCGAATCAAAAACAACCTGTTTCCCTCTCACCATAGTATGAAAAGCGACATGCTGAGCAGCATTCGCATAAAACTCTCGGACAACTGTGATGCTCGCCGATTTGGGTTGGTGGCACAGTTTCTGCCAGTGTCTGTCGGCAATCACCCTGTCTATATCTGGAAATAATCCAGAGGGAATCTCAAAGCCTCTCTCAATGATTCCGACCTTCTTAGTCAGTCCCCTCTCATAGCGCTGTTCTGCAGCTGCTGAGACAAATTTTGTAGTGTCAAAACTGGGTTCAGCAGATGTTGACGCTCTGGATCTCTTTGGTGGCATTTTTTAGAAATTTCGGCAGAATCTCCTCTGTTTTCCTCAAATCCTCAACAACACAAAACAACAAAAATCACCGCAAACACTCCAAATTAATCGATCACCGCACTTCGCCCCCAATTACTACGAATCAACTTAATTCACAATCCAACACTTCGCAATTCAAAATTCACAGTCAACCAATTCACAATTCAATTTTTTTCAATTTACCCAATTACCAAATCAATTTTTTTTATCAAATCATTACCGTATTTTCAAATCTGATTTTGGCAGTGGTATTCTCGGCAGTGAAGATTCGGTAGCTGTGATGGTGAAGGAGGTTCTCGGCAAGGATGGCTCGGCTTTGGGTTGAAGATCCGTAATGGTCGGTCTTGTGTGGTTCGGTTCAGGCGAGACAGTGGCGATGGTTGCGGCTGGGCTGATTTGTCTCAGTTTGGTTGCAGGTGATGGCTTCTGGTGTGGTTGATGATGGTGGCTCGGTGATGGCGGTTGAGTCACGGCTCTGGTTTGTTTTGTTCGGTCGTGAGTGGTTGATGAAGATCGGTTTTTGACTCGGCGAGGAAAGGGCTCGGTCACGGCGTCGGTGGTTCACGGTCGGTCTGGGTTTGCCTTGGCTTGCTCTTAGTTTGGTAGATCTCGGCTTGATGGTGGCTGGTGGGTCTCGGTTTTGTTTGTTCTCGGTGAGTGGTTGCGGTTTGGGCGATGAGGGCTTGGCAGTGGCGGGTTCGGCGAAGCTTGTGGTGTTGTGTTGCTCGGATTGTGACTTGGCCGAATGAGTGGCTGGCAGTGGTGGTACTCAGTCAAAGGCTCGGTGGTTGAGGATGAAGAAGATGAAGAGTGAAAGGAGATGCTGCCAGCACCCTGCTTATGTCTCTGATTTCGAGTCAGCGTCGCGACGCTAAATTTTTTTTTTTTTTTTTTTTTTTTTTTTTTTTTTTTTTTGGCAAAATCATGTCTTGCGACGGATAAATCCATAGGGACGCGTCTCAAAAGATGTCTCCTTACTTGGCCGTCTCCTGGATCAACTTTGTATCGTCGTGATTTTGTCAAATTTTTATTTTGAAAATCCCGCTTGCACTGGCCTCTTTTGTTCTGAAAATTCCGTTTTAATTTTTCCTGCAAAACTAACACACAAAATTAAAAAGTTCACACAAAATATGAAAAATAAATTACAACAAATTGCATGGGTTGCCTCCCTGCTAGCGCTAAATTTTTCGTCTTCAGCCAGACGTGACTGAAATTTATCTGTTAAGGAGGTTTCAGTGTCGTTTTGGATGTCCGATTAAAGACAATCCCGTGAGCGTTGCTTTTGAATGGTCTCTTCCAACGGTAAAGTGGCAGAAATAATTTTGTCTTATTCAATGATCGTGCCACCTTTTTGACTTTTGTTGCTCCAGTGGTTCCTGAAAAGAAAGAAAGAAAATTAGGAGGTCTCGTATGATGCTTGACTTGGAATGAGAGTTCCATTCTTTCAAGCTTCTGGGTGATTTCTTTGATCAGTACTCCCCAAAACAGCGATGTTTTTCCTGAATGCTCTAGATCTTTATTAAGGTCAGATATTTGCTCTTCCATTTGCTCTGCTTCTTGCTCCACCTTTTCTTCACAGATGTATTTGAAAATTTCTGCATTAAGCTCTTCATCTGTCATCTGTGAAATACATGTTTCAAAATTGTCAACCTGAGGATGAAAAGAAATGTCAGATTTTAGGTCTTCATCCTCTGATCTGGTTGAAATGATTGGCTCAGGTAGATCTTCTTCAAACATTTGTGCAATGGAATCTCCAAGATCTTCATTTTGAGGATACAGAATTCCATCCTCAACTTTTGATGCAGTTGGTACAAATATTTCAGCTTCCTCCTCGTCAGAGTCAGAATAATAAAAATCAAATCGAGACTTTGCCGGTTCAAGTTCCTGAACTGATACATCTGGTTGTTGATACTGCTCAGCCTCCTCTTCTGTTGAAGTGTCATTCTGAAATGATTGGTATTCGAAGGCTTCATCAGTGTCATTTGAAACTGGTTCTTGAGGTATGTAGTTCTGGTCTTCTGTTAATTGTCTGATCTGATCTGTCATTCTCTGTATGGATTCTGTGTTACTCTGAATTTGTGCATCAAATTGAGTTGCATGTTCTTTGAACATGTTAATCAATTGATCTTCCTCGGATGGTTCTGGTTGTTGGTAAGGATCAAAGGTAGATGGTGGATAAGATGGAAAATGTGATGGTTCTGTGAAATATGTTGGCTCATCATACCATGAAGGATTCTGATAGTTCTGCCACCCTGAATTGTAGTTGTACTCGCAAAAATCGCTTGGGTGGTTACCATTACATATGTCACATCTCCACATTGAGTTATGTTGAACAAAAGTAGTATTACTTGGTTCTGTCATCCAGTGATAGTCATTGGGTTGTACAACAGGCCTCAGAAAACCGGACTGTTGCTCCCAGATTTGGGGTGTATCTTCTTGTAATGCTCGTAATCTCTCAATATCCCAGTAGTGTTCCATTTTTTAATCACCTGAAAACAAAAGAAAGAAATAAAAATTACAAATAAAAATAAAGAAAATTAGATACAAGTAAATTGGATAGTTTCAAAATTAACAACTCAAGAAATATAAGTCCCCGGCAACGGCGCCAAAAACTTGACCGGCGTAAACACACACGTATAACGCAAGCGCACGTATCGTTCAAGTAGTATAAAAATATCGATCCCACGAGGACTTAATTCCTACTGTTGTTATTAATTGTTGAATCTATTTATTTACAGATATCTAATTAAAGAAGAAGAGAATGATTGTTTGATTGGTTGAAAGTGGTTTTACAAAATAAATAAATAAATAAAAAGACAAAAGAAAATACTAAGGAAAATAACAAAAGATACAAAGATCTAGGGTTGTGAATCCTTCCAATATCATTTAAAAGATGAAGTGGTTATTTTATGTTTGTGTAATAAATCAGTTTACTAACCTGGAACACTAAATTATGCAAAAGCCTCTGTCGATGGTCAGACAAATACCCAGTTTAATCCAATTGAACCATATGTCTATGTCAACCAAATTATCTGGATTCATTAAGTTTAGTTCCAATTATGGCTACCCCCGCCCGACAGGTATATTCCTATCCTGTAAGGAAATCTATTAAAGGGTTATCTATCCTCAAGGAAGATCGTGGGTTATTAAGTCTAAGGCTGAAACCTAAAATCCCTATGTCTAGTTCATTTTAGATTTACCACATCAATCTTATTGGTGATCAGACAACAAGAAGCATTAAGCTTAAGACTTAATAAGTAAACCTTTAAATTATCCAAACTATAAAATAACCTCTTATAAACCGGTGATATTGAAATTTATTACAACCCCAGATAACTATTTAGTTACAACACATAACTAGGACTAATAACTGAAAAATAAAAGACATAAAGTAAAAATGCTGAAAAGTAAAAGACATAAAGTAAAACTGAAAAGTAAAATAAAATAAAATGCTAAGGTAAAAGGAATTACTTTTACTACTACTAATTTAGATATCTCCCATAAAATAATATATAAACTTGTGATAAATTAACCAACCGACCAGTCTGGCGGTATCCTGATTAAGTCAAATTAAGTCCAACCAGCCATTAAGGCGGAACCAAAAATAAATTTACCAACCGACCAGTCTGGCGGTATCCGTGATTAGTCAGGTTCAAACCAGATTAAAATTAAATTACCAACCGACCAATATAGCGGTATCCCTTATTAAGTCAATATTTTAAATAGTTAATATATATTTTTAAGGGAGATTAATCTAAATAGCAATAGTAGAAGAATTACCTTTCACCCTAGCTGAAAAAGTTACTTCAACATGGTGAATAGTAAAAACTGTAAAAAGTAAAAAGTAAAAATTAAATTACTATTATTACAAAAAGTAATTAAAATTATTTACAAAACTAAAAATTAAAAATAAAAATTCTAGAGAGAGAAACTCTCTCTAGAGAGAGAAATCAAGAGAGAGAGAGGTGTACAAAAATCTGAAAATTCGCGGTCTATTTATAGCAATTTTTTTCACTTCTTCCAGCGTCGCGACGCCAAGCACCTCAGCGTCGCGACGCTGGATTTGTCGACGTGGCACGCTGAGGAGACGACACGTCATCAAGGCGGCTGACTGTTCACGCGACACGTGTCAAGGCGGCTAATTCTCAATTATTGTGATGACGTCATTGATGACGTCATGCTGACGCGGCGACGACGTGGCGATGACGTGGCGCTGGCGTGTGTTGCAATTGTCGGCACAATAGGATTGCGACACGTGTCACGCTGTGATTGGCTGATGCTGACGTGGCATGTTGACTCGGTTGACCTGCTGATGTGGACGATGATGTGGCATGACACGGGGCAAGGTTGACTTGTTGACCGATGATGTGGCTGATGACGAGGCGACACGTGTCAAGTCTGAGTGTCGGCAGCATATGATGATGACACGTGGCACGGCGCATTTTAGCAGATCGGCTGTGATGGTGACACATGGCACGGCGCATTTTAGCAAAGTCAAAACTTCTCGAATTGTTGACCGTTGACCTGGCGCATGTTAGCAGATCCGGCTCACGCTGGGCGTCGCGGCGCGCAGTGTTCCAGCGTCGCGACGCGCAGAAGACTAAAATATCCCTGTTGACGCATTTTTGTCCGGTTTTGCCCCAAATTGCCTCCAGTGCTGTCCAAACTTTATTTATCTGCAAAATAACAATAAAACACATCAAAACGTTCATAAAACTCAAGAAACTATACAAAATATTAAGTTAAATGAGTGGGAAATAGTGATATAAATACCACTCATCAGCTACCATTAAATAAGTACTATTATGGAAAATGGAATCGCTCGTATTTATAAATGAGACATAAATATGATCCGGATTGGCACTCTGAACACCAACCCTAACACAAGGTTGTGGTTGCCTCCCTCCACCGAGCCTCTGAGATCACAAAGAAGGAAAGAGATGAGGCCAGGGCCGAGGCTGCCCAGAAGAAGGACGGACTCAAGCGTCAACAATGGCAAGCTACCACGGTCGAGAGCAAGCTTGAGGAAAAAATGAATCAACTGGAGAAGGCTCTGGACGAGTTGGCCAAGTCTCAAGATGATCTAAAGGCTGCCAACTAGGAGGCCAAAATAGAAGGGTTAGCCGAATGTATTGAGGTGTTCGAGCTGACCCAGCCCGGCCTGGACTTGGAGATCATTAATAATATTCTAAAGGTGTCCAATGGGGAATTGACACAAGAAAAAGCCTTCGCTCTTACTTCAAAAGACCCCAAGGCCATCCCAGACCCCGAGCCATTGTCTATTGTGCCTTTCACTCAAGGGTATCTCGGTCCCTCATCATTTTCTGTTGTTTCTTATGAGAAGCCTTCTGCCATTTTCTCATCTACTGATTCTCCTCCGAAAGAGACTCATGGTCCCTCATGAAAATGCTCATGGCCTCTCAACATCAATTATTGCTCCCGAAGATGGTCCCGACTTGTCCGCTTAATTCTGCCTATCTTTTCTTTCCTTTTGTATATGGGTAATGTAACGACCGGGAATTTCGACTACTATTACACAGTAAGACAAGTGTCACATAATAGAAATTATGTTTGGAAACATATACTCTCGTGAGATAACTATCGATAAATTCTTCGAGAATCAGATATTTGGTGCTACGATGTTCCACTCCGGACTCCTATGATATTTGGGCCGTCACTTTCTCATACGAACTCATATTTTTTATGAATTTTAGATCGTCGGAAATTTGAGATCGAGATCTACAACTTTTGCGTTGGACTTATTTCCAAATTCGGATCAAAAGTGAGTCGAAAATGCAGATCAAAATGTTGGATGAATAGTAATTTAGGACCTATCTAGAAAATTCTACACATCTCTCAAAGTTTCTAATTTTTTTTTTAAAATCAAAACTTTACCAATTAGTCAAATTGGCCCCTACTATATAAAAGGGGGACTATTCACAAATCTTGAATATTTGGAGAAAGAGAGAGAGGGAGAGAGAGACGTGAGTGGTAGAAAGCAAAGAAGAATAAGATAAAGAAGAAGAAGAAGAAATGAAAAAAAGGGAGAAGAAATGTGAAGAGGAAGCAGAGAACATGATGAACCAAAATTAAGGCTTGGAGAAGTGATGAGATCAAAGGAAAAGAGACCATTGCAGGAATTGCATTTTTCCTTTGACGAAACGATAAAGCACCAGCCAGATTCCAATATGTGAGTGGACACTACCCTTTTTAAATTGACTTTCATTTTGTTATTTTTATATCAGATTTACTTTTACGCTTTAGGGTGTTAGGTTACTTTTTTTCAGTCATTTCATAAAAAATTTTTGATTTAAGTTATATTTGAGAAAAAAATATTTTCAGTATATGATTTATGATTTTCGAGGCATGAGGGAAAAACCCACCTCAGTATGTAACTTTATTCAATTATGGAATTGACGGACAGTACATGTGCACATGTAGAGGACTGGGGGGACATCGATACATAACGCCCCCAGATCCTAGTTCAGGACTAGGGATGACAGATGCCCCTAGATCCTAGTTTTATAACTTGGAGGGTAGCATAGATCTGCACCCCCAGTTCTAGTTCAATGGCTTGGGAGACGGCGATACGTAACGCCCCAAGACCACTAGTTTTAGGGACAATAGTGGCATGTTTTGGGGGATGGTGATACGTAACGCCTCAAAGTCATGAATTTGCACTCCTGGCTCTAGTTAGGCATATAGGGGACTGCGATACGTAACACCCCCTTCGTCAAGTTTTTTCAGAGACAGATCAGATTTCAGATATCAGATTTTCAGAAAATATTTTTCAGAAAACAAATTTTTGAAATAGTTTTCAGAAAACATATATTTTAGAAAAAGTTTTCAAAAAAAGTTTTTCAGATACAAGTTTACAAAATCAGGCTTTTAAAGGCAGATTTCAGAAAGATAAGTTTATAAAGAGATTTCAGACAAAGTTTTCAGAAAAAGAGTTTTATATAAAGTTATTTCTGGAATTTTGGTTTTAGAACCAAATCCATTAATATCAGTGTTTCAGTTTTCATCCACTCACTTAGACCGTACATCGGTCTAACCCCCACTTCCAGTTTCTTTGTTTTGCAGGAATTTCTGGAGGACGAGTTCGAGAGGACGGATACTGATAGCAGTCACTAGAGGGTCTGAGTCCACCAGTCAAAGATTGAGTCAGTCAAGTTAAGTAAAGTCCGAGCAGTCATATATTAAAGATATGTATAAGTATTCTTGTATAGAATTTTTGAGATAATTGACATTTGTATGTTTAGTCGTATGTGAGGTATTTTATACAATGTCATAGTTTGGGCAATGGTCTCATATAAGAGTTTGTATTTAAAAAGAATATCAGTATTGTTCTCAGTCAAAAGTCAGAGGCTTAGGAGAATGGTATAGCCTATTCCCTACCGGTAGCATCTCCCGGATTGTGGATGTTACAAAGATGGTATCAGAGCATGGTCTAGGGGGTCAGTGACTGCAGTGGACAGAGTGTTGGGGTCTGGTATACACAGTATGTCCGGGATACTCGTATGCGATGCATTATCTCTCCAGTATCCGATTCTCGAGTACGTCATCACGTTCCATAGACAGGTTAGAAAGCTTTCCTAAATCATTCGAGTAGTATTCCTTACGAGAATAATTATACTCTGGATCCAAGATTATGAATCTTCTTGAAGTTATTCGGCCTATTATTAGAAGTACAAATGATATTATGAACTCATATAGTAAATGTATAAGAAAATTTACCCAATGGAGTGGGAAGAGAGATCTATAAGAAAGGTAAGAGTCGACGTACAGATGATTACAAAATAAGATAATAGTAAGAACCAGAGACACAGAGTTAGATAGTAAAAGATAACACCAGAACTGGTAATAAAGAAGAAAATAGCAAACCTGAACGAGAGTAAAATACCGAGTAGACTTGAGTAAAGTTTCTTCCCTCCCAACAAGATTCATTTTCTCCTCAGAAAAATTCTTCCATGCATATTCAATAGTTCTTGAGCATCTCATATAAATAGCGAGTTCCATAATAACTAAGGACAACCATAAAGTAAAAGAAGCAAGAAATCAGGAATAGTCATAAAAGCTTCTAATAGATGTGAGATGCCAGAAAAACGTAGACATTTTAGATTCCCCAAACCCAGGCCCGCAAGCAAATAAGATGAATGACGTCAGGAGAATGAATGGTTGCTCTAACCAAAGAATCCAATAAGGCACTTACCTACCCAGATCCTTACTCCTCCGTGATACCAATTAAGGAAGTTGTCCTGACAATAGCCTATTTCATACCCACTCTATATGAGCAATAGACTCTACTAGGACATAGAGTACCGTAATAAGGATATAGAAACCTATCGAGCCATAAAGAAAATAACCAACGAGATATAAAGCAGTTCCTACCAGCATAGATATAGGCGATCGTAAGAAATTCCAACGAGAGTTCATCTTAAGAAATGAAAAGACACTACCCTTTTTAAATTGACTTTCATTTTGTTATTTTTATATCAGATTTACTTTTACGCTTTAAGGCGTTAGGTTACTTTTTTCAGTCATTTCATAAAAAAATTTGTGATTTAAGTTATATTTGAGAAAGAAATATTTTCAGTGTATGATTTATGATTTTCGAGTCATGGGGGAAAAACCCACCTCAGTATGTAACTTTATTCAGTTACAGAATTGACGAACAACACATGTGCTCAGGTAGAGGACTGGGGGGACGACGATACGTAACGCCCCAGATCCTAGTTTAGGACTAGGGATGACAGATGCCCCTATATCCTAGTTTCAGAACTTAGAGGGTAGCATAGATCCGCACCCCCAGTTCTAGTTCAGTGCTTGGGGGACGACGATACGTAACGCCCCAAGACCACTAGTTTCAGGGACAATAGTGGCATGTTTTGGGGCACGGCGATACATAATGCCCTAAAGTCTTGGATTTACACTTCTGGCTCTAGTTAGGCGTATGAGGGGACGACGATACGTAACGCCCCCATTCGTCAAGTTTTTTTTTATGAGAGATCTGATTTCAGATTTTCAGAAAATAGTTTTCAGAAAACATATTTTAGAAATAGTTTTCAGAAAATAGACATTTCAGAAAACATTTTCAGAATAGGTTTTTTAGATACAAGTTTGGGCAATGGTCCCATATAAGAGTTTGTATTTGAAAAGAATATTAGTATTGTTCTCAGTCAAAAGTCAGAGGCTTAGGGGAATGGTACGACCTATTCCATGCCGGTAGCATCTCTCGGATTGGGGATGTTACAGGTAACCCCGAGGGGACCCATTGTAAAGAAATCTTGAATGATTGAACATAATTATTTGTATTTATATTTTTCTTTCTAAAGCACACACTAATCAAAGACCCGAGTCGGGGCAACTTCCACTTCAATATGCTGACCTGATCAAATTTAATCAACATTTAGCTAATTTAATCAAAGTAACCTCACACATTCCCCTAAGGGATCACACCACTAGCAGACACTCACGCCCGAACCCATATAACGCAATTCCACTCTTAGGTTGTTTTACTTAACAGATTCGAAATTCTTCAAACAGAGCGGCCTTCTGCTCAACCCACATCCATATTCATGCGAACAAACATGACAAGGCCTTGGTGGGACGTAACCCGACCTCGAGAAAACATGATCACTTAGCCCCAAGGGAATATTCCCTCATTGTGCCATTCAACACTTGACCATGAGGGAGAAACTCCAAGCTCATGCCAATGAACACAATAAGGCCTCGGTGGGACGTAACCCGACCTCAAGTTGAATTAGCGAATAGAGAAATTAAAGAAATTTTAGAAAAAATGGTTAACCCAAATCGCAAAGATTGGTCTCTTCGACTAACTGATACACTTTGGGCATATCGAACAACTTTCAAAATATCTTTGAGAATGTCCCCATATCGTCTAGTTTATGGAAAACCTTGTCATTTGCCTGTAGAACTTGAGCTTAAAGCATATTGGGCTATTAAAGCATTCAATTCAAACCTTGAAAACGCTGGTCATGAACGTGAATTGCAAATAAATGAGCTTGAAGAGTTAAAGAATGATTCATATGAGAATACGAAAATTCTTAAAGCTAAAACTAAGGCCTTTCATGATAGTCGAATTTCACGAAAAATATTTGAAGTTGGTCAAAAAGCTTTGCTTTTATAATTCTCGTCTTCATTTATTTCCTGGAAAAATAAAATCCAAATGGAATGGCCCATTCATTGTGAAACACCTTTACCTATACGGGGCTATTGACATTGAGAATCCTAGGGGTGGTGATGTATTTAAACTGAATGGACATCGTCTGAAACCATTTTTGGAAATGCTCAAAATTTCAAGAAAGTTTTTTCCTGTCAAACCCAATATATCGTGATTGATGTAGTTTCTTTTATTTTTTGTTTAATATTTCTCTAATTTCCATTTTACTTAATTTTGCAGCATTTTTGTCTTTTATCTCACACCCCCGTAAAGCAGCGAATAACGGTACTCCGTGACTCAAATTTGGTTATTTCAGTCTCCTAAAATTACTGATACCCTACAAACCAAAGCATGGAAGAAACTCTCGCAAACCTCCACAAACATTTTCCTTCTCTTCCCCAAAATGCTCTGACAAAAATTTACAAAGCATGCACAGAAAGGATGAGGCTTCTTATGATTCATGGTATTCCTAGTGATATCTGTTGGGTGATTGAAGCAAAAGTTCGCTTGGTAGGTGAGTCATCTCACTCTTTCATTTCTTACATGTCTGGTTTAGGGAAAAACACCTATGCTAAAAAACGAAGAGCTAAACAATTAGGTGTTTGTTATTAGTGTGCACGATGTACGTGCAATACTCGTTGTCGTTCTTTAGAAATGGTGTCTGATAATTGCGAAGATAAAATTCAATTCATTAGGGATGACTTGAGTAAGGAGTCTTTGGATGATATATCATTGACTCTTGAGACACATCCTAGTGTATATGATCATCGAGAGATTCGCAAGTTACATACACAAATTCAAAAAGAAAGAAAACAATACAGTCTCGGGAATCTGACTTTAAAAGACTCTGTTTGCCAATTTATAAGAAAGTTGGATGAGAAGCCTATCCCCGACCCATAAAGGGCGTTCAAGCCGTTACTGGACGTAAAACCAGAGGAAGATGTGAGCCACAATCACAACTACCAGTATATATTTTTTTAATTATTGCGTTGATTTCCTTTACTTTAAATTACTGTTTTGATTTAGTTTTTGCCGACAGTATCTAACCTTTTTTGTTCACGATCTAATTTTCCTAATAATTGTCATTTTGCAGGTATTAGTGCATTTATTACTCACCTTTTTCAGGATCTATAAATTCAGCTCGTCATTTCTCTCTCTTCAACACATCTAACTAAGAAAGATAACATAAATGGAGACAACTTCAAAACGACGATTCACTAATATCTGTGTGTTTTGTGGAACCAGCTCCGGAACTAAATCAGAATTTGTTGAGGCAGCGAGAGAATTGGGTAGAGTTATGGAAAATAGAAACATGCACTTAGTATATAGCGGTGGCAATATTTGATTGATGGGGTGTATTTCAAAGGCTGTACAAGAAGATGGCAGTCAAGTTTTGGGATCATTCCAAAACCCTTAACAGAGGACAATATCATCAGAAAATAAAATGGAGAAGAATTTATTGTCCTAAGTATGTCTGAAAGGCTCACTGAAATGATCAATCATGCTGATGATTTCATTGCTTTACCAGGTGGGCTAGGAACGTTGGAATAAATATTCACATTTGCCTCATGGGAAAACATGAATATTCACCAAAAACCCATTGGGCTGTTTAATGTTAATGGATTTTTCGATTTTCTTTTTGT
Organism: Zanthoxylum bungeanum; assembly: GCA_019454045.1. Classification (NCBI taxonomy): domain Eukaryota; kingdom Viridiplantae; phylum Streptophyta; class Magnoliopsida; order Sapindales; family Rutaceae; genus Zanthoxylum; species Zanthoxylum bungeanum. The sequence continues at coordinate 180,450 of SKCR01031198.1, read as the reverse complement.
ATTTCTTGAAGATATCAAAAGAAATGGGTTTATTTCAAAACCGATAAGAGATATCTTCCTAACTGCATGAAAAGCTGATTATTTAATTGATCAACTCTTAGTTTATGAACCAAAAATCGACCTTATTCTTTCCAAATTGAACTGGTCTAGTAACGATCGTGGCAAAAAATGCAAAGTAAACCTGGACCTTAATCTGTAATCTTTAGTCGTAGCTGTAACTGTCAATTCCACACTAACCAGGTGATATCTTCTAAACTCTACTTCTCTTTCTTTAAACAATGGGGACAATGTCTCATTTTGATTGGGGGATGGGATAGTTTACTAGACAATTTTTATGTTTCATTGAATTTTTTTTAAAAAAATGGAGTTTGAATAAAGTTCGTTTTTGTAGCCTTTTTAACTTGATCAATTAAGTCTGTATGGGTTTCTTAACACTTAGTACCCTAAGGCCAACTGGTCTGGAATTACTGGCCCAAAGCTCGTTACAAGGGTTAAAAAGAAAGCTTAAGGGAATCATATATATTTTCTTTTTAATATCTGAGATCCGAGCCATTAAGTCCTTAGGGGTGCCTTAACACCTAGTGCCCTAAAACCAACTGGTTTGGGAGTCACTGGCCCAAAGTTCGATACAAGGATTGAATATATGTTTATAAATAAACTTTTACAGCCAAAATGTGTAAACTCTAACATAATTTTAGGAAAAAATATTACTCTCTTTGCAACAAATACCTGTGATATTGTGGGCACAATATATTGATTAATACCTAGTTTTATGAGTATATGGAAGAATGGTAAAAAAACAATTGTTAACTTGAATTACTAGGGACTAGTAATAAGCTGGTTGGAGGGTGTGATGAACACAAAAATTACATATTTATTATACGATAAATCAATCATTTTACACTTATAGTTTCACTAATCCCCTTAATTTGCCATGTTTGATAGGTAAAATAATGCTCGGAAGCTCGACAGGACAAACCAGACTTGGAAAAGGGCAAAAATGGAAATTCAGCTTCCGCATCACGATACGAAAATGACGGCGCATCGCGACGCGCCTAATAAGATGAAGACACTGCAGAACGCGCTATTCTCTCAACACGTGTCTCCATCGTGGCACTCACGTCGCGACAAGCCGACCAAACTTTGCCTATAAATTGAAGCCCGCAGCATAAGAAATTTTCATACTTTCTTTCTGAATTCCTCTATAGATTTTGAAGAGAGAATATCTTGAGTGTTTATTTATTTAAAGCTTTTTGTAATATCTTTCTCTTTCAGTAATAAAATTACGAGTATTTTTAATTACAAAATGAGTAGCTAATTTCTTTTCGCTGGGGTAATGAGTGATGCTTTTATAATGAAAACTTAGATCAATCTCGCCTACATTATAATAAATAAATTGTAATCTAACGATTAAAACATGATTTAGATCTAGATTAATTATTGACAAAATTGGCTACCACTTATATGGCTGATTTTATCTTGCTACCGCCGATATGGCTGGTTTTATCTTGCTACCGCATATATGGCTGGTTTTATCTTGCTACCACCTATATGGATGATTTTATATGATTTTGGCATTATTGAGTACCTTGGCAGGACTTAATATAGACAAACGGTATCACCGCCTATATGGCTGGTTTTATCTTGCTACCGCCTATATGGCTGGTTTTATCTTTCTACCGCATATATGACTGGTTTTATCTTGCTACCACCTATATGGATGGTTTTATATGATTTTGGCATTATTGAGTACCTTGGCAGGACTTAATATAGACAAACGGTATCACCGCCTATATGGCTGGTTTTATGTTTTTGGCATACTTAGTACATTGGCTGGACTAGTTATCAACATAAATGACCACTGTCTTTATGACCGGTTCTATATATTGACATAATTAATTCCTGAGATAAATTGATTGGGTAACAAAGACAATTTATAAATTATAATTAAGCGAGATTTCTAGATTGGAAATATTAAAAGCAGATCCCCTAACTCCAGTATTTCATTTTATTACTATATTTTCTCTTAAAAGTTTCCAACAACTCCAACAAATCAAACCTTTTTCTATTCGCTCTACTTATCATTCTATTTTTCTAAGTCTATTCCCTATGGATCGACCCTGGACTTACCGGCTTATTTTATTACTTCGACACTCTTATACTTGGGAGTAAAAGACCACTTTTTGAGCGTGTCAGGGTCCTCTCTATTATCAGTACTTTTGGGCCTTTGGTCCAGAAGTAGTTATTTCTTGCTCTGTTTTAATCCCCGGTCAATTTCCTTCCTCATAGTATTGTGAACATTGGCCTATGCTCACTTTGTTGCCTGATTCGCACAGCTTTATGGTCTATACATTCCTTTAGGTAACCATTCCTCACCAAGTCTTCCATATGTTCCTGCAGGTCTCTAAATCTCTCTGTGACATGCCCATTCACATTATGGTGTGAGCAATAAGCCTTGTTGTCTCTTCTCTCAATCAGGAACCTCATCGGGTCGGGCTCAGTCAGTAAGCCCTTATCTTGAATTTCTTGAGCGATCTAGGCCAATGGTCTGTTCAGGGCGGTGTATGTTGTTCCTTAATCGGGGGTATTCTCTCATGCGTTGGATTACCCCGAGTTATCAGCCTGAATTCCTTCTGCCTCAGGGCCGATCCTCTCTGATTTTCACCCGTATGACGCTGATTCTCTTGCCTTGGCACTTTTGGTACCCGGGTAGCTCCTCATTGGGCTATCTTCTCCTCTTCTTCTAGCCACACAAACTTCCTTGTCTACTCCAATGCTGCGGCATAATCCGACACCTCTTGGATTCTTAGGTGGTACCATAGCTTCCCGACCCTTAAGGATCCCTTAAAACTCTCCAGTACCACCAGGGACTCATACGCCCGACTTCCAATACCAAGCTATGGTATCTATCGACGAACCTCTTCAAGGGCTCATCATCTCTTTACTTTATCATCCTCAAGGACTCCACTGTCTTCTTTGGTATGAATGCTCCTTTGAAATGGCGCACAAAGGACTTCCTCAACTGTGAAAAACTATTGATACTTCCCAAGCTCAAGTTTATGAACCATAAGTTGGCCGATCCTCCCAAAGTTAACGGAAACACCTTGCATATCGCCTATCCTACCATGCTCTGGTTTTCCATCAATAGAACGAACTTTTCAGTGTGGGACTTGGGGTCTGTATTGCCCTTATATACTTACATCGTGGACACGATGAATCTCCTCCGAAACTCCACTATCAATATTGCCTTCGCAAATGTGAATGTTGTCTCCATATCCTGGTCACCTTGAGCCCCTCCCTTCATATTTTCCTCTCACTTCCTAATCTCCCTCCGAAACTAATCCATCATTTGGATTTCGGAGGCGTCGTGCTCTTGCCCAATGGCCTCTTCACGCCCTCCACTTAGAGCGTGGTATCTTCCATAACTGAGAACCTCATGTCTCATCTCCAGATACCATTTCAGGTCACTTTCCCAAAAACACAAGCTGTTGCTGGATAATTCTGGAGTCCGCATGCATTCTTCTTATTCCCATGGCTCATTGTTTTCATTGCCCTGGCAAAAACTACAGATCTCACCCTCTGGGCATTCTTCTTTCCATTTCTGCGATCTCCATCTGCTCTGGCGATCCTTTTTCCTTTTCTTATTTCCTCTATCCTTCTGCTATGACCTACTTCCCCTTGATCTCCAGCCTTCTTCTCTAATTTATCAATCTTCTTTATCATAGCCTTCATAAAATCTTGAGTTATTTCCCTCCATTTTCGAGCATATTCCCTTTTCATTTCATAGGGTTTCTTCTATCTTCTCCATCCACTCCATTTTCGAAGCTTCTGAAGTTATGTGGTTTCCATCTCCTGCCATCGTCTTAGTGTGTTTGCTGCTTTTGGTACTGTTTCCCATAGACGGCGCTGACTCTTGGCCATTGTTTTTCGTTCTATGGGAGATTTGGGAAAATCTACTCCTCGAACAAACCTCCCCCAAGTAGTGAATTTGTTTGGTTAGCTAGGAACCAAAGGCAAACTTGGCAAGCAAATAAGAAATCATAGTGAAAACAAAGAATTAACGTGGTTCAGCAGAGAGTGGCTCCAATCTACATCTACGAGAACAAACAAAATAAGTTTTTATTACTAGCTCGGGTCAAACCGACATGCTTTCTTTCTATCCTTATTCTTTAAATTCTATTTTACAAGTTGTGAAATATTAAAATTTCTAACTCCCCAGAACCAACCCTTGAAACTGAATCCTCGACTCCTTTATATAGGCCCCTAAGTCTTCTGTTACACCTATAAATTTACCATTACACCAACTAATGACATCAGCCACGTCTTCCTGTAATTATTTCCCACTATTACACGTTCCATTTATATGGAATCCTGAATCTTTTACTACACCAATAAATTTTCTATAACACCAACCCATGACGTCAGCCACGTCTTCTTGTCATTATTTCCCATTATTTCACGTTCTTGTTGGATTTGGTGTTTGGAGTGCCAATCCGAATAACATATTGTACATTTTATTATTTATTAATAAAATAACTATATTTTCATTTCATACCTTATTAATAGTATTGTCATTATGCATATTAGATTGATGTATAAATATGCTAAGAATGACATCGACCTTAGAATAGTCTTGTAGTAATATTGGACATTAGATGGTTAGACATTGGGATAAGTATTACTATTATAAACTATTCTTAAAATAAATATTCGTAGTCATTGTTTTGAATATGGCCAAATTTTTATAACCTAGAAGACTAGCACATGTGGTATATTGGAATTGGAGTTCCAATGGTTTAACCTGATGTACCATAAGCTTTGGAAGCTCGTATAGACGTGTGTGTATTGGTTGGACCGAATACTGAATGACTCACAGGTGATTCCTAATAGTTGGAAGTACACACCACCGTCAATAAGAATCTCCTCGCGTCGAGTAGCATATGTGATCTTTTGACTATAGAATATCATTGATTTTGTGTGAGATCCTCCACACTTGGATGCCATGTATGTCAGAAACCTTTCATGGTATGGCCTCTAGATGTTCTTTGGGTGTGGACCGATGCACTTGTTAATCAAATGCGAATCAAGATAAGATCCGTCGGCCCGTATGTGTACCATAAGGGGTTTAGGTATCTATATGAGTAAGTCACGATTCTTAAGACTTTGGCCAAAGCCGATCACCTAAGGTGGATCGCATCAGTTGTAAAGAATCATGGACATGTCGACATGAGATGTGTTTCTTAGAAACTTGATGTTATATTCTATGTTTCCTAAGCACAACTCGGATAGCCTACAATGGAATGATTGATAAACATATGTGATGACCTCGACTTGTATAGTTCAGAAAGATCGTTCGTGTTCTTCGTGAATTCGGAGGTGGCCGAATTGCGTACATATTAGTTAGGCTTATATGACAAACGTGTCTGAACTTAGAGAGTCCCAATATGAAATGTACTTGTTGAGCACTTGGGTAGCCGATTAATTTTGATAAAAGATAATATTCGATATTATAATTATCAACTAAGATAATCAAGAGTTATTGGATAACATTGATTATTTACTTTGACCTGATTGGATTAATTAGATTAATTCAATAATTACACAATGAATTAATTGTAAATTCATAAATATCTCTACCATTTGAGGATATTTTGTTAAACGCAAATATGTAATTATAGATATTTTTGGCTTGATTTAATTGAATTAAATCAAAGTGGTAGACAAAGGTGATTAGTCACACCTAATTATACAAATTTGGACAAATTAGATTAAGCCCACATAAAAGTTGATTAGAACTTTTATTAATTAAAAATTGCCTAAGTTTTGCTATAAGTAGCAAGCTTGAGCAAGGTTTTAATTAAGCTTGAGAAAGCTAAATACAAGCAATTCTTGGAGAAATTAGCCTAAGTTAGAGAAATGTTTAGAGAAGTTTTATGAGGTCTCTACAACATTTCATCTAAGAGAAATCAAGACTGGATGTTGGAGTGAAGCTTGCTAGCATTGGAATCAAGATTGGATCTTGGAGTCAAGATTGCAAATATTGGAAGTTCTCCAACCATTTCAACAAGGAGAATGAGATTGGATCTTTGTATAAAGCTTACTATGTAATGTTGGATCTTCTCATAAGCTAGGTTCTTCATTAGTGAGTTTTCATTAGTGAGACATATAATGTTTAATTATGTATTGGATGCGTGATTACATAGCTTAAAGTTGAAATTAGGCTAATAAATTGTGTTAGGATACTTTGGAAGTATAAATACAATATGCTTGTTAATTAGGTCAAAGATGTTCATGTTGGACATGGACCAATTAATAAAAGCTTGGAACTCTAGATTGAAGCTTAGAGCTATGACTACCATTCTAGAATCACTTGACCACCTTTGGGTGAACTAGAATTTTTCATGAGAAGTTTCATAGTGGGATTCTAAATTGGTTTGTGTTTTGATTAAAACAAATACATATAAGTATTTAGAATACATGTATGCTAGTTGTATAACATGTGTTGATGGTGGTTATGATGCTAAAATTAGATTTTAGGTGTATTTGAAGTATTAGGAGAAAATTAGAAGTGTTTAGTATTGGTTTGAAGTAGAAAATGCTCATTACCTAGGGCAGCATCACGAGCATCAGACCTAGGAGTGTCGCGATGAACACCCTCCACTACGCGACGTCGAGACTTTCAGCTCTCACTGTTGCTCTCACACTTTGGAGCATCTCGACGTCCAAGCTTTCGTGTCGCGACGCGTAGAGTTGATACATACTGAAACATCATTTTCTCTGTTTTAGAGTTTTCGAACTCCGTTTTAGTCCTTGTTTTATCCTACGGACTCGAAACATAATGTAGTTTTACATAAAATATTTTAAAATATACCCATGTTAGATATCTATTAGTTAGACCCACATTTGCCCCAACAGTTTTGATCTGATACTAGGAGTTCCACATCTGCCCCCAACAGTTCTGCCCACGTGATAACCTGTAATCCAACCACTCTCACGCTGTTCCGTGTGTCAGGAGAAAATATTCTTCTTGGCTCCCATTGCATCAGCCTTTTGGATGCCCAAACTCTCATGTAAGGCTTACTTCATCCATACATAAGCACACGATATGGCAACCCTGACCTAGGTCACCGGGTCGGAATGCCGAGGTGATTGGTGCTAGATTTTTTCCTCTTTTCTTTACCAGGTCAGGTCGAGGGAGATTTCCTCACTTCCCTCACATTCTCTTTACAATTCCTGAACATTCTTGATAAGTATTTGAAGGCTCATGAGATTCCTATATGGCCACCTTCCTACGTTTCCTTGTTTCTAGTAAAGTTTATCCGAGTGTATGTGACTGTGCCTCGGTTAGCTCACTCCAAATCTCATTCCCCTTGTCACAAGCATAAAAGATATCACAAGACGACCTCAGGTCGATCTTCACATATGTCAATGTTGTCGAATCTAATACCTTGTTATCAGGTCGGGTGCCTCTGTGCCTTGGTCTCGGGTCTCTCTATCTGGCCTCTCATCCTCATCAGGACCTTGGACCCCTACATTATTAAGTGCAAAAACTCATTATACCCATCTTCAGGATTTTGAGTTCCTCGGGATTGAAAGTCGTCATCAACATAAGTAATTTATTTAACTTACCATCTAGATTCAAGTTTTATAGAGGTAGGGTAGGGAATGGAAAAAAATTAAATTTGAATTTTAACCAACACTTTACATTTTAAAGGGAAAAAAGGAACGATGATACAAAGGACAAGTGATGATTGGACAAAATATATGATTTTCAAGTATATTTACTATTGATTTCCCATAAATTATGTTCTTCAATATGTAAAATTCACTAATATTTATTTTTTATTATTTAGGATGCATTATATGGAGAATTCAGCAGAAAACCCAAAATTCCCGATTTACATCAGTAATTTTCTAATTTGTGTAGTCTTCAATATTTTGGTCATAATTTTCTCATAAAATGTCCAATCGAGATCATTCAAGTTGACTGGAAATAAAACTCAATTATCTACAATTTTGTAGTTTAAGTTGAAGATTGAATCAAAATCCTTCATGGCTAAAATTGAGCTTGAAATTGACGATTCTGCATTGTCAGCCAGTGTCGCAACACACATAAGCTTGTTTCGTGACACTGGGCAATAAAAAATCATTCCAATGAGTTAGACAAGGTTTGTGGCGAGCCATTAAGACCTTTTTGGGGCGCCACCAATGCGATCACTCCTAAATTTAATGTTTAGAGTAACTTCACATATGTGTTTGTTGGGGTTTTATGGCGGAATACCGGTGATGTAGCGGAAACGTGGAAAATCAAAATTTTCCGATTTCAAAATTTTTCTTGGATCAATTAAATAAACTTATTTATTTAATTAACCAATTATCAAATTTTTAAAAAATTACACAAGAAATCAAATTTCTTGGTAATTAGCGAATTACCCCACAACTTTGCAAATTTATCATTTTCGTCCTAAAATTGTCAAATATAATTTTGGATGATTCTAAATCACTTCTAAAATGATTTTCAACATATAAAATACATTAAAATCATATTTTCAATAAATCCCCAAATTTTAGTCTAATTGCCGAGGGCACCCTACATTTTCGATTTATTACAATTTGGTCCTTTTGTGTTCTAAACATGCCAAGATCAAATCCAATCAACCCAAAAATTTACATGCATCATATTCATACCATAATACATCACATATATGAAAATACCTAAATTTGGAGTGGGTTAAGAACCCTAATTATTCAATTTCAACAAATTGTCCAATTTCACCAAATCTTTAAAATCCAACACTTTAATCCATTCAATACTTCACCAATCTAGCCTCACCACTTTCAAACAACTCTAGAACAATTCTAGGCCACCAAGGAGTGGCTTACCAACTCTAGAATGGCAACTTGTTTTTCCAAAAATCAAAAGTAAAGCTTTGAAACCATTTCAAGCTTACTTACATGCATCAATCTTTCATCAAAGTTCACAACCAAAATAAACACAAACTATAAGAAGAGAGACAACACCAAAGCAACAAAAATGATGCTAAGCATGTTAGAAATAATTTTCATGTTGAAGACTTTGAAGAAAAACTTACAAAAATATGATTTTTCCAAGTATCATTCTTTAGGCCTTCAAGCTTTTCTCTCATCTTCTTTTATGTTTATTTGGTATCTAATGAACTTTCTAAACCCTAAAAGATGAAACAAAACAATATATACTCCACAAAATTAGCCTTGGCCGAAATTTAGGGTGTATATACTAATATCTAGATATTTTTCATTTCATTTCATTTTGCTTTATCAACTTGCTTTAATCATCATCAAACCATTTAATGATTTAAAGTAAGTCAACAATTGCAACTCAAAAAAAAATATAATACTTATATTTATTTTAGGTGTTGGCCGAAATTAAGGAAAATAAAAGAAAATTGATATTTCAGTTTTAAACAATTTAAAAACAAATATCTTAGGAAGTCAAAACCATTTTGACAACCTTTTCCTTTAATTTAAAGTCAAAAATTTACACTTATAATCATTTCCTAACTTTATCATTTGGTAAGATATTTATATTTTAATAATATTAATTATTTAACAATTAATTAATTAATTAAATACAAATATCTCAAATATATGTATTATATTTACTTTAAATATCTCAAATACATATATAAATGATATATGTCAAATACCTTCATTTTACAATTTATTAATGTGTATTTAATAATATCATATATTAAATACAAATACACATTAATTAAGAAATGACGGTTCGGCCCGTTTGAATGTATTTTTTGTTTAACATTTAAACGATTTATAAATAATCATCATTATTCATAAAAGTCTCCCTAGTGCTCTACGAGTATATTTCATTAGTGAGACTCTCTAGATTCAGGTATATCCGTCACAAAATCCAATTTCGTGTCCATAATTTGCCCACCCGTAAATTATGATGACCATGGATAAACTAGCTGAATCATACAGGTCGAGGTCATTGCATACGTATAATCCCCCGTCACAGGTATCCGGATTATACCAGAGATATAGATGTAAACGTCAAATCTCTATAGGTATTATCCCATCGACGTTTCTATTAGCAATCTATAAATAACATTCGGAACTCACTTTCGAAGTATACTATGACCATAGATTTAACTGATTGCTAATCACATATGGACTACCTATGCTCTGTACACCGAACTGACGTATCCTATCTTGACACACACAGGATATCCTGAGGATCGGTCCACACCCAACAAACAGGCGGAGGTCTGATCTAAATAGATCGATGACGTGACTGCCATCTAAGTGTGGAGGATGTCTTATACATCCACAATGGTATCTCAAGTCGAAGAACCACTATGCTACTCAACCCGAGAAGGTTATTATTGACGTTGGTGTAATATCAATTAAGAATCTTCAGTGAGTCGTTCAGTGTTTATCCACTATAAACACCTACACGTCTATACGAGTCTCCTCAGACTCATGGTTCATTGGGATAAACCATCGGACCAAGTCTCGATATATGACATGTACTGGTCTCAATGGATTTGACTAACCGACCCGTGTTAGTAAATCTTGACCAGGAACTATATTTGATAATATACATTTAGCAGTGACACTTCCCAATGTCAATTACAAACTACCTTTGTAACTGTGTACTGCATTATATATTATCGGGCCTTTGTCTAATATATACATATCACTAAACCACATTTAGTTTCAATCTAATTGTAATCAGATCGAATACATATATAAAAATAAGAGGTGCAACCATAAATAAGTAATATTATGGAAAAAGGAATTGATCGTATTGTTGAATCAGACATAAATACGATCCGGATTGGCGCTCTGAGCACCAACCCCAATAATTTCTCCCACTTGCTCTTGTGCCAATCCACGGTATCATATACACATCTCAATATGTATCGTATACTCATGGCTCTCAAAAGCTCACCTATCACTTAAGAGGTAGGCAACAAGAAGTAGGTCCGCTATAATATAATGAGTTTGTCAAACAAACTCAATCGTTTCCCATAGCCAGCATCATTCATATTTTGTAGAATCTAAATTATACATTAATATGACTCTGATGATACATCAGTATTGTGCTACAGCTACTGAGTTGTCCAAGTATTTAGCGATCAAATCCAAAATACTATGAAGACAACCGCAAGCACAACAGCATTACAAAACTTCTTGTTTTTAAGGTCACTATGCAACTTCATAAGTGAATACTTCATAAGTTGCATCTAATTCCACTGAAAAAATAAAATCCTCAGTGACACTCTCACTGCACCTTTTCTAACTCTTTATGACGTAGACTGTCTAACGTCATAATTAGTCTCAAAACTAATATGACCCTAATGGTTGCAGACTTAATGCTCCATGAATTAGAAACTTGTTCTTAATATCTCAAAGATCACAAAGAACATGTTTCTAGATCCATTCAATGGTCTATAGGGTATCAAAATAACTCGTAACAATTACGATTAAATCGATATCTTTAATCGCACATAATAAAGTATTCAGTATGTCATCATCAAATGATACATAAGATTGATTAGACATTCTAATCAATATTTCTTTCGAAAAAGGAATCATCATTTACGAAAGATGAACATTATATACAAGACACACATTAACTGTCAAACAGTTATACTAACTGTCATACAGATAGCCTTGTTGTGTCTTTTATTAGATCATATCTAATGCACGAATAATATGAGTATCTCACAAGTCTCTTAGTTTTATATCTTATATAAAACTTTATATCGAATGTAACAAAGACTACTCCCACTACTATCATGGAGTAAAGAAGACTTAGGTAAACATTTTACCTCACAAACATTTCATTATTACTATAATAATGATAATGTTGTTAGGATATATAACACTAAAAAGCAATTTGTACGCTCCCACTAACCCTTCAATCACATATGTATTCTCTATACTTTGACAAGACCAGACAATCTGACTGATATAAAAAATAGAGAACACGGATTTTCGGAAGACTTATACGAGTCTACAATAGGCTCTATAAGCTAGCACACTAAATTGCGATCTCAGCAGAATACAAACTCTAGGGCCATTCCAGAATGAACTCTTTAAACAAAGAAATCACAACTGATCTCTTATCTGAATAAGTCATTCAAAAATGCCACTTTGCATTCTTTAGCTAAAATGTACAGTTTAATATCAACATTAACCAATATATCTTTAATTTTTCAATTAGCGTGACTAGAGATAAGTTTTCTCAGAATCTACAATAGATTGCTGAGTATAACTTTTCTCACTGTCATACTGTAAAGGTCAAACCTTTAATAAGCCCACACTACTTTCGCTGCACAAATAATTAGCACATATCATGAACTAATTCATAATGAAAGCTTAATCAAGTTCAAAACTTGATCGTAGTAAGCTATGAACAATCTTAGATCTATGGTTCAATGGTGAACTTCCAGAATCGATATCAAATATCGCTTCAGTTATATGATAATTTTCTTCGGTAAGAAAATAACAGAACCATTAAGTATCAAATACTCGTAAATTATTCTGATATCCTATTAGACTTATATAGAATATGTATAAGGGTTGTTTCATCTTATTAATTACGTAGTTCCATTTTTAATTTATCATTCTCACATTTGACTTCAATAAGTCAAGTCTTTTCTACAATGGTTACCATCTGATGTTACACACCAAGTAATAAGATAATTTTATTACTTAGGATCGTAGGAAAGATATTCTATCAAATAGAATACAATATTCTATAAAATAGAATAAATGATAAACTTTTACTTATACCTCCAAGGTGTAAGTAATTTCCATTATATAACTATTATATAAAAGAAAGATTCAAATCTCAAACTTTTCAAGATTCAGATTTTCTACCTATGCATATCATATATGCAACTATAGAAATTAATGGAACCTAAATTAAAAAGATGAACTAGTGTTACTGGAGCATATCCCCAAGAGTATTGAAACTAATTCGATAACATTCAATATCAAATGAATCAAATCATATAAGATTTGACTGCTCCCACTACTCAATTCCATCAAGATGGAATCGTGGAAGAATAATATTGAATAAGAATCATATTCACTGAATAACCTTAGAACTAATTGCTTTAAATTCATATGTTTGATCGTATCGAAGATATTTGAACAGTTCAAAGACATGTAATGAATTTTAAGGATAGAGTTCTAAAAAAACTTCAGATTGAATATATTTGAACAAGTCAAAAATGTTCAATCTATGTTTCATCAGAACAGATTGAAAGTTCTTGATACTTTCAAGACGTTCAATATGTGTTCCTTCAGAAACACATAACTAAGTTATGACAATTCATAAACTAAGTTACGAAGTAAAGAAAACTACCTTAAGCAATTACAATTCATTAAACTACATACATCTAATGTATTAGTTTAATAAATCTGGTGGTCCAATGACAAATCATTGGTTAAATGAGATTTTAATCACCTTCATGAATACAATATTCATTAAATGGATAAGGATATGTGGTGTGATCTCATATCAAACCATCATTTACCATACGGAATAAGCATCCAATGCTTAACTGATAAAATCTCATAAAGCACCGTTCTAAATTATTTACTTTACCGAATAATTTTTCTTAATGTTTATCTCTACGCCAATGACACTACTAGTTATATTTAAAATATATAACAATTGTTTATAAAGAACAAGTAACTATCCAATCGCAAGTTCTGATATCAAATATCAAAACAGTCATTAACTAATATTTTAAATAACTAGACGAGAGATCTGGTATCCAATACCAATGGTTGTCGTATTCCGAAAATCTATATTTTCTATACACAACTATACACATCTCCTTTCTTTGGCTTTACTATTTGCCTTCAACTATTCACAATAATTGTAAATAATTGATTAGCAAATTGTGTCAGAAACATTGCCTCTAAAGGTCATTACAGCTAAGAAACGCCATTACTAGATAAACAAATACCTAATGGGGCTTTCTTAATGCTAGTCAAGAAGTTCGAGACATGAACTAATTCAAGTCAATTCTTACCGCACAAGAAACTATTCTCTCTAAAGTATTATATCCTAAAAGGGATATCTATCTAGATGATCTATCATGACTTAGAAACTAAGTCACTAACCATCGTGATTTTACAAGAAAATCGGAACAACAGTTCCCGATGGTTTAGACTAATCTAATAATATCCTAGTCTATTAGTATCTAGAACCTATTCTAGAATAACTGAAACCAAGAGTCAAGTCAGATAACATATCAAAATATGTGTGCAATGAATAAAAGTTCAATTCTATATAAACAATAGAATAAGGAAACAAACAAGCGGCAATTTCCATAATAATACACACTGCCTAAGTTATGGAATATTTTAAACTTAACAGTGCCTCCCATTATTTTACGTAATACCGTAACCCCCAACGGAAAAATGTGAATTCAATAATTAAATCGAATTCCATAATGGGAAGAAGACCCCATGAATATATTTCAGCTCACAGCAGAGGCACGGTCTCGCCTACGTATATTCATCAGGTAGACAACTCATTTGTCAATCACTCACTAGTGACTCCTGGGTTTCCGGTCCTGGTCGTTTCTTGTTGTGACTGCTAAGGCAGGCCCACAAGGAGACGTACCAAGGTTAAACTCATCAATGATAAACTCAAGCTACTTGCGTAACCTTGACAGCTAGGGCGCGTTCAGGATTTCGCTTTTGCTTGAATTTATCTAGTATCTAATATACATCCGGCATAAATAAATCTCTATCGGCTACACCCTCACAGCAGAGGCACGGTCTCGGATATGGTCACGAAAAAATATTCATAAACAATATTGACAAGACGGACCAAGAAACAAGTATTCCAAATACCAGTTACTTTAAAACCATATTAAGCGGGGATATTCCATAAAGTGTCATACACCTTAAATCTAATCAAATTAAATGAAAGTATACATGTATCAAGTAAAGACAAGAACAAACATTAGATTTTAAAAGGCTAATCATATCGGGGTGTCCAGAATCAGACTTGCTCTGATACCATTTTGTAGGGGTTTTAAGGGGGAATATCGGTAACGCAGCGGAATCGCTGAAAATCAAAATTTTCTGATTTCAAAATTTTTTTTGGATCAATTAAATAAACTTATTTATTTAATTAACCAATTATCAAATTTTTAAAAAATTACACATGAAATCAAATTTCTTAGTAATTACCGAATTGCCCCACAACTTTGCAAATTTATCATTTTAGTCATAAAATTGTCAAATATAATTTTGGATGATTCTAAATCACTTCTAAAATGATTTTCAACATATCAAATACATCAAAATCAGATTTGCAACAAATCCCCAATTTTAGTCTAATTGCCGAGAGCACCCTACATTTTCGGTTTATTACAATTTGGTCTTTTTGTGTTCTAAACATGCCAAGATCAAATCCAATCAACCCAAAAATTTACATGCATCCTATTCATACCATAATACATCACATATATGAAAAGCCCCAAATTTGGAGTGGGTTAAGAACCCTAGTTATTCAATTTCAACAAATTATCCGATTTCACCAAATCTTTAAAATCCAACACTTTAATCATTCAATACTTCACCAATCTAGCCTCACCACTTTGAAACAACTCTAGAACAATTCTAGGTCACCAAGGAGTGGCTTACCAACTCTAGAATGACAACTTGATTTTCCAAAAATCAAAAGTAAAGCTTTGAAACCGTTTCAAGCTTACTTACATGCATCAAGAGATCTGGTATCCAATACATGTAGCTGTAGTATTGTGAAAAAGAAATTGATCGTATTAATGAATCAGACATAAATACGATCCAGATTGGCGCTCTGAGCACCAACCCCAACAGTTTTTATGGATGAAAATATGCATCTTTTGAGGCCAAAACACTCTTTAAACACAACAACCACTCAAAAAAACTAAGAACAAGGAGATCAAGCTAGAATCAAGAGGAAAATATTGGATATTTCAGATTAACGACCTTCATGATTTATCTTCCTTATCCTAATTTTCTTATTATTTTGCTTATATTTATTACCATGACGATTTTGTTTATCTTTCTTAATCATGAATTAGATCTTGTTCTAGTATTGTAATGGAACCCAATATGATTTTTTTGTGATTGATTTGTGACATTCTATGTGGATTATTTATTATTCTCTATATTTAATGCATTCTATTGCTTGATCACCAATAAAATAGTTGTCCCTAATTAACTTGGAAACCAGAGTTTTGGTTAGCATTGAGAATTGATAATGCGTGATCTTATTTGTAAGAATAGATTTCCGTGCAGGATAAGAATATTCTTATAGGGCATGTGTGAACTTGTTCTTAATGAGTTTGATTCGGATCAATTATCATATGAATATAGGTATGAAATTAAGTTAGACATTCCTACTTAACTATCGAAAGAGGTTTATAGCTAACTTCGTGTTCTAAATTAATAATTCATCATAATTGTTTAGTTATAAAGAGAGAATAAAGAATTAAGGAAATATTATTGAAAGCTATGATCCTAAATTCTTATTATCTTATTATCTTATGTGTTTGAGTTTATTATTTACTTTATTTTTACTTTAGTTTGTTTGTTATTATTTTTTTCATGATCACTGTAAATAAGATTAAGGTTGATAAAATTTTAATATTTGACATTAATAATAATTTCTCATGAAAACGATATATTTTTATGTTTTTATATTTTATACGATACTTACGTTTGTGTGCTATATAAAATTGTTGTCCGCAAGCTCAATTGACGTTGGTTGACCAGAAACCAAGCCTGGAAACCTCGTGGAAATAAAAAAAGTAGAAATCACACAAACGAGTTGTACTAGAGTTGGAAATTTCGTAGTTGGTATATTTTAATTTATGAAAGACAAATTTGGAAGCTTCACAACGACACCCGGCCAATAAATAAGTTGAAAAGTTGTTTATCTCGCATGCGACTGGCAAACAGTTATTTAGTCATCAATTGTGAATTTCAATCTCATTTTATATTTTATATTTTATACGATACTTACGTTTGTGTGCTATATAAAATTGTTGTCCGCAAGCTCAGTTGACGTTGGTTGACCAGAAACCAAGCCTGGAAACCTCGTGAAAAAAAAAAAGTAGAAATCACACAAAAGAGTTGTACTAGAGTTGGAAATTTCGTAGTTGGTATATTTTAATTTATGAAAGACAAATTTGGAAGCTTCACAACGACACCCGGCCAATAAATAAGTTGAAAAGTTGTTTATCTCGCATGCGACTGGCAAACAGTTATTTAGTCATCAATTGTGAATTTCAATCTCATTTTATATTTTATATTAATTTTTGAATTGAAATAATTTTTAATCTCTAATTTTTAATCGAATGATTTCGGATCTCAAATTTTTATTAGAATTTGAGATTTTTTTTTAAAGGTTAAGATTTACTAAATACAATTCGACTTTTCATTTTAATTTGAGATTCCAAATCCGCACTTGCTAATATGGCAATGCTAATAGGGCATAATTCAAATTTTAGTTGCATGTACAGATGGTTTCCGTCAATTATTAAAATAAACCCATATGCAAAGAGTTTTGATTTCAGTACGTTATTCATCAAGGAAAATGAGTGAAATCTTTGTTATTTGGTAAAAAATTAAGGGGAATTATCATCATGATATAAAAATAAGCAAACCTCTTGCAGGTTTTTTTTTAAAATTTTTTTAATTAATTTGACTAGTTCAAACTAAATTAATAAATATTTAAAGAACAAATATTATTTATATTGATTAATTTGGTATTTCAAATGTTTACTTGTGAAATTACCCAAATAAAAACAAATAGATTTATAATAAAACATCCTATAAAAGATTTCATTTAATTTTAAAATTTGAAAAAGATTGATCAGTAGGCCAAGGCCACACCAATGATACTATAATTACGAAAATGTGTAGAGGCAGATAGGGGTGTTCACGGGTCGGGTCGGGTCGGGTTTTTTTGATTTTTTTGTGACCCGATCGGGTCGGGTCAGTCGGGTCGGTCGACCCGAAACCCGAATTTTGAATACATGACCCGCGCGGGTCGGGTCAAAACGGGTCGGGTCAAAAAACTGCGGGTCGGGTCGGGTCACCATAATAATTGATTAAATCTAATATATATTTTGCTGACTTAAAAATACCAAGGTGGACGCGTAGCTGAAATGGTTAAGTAACTGTCTTAATATCCTTGTGATCTGCGGTTCGAATCTTGCCAACTACTTTTTTTTTAATAAATTAAAAGATTAAAAATTGAGAAAGGCGGGAGAAGCTGGGAATCGAACTGCCAACACAACAAGAATCAGTATGATTTAACCATTACACCAACACGCGTTCCTTGAAAAATTAGTACCATTAAAAATATATATACAATAATTAGTATATTATTTAAATCGGATCGGGTCGGGTCGGGTCACTATTTTTTAACTGAAACCCGTGACCCGACCCAACATTTCGGGTCGGGTCAAAATTGACCCGAAATCAATTTATAAATTTCCTAAACCCGACCGGGTCGGGTCGGGTTGGTCCGGGTCGGGTCGGGTCGCGGGTTGACCCGACCCTATGAACACCCCTAGAGGCAGACGCATTCGTAGTCGTACATAATAGTTGTCAAGTCGTGTCAGGCTCTTCAAGTACAATAACGTGTTTAAAGTTCCGTCAATTGTCGTTATTGTTTTGTTGACATCGACACGAAACACTCGGCCTGTTTTTGTTTTCGTGTTTTTGAAGGAAAAATGATATTTGTACAAAGGGAAATAAAAAGGTGATAAAATCAAGGTAAAAATATAATAATGATCTTTTAATTTTCACGTTTTTTCATTTCAGTCATTTAATTTTCAGTTTTATCAATTCAGTTCTCTAACTTTCAATTTTTATCAATTCAAGGCTCCGTTATAAATTCATCGTTACTGCTGCCAAAACGACGCCGTTTTCATTTATTTTTTTTCAGAATTAAAAGAAAAATCTAAAAAAAAGAAAAAGAAAAAAGGGAATGATCGTTCCCCTTCTCTGGGGAACGCCTCTTCTCTGAATCAATCAGAGAAGGGGAACGCCCCTTCTCTGAATCAGAGAAGGGGAACGATCGTTCCCTTCTTTTATTTTTTATTTTTTTAGATTTTTCTTTTAATTCTGAAAAAAAAATAAATGAAAACGGCGTCGTTTTGGCAGCAGTAACGGCAAATTTGTAACAGAGCCTTGAATTGAAAAAAATTGAACGTTAGAGGACTGAATTGACAAAACTGAAAGTTAGAGGACTGAAATGAAAAAACGTGAAAGTTAGAGGATCAGTTTTGCATTTTTGCCTAAAATCAATTAAAAAATATTGATTTTTTTTTTGTTAGAATATTTTTAGACTGTAAATTATTGATACTTTATGTTACAATAATACAAGAGTAACAAGAAGATCAGCAACAACAGATCAAAAGCCCACAACAGAGCAGCATAGGGAGATCACAAATGATCAGAGTTAAACCCAGAAGATTTGATGACGTCGCGCGTGTGTAAAGCGTGTGAGTGGGGCTAATAAGAAGTTAGTTAAACCAGTTGTATTTGGCAGGAAAGGTCTTTAAGTTTGTTAGTAGGTTGTTAAGGAAGTAGTTTCGACTGCGGTTAAGTTCCGAATCACGAACCGGATTAAAACCGAACCGGGTCTGGATTGAAATTGAACCGGTCAACGATTCGGCGGTTCCGAAATGAACCGAATCCGTCGAAGAATCGGTTCGGTTCCGGTTCTTCAATATCCCCGAACCGAACCTTGAACCGAGTCGGAACCGTCGGTTGAACTGATCCGAAATCGAACCACTAGAACCGAACTGTTGAACTGAAATGCTAGAACCGAACCGATGAATTGAACCATCGGAACTGAACCACGGAACTGAACCTGAGGAACTGTTGCATTGCAACGGTCAAATTTGTTGAAAATAATGACTTTACTAATTTGTTTGGTAAGTGAGAAAGTTTACAGAAAATGCAGAAGAGAAACAGAGGAAAAATGATGAGATTTTGTATTTCTGATATGTAATTCATCTGATCATTTTACAGCCTTTTTATATAAGAGTTTAAGTGTCTAACACATTTTGTTAAAGCTCTAATAGATCTATTTGAGCCAATGGGAGAACTTCCCGCTCAAAGTGAATTTCATTTCCCGCTCAAATGCAAACTACACACTATTAGAAGTGTGGCAGACTACACCGTGTTGCGAGTACTTCATCAATCATCAACTTAGTTTTCATCAGCCACCATCTCAATTATAAGCAGCAGAACTTAGATGCAGCAGCAATCAGCAACAGCATGTGTGAGATACATATTTCAACATCCCCCCTCAAGCTCAAGGTCGTGGCAAGACATTGAGCTTGGACTTAAGAGATGAATGTTGAATAATACTTAGAGGCTTAGTAAACACATCGGCAATTTGCTCTTCAATAGAAACATGTGTGATATGTAATTCTTTCTTCTGAACATGATCCCTTACAAAGTGAAGATCAAGCTTAATGTGCTTGGTTCTTGGATGATACTTGGGATTTCTTGCAAGGGCCTCACCACTTTTGTTATCACAGTGAATGTGAGGTGGATGGAACAGTTTGATATTCAACTCTTGAAGCAAATAAGTAAGCCACGACAATTCTGAGGTTAGCTGAGCTAAGGCTCTGTACCCTGACTCTGTTGTGCTGCGAGAGACAATTGATTGCTTTTTGGAAGACCAAGACACCAAGTTGTCACCAAAGAACACACAATATCCTCCCACAGACCTGAGATCATCAAGGTCAGACCCCCAGTCTGCATCGCAATAAGCTGAGAGGTGAGGAGAACCAGATGTGTAGAACTGCAACCCATGATCAGTAGTGTATTGTAAATATCGCAAGACTATCTTACAAGCTAACCAATGTAACTATGTAGGAGCAGAGAGAAATTGACTGAGTTTATTGACAGAAAATGTGATATCTGGTCTGGTTAACACCACATATTGCAAGGATCCAATGAGGCTTCTATAAAGAGTAGGATTCTCAAAAGGTGCTCATTTATCTCGAACCAGTTTTTCAGTATTACTCATTGGTGTAGGTGATGAGCGGAAAATATATCAATATTTACCGCCCCTTTTACTTAATATTTTGTTTAGTTTCTCGGGTTTGATGAATATTTTGATGTGTTTTAGTTTATTTTGTAGATAAAATAATATTGGGACTCAATGAAATCATTTAGGAAGAAATGTGGGTCAAATAAGGGTAAAAAATTGGACTTGACATATTAATTTTGGAGAATGGAAACTTGAAAGGGCGTTCTAACGAATTGCAGTTTCGGAAATTCTAATTTTGTGCAACTGTCGTATTTTGGGAATAACTTTTTATTCCGATATCGAATTGAGTTGATTCAAGTTCCAAAATAAAGAAGACTCAAAGATCTACAACTTTGAAGAACAAAATAATTTCGAATTCTGAAGATTGTATGGCCGAAATTGATGAAATATCCAAATATGTGTTATGCGTAATTATTAAAGTCATTTTCAAAGCAAATAAATAAATAAATAAAAATAGTCAAACTCCCACCAAACATGATAGAAATTAATAATGGATTTGGTGGAGCAATTAGTGGAGCAATTAATAATGGATTTGGTGGAGCAATTAGTGGAGCAATTAATAATGGATTTGGTGGATGATTTGATGGAGACAAAATTTTGCCTATAAATACCAAGCCATTTCATTTGTAAATTCATACTTTCTTCTTTGAAATTCCTTAAGAATAACTAAGAAGATTGTATCTTGTTTTTTTATTTACAGCTTTCAGTAATTAATTTCCGCTTTCGCACTTTCTTTTCTTTACTTTTCAATTTTTACTTTCCGCAATTTACTTTTACGCACAATACTTTCCTTTCTTTACTTTTTCAGTTTTTACTTTTCAAGCAATGTGGAGGTAACTCCCCCTTGCTGGGGTAAAATGTAAAACTTTTATTATTGCTATTTAGATTAATCTCCCCTGATTATAATATAATAACTATTTAAAATCTGACTTAACGAGGATACCGCCATATTGGTCGGTTGGTAATTAATTATAAATTGGTTTTAACCTGACTAAGCATGGATACCGCCTGGTTGGTCGGTTAGTAATTAATTATTAATTTGACTTAATCAGGATACCGCCTATATGGCTGGTTGGTAATTATCACGCAAAGTTAATATATTATATTAAGGGAGATTTCTAAAATTTAGTAATAAAAGTGGATCATTTTACCTCAGCATTTTCTTTATTGTACTTTTACTTTATTTACTTTCAGCATTTACTTTCCAGTAATTTAATTTCCAGCATTTACTTTCTAGTAATTTAATTTCCAGCATTTACTTTATGTCTTTTCTTTTATTTAAGTTTTTACTACCCGTAAATATGTGTCGTAACTAAGCCAGTTATCTAGGGTTGTGATGAATTCCAATATCACCGTTTAATAATGGGTTATTTTATGGTTTGGGTAATATAAAAGTTTATTTATTGAGCCTTAGTCTTAATGCTTATTGTTAACTGACCATTAATAAGATTGATTCGGTAAACTTGAAATGAACTTGGAAAAGAGATCTTAGGTTTAAACCCTAGACTCAATAGCTCACGATCTTCCTTGAAGATAGATAACCCTTTAATAGATTTCCTTACATGATAGGAATATACCTGTCGGGCGGGGGTAGCCATAATTGGAACTTAATCTTAATGAATTCAGATAACTTAGTTAACATAGAAATATGATTAATTGGGTTATATTGGTTTTTTGTATTTGACCATCGGAAGAGGCTTTTACATAATTTCGTGTTCCAGATTAATAAACCAATATATTACACAAACGTAAAATAACCACTTCATCTTTTAAAAAGATATTGGAAGGATTCACAACCCTTGATAGTTTTATAAATTTGAATTTTCTTCAATCTACTTTCAAGCAATTTATTTACTTGTTTTAATTTTAAAGTCACCACCAAATCAAACAATCAATCCATTAGATACTTGTAAATATTTAACTTCATAAATTGATAACAAAAGGTTTTAAGTCCTCGTGGGATCGATACTTTTTATACTACTTGAACGATACGTGCGCTTGCGTTATACGCATGTGATTACGCACCAGTCAAGTTTTTGGCGACGTTGCCGGGGACTTATTTATCTTTCACTATTAGTTTTGAGGTTAGATACATTTACTTGTATCTAATTTTCTTTTTACTTATTGTTTTTGTTTTCACTTGTTTCAGGTTCTCAGACACTACATGAGACGAACCAGAAGCTTTGAACTCAGACACTACATGAGATTGAAAAAACCATCAGACAGTTGAGAAGGGAAAACGAGAAAGCCAAGAAGCAATCGTTAACATGGAACCTGAACCTTTAGAAGTCGCACCACCAATTCCCATTCGAGACAGAACCATTCCAGTGGTGGACGGCCTCATTTCATGTATTGTACTTCCTCTCTTCCCAGCAAATGCGTGTGACATCAAAACATGCATTCAGATGATTCAGCAGTCAGTTCAGTTTGGGGGGAATGCAACTGAAGATCCTAATGCCCACATCAGCAACTTCCTGGAAGTTTGCGGCACTTTCAATTACAACAAAGCATCAGAAGAAGCAATGAGATTGCGTTTTTTTCCATATTCTTTGAAAGACAGAGCTAAGGCTTGGCTACATTCATTACCAGCAGGTTCCATCACAACTTGGAACACTCTAGCCACCAAATTCCTTGCAAAGTACTTTCCACCAGCCAGAAATGCAAAGTTGAGGAATGATATCACATCCTTTGTGCAACAAGATTCAGAATCCCTCTGCGAAGCTTGGGAAAGATTCAAAGATTTACTCCGGAAATGTCCTCACCATGAGATTCCAAAATGGCTTCAACTCCAAACTTTCTATAATGGACTTTCTGGATTGATGAGAACCACAATTGATGCTGCTGCTGGAGGAGCTTTGATGGCAAAAGGAGAAAATCAAGCCTGGGACTTAATCGAAGAAATGGCTAACAACAATTCATTGTGGCCAACAGAAATGAGCATGATTCAACGAATTGCAGGAATTTATGAAGTTGGAGCTAACTCAGCAGTGAATACTAAGTTGGAGCAAATGTGCAAAAGCCTGGAAACACTTAGCATGCAAGTTGTAAACATCGCCAGAGCCACAAGTTCACCATACGGAGGAGCACCAAACCCAAACCAACATGAAGAAACGGTGAACTATGTCAACAATATCAACAGACAGGGGAACAATCCATATTCCAACACCTATAACCCATGGTGGAGGAATCATCCCAATTTTTCATGGAGTAACAATTCAGGGCAAAAGAAAAATCCACCACCTGGATTTCAACAGCAAAATAAAAGCCAGGAGTTTGAAAAAGAACCAGAAATGAAAGAATGGATTGCAGAGATGTTCAAAAAGCACAAGCAGCATATGATGCTATTTTTCAAAGCCAATATGCTTCCATCAAAGCACTGGAAAATCAAATTGGACAACTGGCCAATGCTCAGAGTTACAGACCACCAGGGAACCTTCATAGCAACACATAACCAAATCCAAGGAACCGAGGGAAGGAGCAATGCCAAGTCATTACTTTGAAAAACGATATTGAAATCAACAAAGATGTTGGAATCAAGGCAACAATTGAAGAGGTTCCTAAAGATGCAGTTCCAAAGATGGAGGAAAAAGAAGTAAAGGAAAAAGACCAAGAAAAATTCACTCTACCTCCACCTTTTCCACAGCGTCTCCAGAAAAACAAACTAGACAAGCAGTTTGCTCGATTCTTGGAGGTGTTCAAAAAGTTACACATCAACATTCCATTCGCAGAAGCGTTGGAAGAAATGCCCAGCTTTTTGGTGTTAGCTAAGGTCTCAAGATCAATAATAAGCATGAAATATGTGCGAATACAAATCAACGAAGTTGCGAAATACTCATATCGATCGGTTGAGCGACGCGGAGGCAACAAAATCTGATTTTGGCCACTGGTACATGCGGCAGTGAGCTGCTCACTGGTTCCACCATTTGAGCCCATTTGGATCATCTTCGTCAAGCTCCGAGCTTCGTCGAAGGATTCCCGGCTAGCACTTGTGATTTTGCCACAAAATCCCACTCTAGTGCTTCCATTTCTCTCGGTACTGAACCAGAAAGTTGAAGAGAGAAATGCCCATTTTGGGCGTGACCAAGAAGGAGAGAAGAAGTAAAGTGTTTGATTTATTTTGTGTATCTAATACCAAAAATCAAAAAGTCAAATACCATTATAAAATGATAAATGTCTTTCAAGCTTTCAAAAAGCTTTTCAACTACTTCTATCAAGTCACATCACTCAATCAATCAATGTGACAAGTTGTCACATCACTCAAAGTGACTAATGATTTGACGCTTGATGCGACTAGCGATTTGACGCTTGATTTGACTTGCGTGCCGCACTCGAATTCGAAATGCGAATGCGCTCGCAAATAATCTCGGGCTCGGGTTCGCTAATTCCAAATTAACGAATTTTTCGTTGCATCGTAATTAAATGATTACGCCTAGTGAAATCACTATTCACGTCGCTAACGAATTAATTCTAAATTAATTCGTTCGCCCGAATTAAAATCTAATTTCAATTCCGCGTCGAAATCCAATTTCGTTTAATATATCAAATATATTAATTTATCGATTAATTCCAAATTAATCGTTCTCTCTCTTTAAATGATATTTTATCCCAGATAAAATATCTCTGTAATTAATCACATATTAATTTTCTCTCTCTTCTAATTAATCCCAGATTAATTTAGAGTGCGAGTCATCGGTGAATCTTTGGGAAGCGACCCATGAGATCTCCGGATATATTGGCAGTAAATTCGGTCGTCGGACTATCCGAACACGTAAGTACCTCGTACTACGTTTATACCGATTTACAAGACAAGGTTGGCCTCTAGCAAAGCGCCATGCCTACCCAATTCTTCGGAAACATCCTTACAGGAATAAAAGATCTATATCAGGCGTAGTATGCGTAGTATTACGTATTTCTGTCCAGTATCGGATGATCACGTGCTAGGCCTGGGGCTGGAATTGTGTCTGCCCCATACTAAGCACATGTCGGATGTCTGGTAACTAGTCTCTATAATCGGATAAACATGACCTTGTCATTTTATCCCGATGACTGCAGTACTTAAGAGTGCTAGTACCGTATCCTACGTGACCATCATCTCCATATGACTGGAGTGACACTTCCATCTTGACATCACATCCAACACACTACGATTCTCAATATACCCAGCATTGGCGTACACAGAACCTGTTAAAGCCCTGGAGACCGCAACCAAAGTATATTGATTGTCGCAAGTATTAGCGGTGCAAGTCTCAGGTTAAGACCAAATACACCTACCCTGATTTCGGACTTCCATAGACACATAGTCATACTACCAATGGAATTCCGAGGGGGTCTATCCAGAGCGAAGCTGTTTCCCGTACCATCGGTAAAACACAACCTCCTATTACACTTGCATGAGTATCCTATACCCAAATATATGAGAACTATGTCGTTGTGCCCTCACAACGCGCACAAGTGTAATACTAGTCTTTTACGCATTTATCGATGTCCAATTTCGATAATACTCTGACTAGGGATATTTAATGATTTATCCTTCGTGAACTGATACTGTCTCATTTCATTCTCAATCCAGGAACAAATCACAGGGACCTCCTATCATTTATATATCTAGGTGATCTAATCACAAATGATAAGAGTGCAATCTCCTTTGTCACATAGTTAATTTGTACAACAACACCATGATCTGTACAAATAGTGACGCTATGGATCATAATTGTCCAACAATCTCCCACTTGGCCTATAGCCAGTCACTCGAGTGTCTGACACCCGAACTATGTACGGTTGGCTCAAACTGCTGAGAAAAGGCTTTCGTCAGCGGATTTATATGATTATCATCTGATGCGATTTATTCGATCATCACATCGCCACGATGTATGATTCGAACGAATCAGATGAATAGTCGAAGTATTTATCTGGATCGTTGATGAGACCATTAATTCTTTAGCCTGTGCTGACGCATAGCTCAGCTGCTAACAGAACTATATCTAATCTTATTAGATTTGTTATCGACCCAAATGGCTTCTATTGCTGCCTCAGCTGCAGAAATAACCCGCATTTGTTGTTTATTCGGTAACAGTATCTTGCTTGGAAGATTTCCAGCTCACTGTACCGTTATTCAAACTGTATAGTACCGTTTACGACTTATAGTCGTTTTATCGGTTTAGGAAACTTGCAGTAGTGATCCCAGTCACTTCAAGTTCTCATTCTTCATAGACTAAGACAACATCCTTAGTTCTCTAAGATACTAACGAATGTTCTTAACATCAATCCAGTGACTATCACTTGGATTGGCCCGATTGTGAATCCATATGCTCAAAGCGTATGAGACACCAGGTCACGTACATTTTTCAATGTGCGAGTTCTCGGAGAGTATTTATGAAAGCCAAGCTTTCACCGATAGTTTTTTTTTTATTGGAATATCATTTCCAAGAAATGACATATTATCATTATTTATAGGACAACCACTGTCAGTGCGCTCCCACTAACCTCCTTATATACACAAGAATCTTTTACCTTTTGAATTAAATCATAAATCATTATGATTACATCAAAATGATAATTCCAAGAACCTAATGCTTGCTTCAATCCAAACATGGATCGAGTAACCCGCAAACCTTGTTTGTTAGTTTTAGTACGACAAAAACGACAGGATGTTATAAACATCCTCCTAAAGATTTCCTTTTCAGGAAAGCGATTTTCTCGTTCAGCTGACATATTTCATAAATGAAACATGCAGCGTTAGCAAGCATTATCCAAATGGATTTACCGTGGCAATAGGTAAAAGGTTGAATCGTAATCAACACAATATTGATAACGATACCTTTCCGCTAAAAGCCTAGCTTTACACGTTGGTATGTTGCCATCCATGTATGTCTTCCTTGAAGACTTATACAGTACCAATAGACACAATGCCTTGCGGTACATCAACTAGTATCCAAACTTGGTTGATATACATGGAATCCATTTCGGATGTCATGGCACTTTGCCATAATAGGGAGTCGATACCTTGTATCACTTCCTCATACGTAGTCAGTTGGTATGCCTCAAAAGATTAACATCTTTATGAGGTGAGATCAGAAACCCATACCCTAGGTTGTTTTCTGACTCTCTCTGACATACGTGGTTCTTGTGTATTCGAAGATTAATGGTATAGTTTCATCCTTTATGAAATATATATGTTCCATTAGGAATCGGTGCCTGAATAGTATTACTCCGATTTTCATCGAGTTTTACTATCCTCTCACTTACCACTGCATATCGGTATTCCTCTCAGGAAAACCGCATGGTGAGTAACAATCTAATTGTTCTCAGGTGAGATGTATAAGTGCAATACTTATGGTATCCCTAGGATAACCTATATTTGGCACTTATCCAATTTGGGTTCTAGTTTGGTATCATCCAAACTTATGCCAAGCATACCCAAATAATCAGGAATGTGAAACCTGGTTTCTTTCCTGTTCATATCTAATATGATATCTGTCAAATAGATTTTTATGGAACCTTATTCTAAATAAGTTCTGCATTGTTTATGCTTATCCGTTGAAGGAAATGGTAGCTCAGAGCGACTCGTTATTAACCTTATCATGTCCAACAAGATTCGGTTACTATGGTTCGGACACACCGTCAGGATGATGTGTTCCGTGAGGAGTCCTCTTTTGAAAGAATACTATACTCTTTCAAGTATATTAGAAACTTATTGCTTAAGTATTTTCCATTACGGTCTTACCGTGACGGTATAATACTATAGCCGATCTGTTTATCTATTTCGTGTCGAAAACTTTAAAAGTTTCCGATTTGTGTTTCAAAGAAACACATAACCATAACGCGATGCCACATCCGTAAAGGTCACGAAATATTCATATCCACATCTAGCCTAGCTAGACATGGGCCCACTTGCTTCACTATGAACTAGGGCTAACAGATCGGTGGCATTTGCACTTTTACCAAGTAAATAGTATTTTAGGCACTTTGCCCAATAAACTAGATTCGTAGACTTTATTTGATTGGAATCAAAACAGTCCTAGTACCCACTCTTCGAAAGTGTGGATATACGAGTCTTGTTTGATTGTGTCCCAGACAACAATGCCACAATTAGTTTCATCTGATCAAATCAGTTTGAGCAGTTTGTTTGTCATGTTATATATTTGAGATTTTATTTATATTCAAAATATAAATTCTGTCATTCACATCTAATGTGTTTATCTCAATATCATCTTTATATAATAAAACACTTTAGTGTTCTAGAATATAAAGGTTCACCCGCAGCGGGTTAAACACTGATATGGAGATAATGTTTCTAGTCAAACTAGTTACATTATAACAGATTCCAAATTTAGGTATGTACCCGAAGGTAGTTCCTAAACTTAGGTATCTACGGTTAAAACAGCGACTTTCGTCCCGTTTTCAATTCGCAGATAAATCTCAATTGAAGTCAGTATCCTGTTCAAAACAGATTCTGAACATCAATACATATATATCACACTAAGTATCTAAAATCCAATTTTAATACTAGTAGTGAATATATTTATGACAAACATATTTGAAGTCAGAGCCTTGCTCGTCTTCAATTCCTTCATGTCTGCTTTCCAAACGGCAGTCACGCTTCCGCGAACCCGTTTGCCATAATTAGTCAGACATTTTGGGATATGTCTTTTATCTTCCCAGAAGACTATAATGATTTTGCCTTTGCCTATTGCAAATTTTGACTTTATCTCCTTGAGAATAGTCATTAACTCTCCAAGAGTTATTTATTGCAATTTAGTACTTCTAAAATCTAAGCATAGATTTATGAAGATCCTTCAATTTCATTATCATACTTTAAGAATCTAATTCTTAGTTCTGATTCAGAAATTAAGGAGCCTACTGCGACAAGCTTAATGGATTAAGCAATATAGTTATCATCACATAAATCTTCCAAAGATTATGCTCGACTATTTGCTTAACTCCGGGCATAGGCATAATATTATTTTATCAAATAAAATAACTTATTATTTTTCCAGGACCATCCTGAAATTTATTCTCAATTTGAAAATTAAGCCATTTAAATACATTTTCCCTAGGATTATGTTTCAAATGTCAATCTTTCAATTTTATCTTGATTTTAATGGTCCAACTATTTAATCAACGATTTAGGTACTATTTATTATAATGATTACAATAGTCCAACTATTTAATCAACTATAATGTAATAGATTAAATCAATTATATTGATTACTATAATCCAATTATTAAAATCAACTATAAATGAATTGTTTGAATATAGTCCAACTATTAATTAAAACAACGATTAAAATATAGTCCAACTAACATTTAATTTATATGACGAATGATATTTGTTTGAGCGCGTATGGCAAGTAATTAAACGAGTATTGCAAATTCAATTCTTGCCTCCCACTATTTTTCGGCGAGCCTCTAACCCTCTGTCGAGTACTCGGGAAACCGTGTTTCCTAGCGGGCTAGGATCCCGTTAAATATCACACAATCTTGACTTTGGCCAACAAATTGTATGATAATTAACTAGGTAGATCTCTAAGATCGATTGGATCCAATCCAATTCCTAGATCCGGTAGGGGGACATCCAAGTCCGAAACATATATCTTATATATGCCAATACATCCAATGTATTACCTACCCTTTTCCTCTGAATCAACTGAGCCTTGGCTTTGGCACAACAAACTTAGTGATCCCAGTTAAGCGCGACCCATTGACCATGGAAAGCTTCGTAATCAATGTCGATGGACAAGAAGTGGTCTTGACTTTGGCCAACAAACCACAACTTGGACAAGACACTGATATGGAACAAAGCCTTCGTGATTCAAACACATCCTCGACGGACAAAGGCCTTGACTTTGGCCAACAAGCCAATGCCAGTCTCGGATCTTGAGTGAGATCACTCAATGGAAGGAAAGACGCTTAATATTTTGCGAGGGTTTTTCGAGTGCAAATTGGTAACCAATTTATTATCTTTGTTAAGGTCTCATCATCATACACCCTTAAACATGCATTCTAAAACATAATAAAGCGCATATGAAAAATAATAATGCTATGCGGATGGATACTTTACACATTGATCCTAGATCAAATCTCTCACTTTCTCTCTCCCGCTAGCACATGTATTTACTTCTACCCGTTACACTACACTTCTAAAGAAACCTCATTTACATTGAGGGGAATAGGTGAGAAGAGAATACAAAGAATATGGAGGTATAAGGCTGGACACGCAGGTCCAATTTAATAAATCAAATTTATTACAACAATTTCTAAAATTGTCCCACCCATCTAATATCCATCCGATATACATTATTCATGCATCGCAACCATGTATTCACACAAGCATGTTATCATCAATCTAATCAAATTAATTAATCTGATAATTAGTGATTATCCAATGTTCAAACAACGATTTGATTTTGCTCGAGTCAGACTCGTTTTGCGAATAAGTACTCAAAGTACGAATTCTCGAATTAAATTAAACTACATAATTAAATTCAATTCAATATGCATTCAATTCTAATTCGCTATTTAATTCCAAATTAAATATTACACTTTTATAATAAACTTTTACGACTTAAATTCCAAATTTAATCGTTACGGGTCTCAAAGCCCGATTAACGTCCAACGTTAATTTAATTAAAGTCCAATGGGCTTTTAATTAATTTCTTAAGGCATGGACTTTTGGTCAACTCGGGTCAAACCGAATAACCAAAATCCAATCCGGGAGTTACCCCATAAGCCCAGAAATCAATTTTGGCCCAATTAAACTTTAAAGGTCCATTAAGTCGCATTTGGGCTTTATGGATGCGGTTTTGGGCCTAATTGGATCCAACCAGTTTTGCCTAAACCCAACTTTGTACAACAAAGCCCAACAAGCCCAATTACAACACTTAAAGCCCAAATCCAATTTAAGGCCCAATTTAATTAAACATAAAAATCCAATTTCACATTTAATTAACCAAAGTGTATATCATGATTAATCACCCAAATTAACATTTCTAAAACATCAATTAACACAACTAATCATGCTCAATTAAATCATCACATGTCCAACACATTTTGATTAAAATCAAACCCAATTTTAGATGCTACATATCTCGGCAATATAGGGCATTTTATGTCCGATTCGAATTCAATCAAATTAAATCCAATTCGACATTAAATCAATATCCCCAAATGATTCCAATTCATCCAATGAACAAAAAATCAAAAAATCCAAGACACTTAGGGCTCTAAACCTCTCGGCCACACAAAATTTTGGGCAAAAATTATTCCAAACCAATTTTCTTGAAATTGATCCAATCAAACTTCAATTCAATATTCAAACATCCAATTCAATCAAATCATGCTCAAAATCAATTACCCATTTTTTAAGCCCTAAACTTTTTCATGCTCAAACGTTGCTCTAGATGCCATTGTTGGTGTTAGCTAAGGTCCCAAGATCAATAATAAGCATGAAATATGTGCGAATATAAATCAACGAAGTTGCGGAATACTCACATCGATCGGTTGAGCGACGCGGAGCAACTAAATCTGATTTTGGCCACTGGTACATGCGGCAGTGAGCTGCTCACTGGTTCCACCATTTGCGCCCATTTGGATCATCTTCGTCAGGCTCCGAGCTTCGTCGAACGATTCCCGGCTCATGGGTAGACTTCCCTATCACCTTCGCATGTCTCGTAAGTGTGCTAGCACTTGTGATTTTGCCACAAAATCCCACTCTAGTGCTTCCCTTTCTCTCGGTACTGAACCAGAAAGTTGAAGAGAGAAATGCCCATTTTGGGCGTGACCAAGAAGGAGAGAAGAAGTAAAGAGTTTGATTTATTTTGTGTATCTAATACCAAAAATCAAAAATTCAAATACCATTATAAAATGATAAATGTCTTTCAAGCTTTCAAAAAGCTTTTCAACTACTTCTATCAAGTCACATCACTCAATCAATCAATGTGACAAGTTGTCACATCACTCAAAGTGACTAATGATTTGACGCTTGATTTGACTTGCGTGCCGCACTCGAATTCGAAATGCGAATGCGCTCGTAATAATCTCGGGCTCGGGTTCACTAATTCCAAATTAATGAATTTTCAGTTGCATCGTAATTAAATGATTACGCCTAGCGAAATCACTATTCATATCGCTAACGAATTAATTCTAAATTAATTCGCTCGCCGAATTAAAATCTAATTTCAATTCCGCGTCGAAATCTAATTTCGTTTAATATATCAAATATATTATTTATCGATTAATTCAATTAATAATCGTTCTCTCTCTTTAAATGATATTTTATCCCAGATAAAATATCTCCGTAATTAATCCAGATTAATTTTCTCTCTCTTCTAATTAATCCCAGATTAATTTAGAGTGCGAGTCATACGTCATCGATGAATCTTTGGGAAGCGACCCATGAGATCCCCGGATATGTTGGCAGTAAATTCGGTCGTCGGACTATCCGAACACGTAAGTACCTCGTACTACGTTTATACCGATTTACAAGACAAGGTTGGCCTCTAGCAAAGCGCCATGCCTACCCAATTCTTCGGAAACATCCATAGTATTGCGTATTTCTGTCCAGTATCAGATGATCAAGTGCTATGCCTGGGGCTGGAATTGTGTCTGCCCCGTACGAAGCACATGTCGGATGTCTGGTAACTAGTCTCTATAATCGGATAAATATGACCTTGTCATTTTATCCCGATGACTGCAGTACTTAAGAGTACTAGTACCGTATCCTACGTGACCATCATCTTCATATGACTAGAGTGACACTTCAATATTGACATCACACCCAACACACTATGATTCTCAATATACCCAGCATTGGCATACACAGAACCTGTTAAAGCCCTGGATGACCGCAACCAAAGTATATTGATTGTCGCAAGTATTAGCGGTGCAAGTCTCAGGTTAAGACCAAATACACCTACCCTGATTTCGGACTTCCATAAACATATAGTCATACTACCAATGGAATTCCGAGGGGGTCTATCCAAAGCGAAGCTGTTTCCCGTACCATCGGTAAAACACAACCTCATATTACACTTGCATGAGTATCCTATACCCAAATATATGAGAACTATGCCGTTGTGCCCTCACAACGCGCACAAGTGTAATACTAGTCTTTTGTGCCTTCGTGGACTGATACTGTCTCATATCATTCTCAATCCAGGAACAAATCATAGGGACCTCCTATCATTTATATATCCAGGTGATCTAATCACAAATGATAAGAGTGCAATATCCTTTGTCACATAGTTAATTTGTACAACAACACCATGATCTGTACAAATAGTGACGTTATGGGTCATAATTGTCCAACACAGCTATGTCAAATTCATGAAAGATATTCTTTCACGAAAGCGGAAATTGGGAAATTACGAGACAGTAGCATTGACAGAAGAATGCAGTGCAATCATTCAGAGGAAGCTTCCCTCAAAGTTGAAAGATCCTGGCAATTTCACTGTTCCTTGCACCATAAGAGAACATGACTTCGGTAAGACTTTGTGTGATTTAGGTGCGAGTGTTAATTTGATGCCTTTTTCTATTTTCAGGAAATTACAGATTGGAGAAATAATGCCCACCTCAGTCTCTCTACAACTTTCTGATAGAACGCTCGTATTTCCGAGAGATGTAGTTGAAGATGTGCTAGTCAAAGTTGACAAATTCATTTTCCCAGCAGATTTTATTGTCCTTGATATGGAGGAAGATGAAGACATGCTGATCATCCTCGGGAGACCATTCTTGGCTACAGGTCGAACCATTATTGATGTAAAAAAATGAGAACTAACCATGAGGGTACAAGACCAAGGAGTAACATTCAATGTTTTCAAAGCCATGAATTTCCCGGATGATGAAAAGAATGAGGAATGTTTCAGACTTGATGTGATATATAGTACCATCCAGAACTCTAATGCAATACAAAGTTCTACTGACAAACTATCAGTGGAGCCTGAAGATAAAACGTACTGCGTACTGAAGAAGCCTATTCTTGCCCTACAAGCAACAGAAGAGAAACAGTTCCACCAGCTCAAAGAATTGGAGGAATTTCACATACAGCTTTTTTAGAATGCTAAATTGTACTAAGAAAAGGCCAAGAAGAGACATGATGAGAAATTAGTGCGCATACAACTAGAACCATGTCAGAAGGTACTGTTAAACAAATCAAGGTTGAAACTCTTCCCATGGAAGCCAAAATCACGGTGGTCAGGTCCATTCCTAATCACCAAAGTTTTACCTGATAAAGCCGTTGAGTTACATGATCCCAACTCTAACAAAATATTCAAGGTTAAAAACAAGCGTGTCAAGCACTACTGGGGAGAATCATTTGAGCGACAAAAAGAAAGCGTCACACTTTTAGATCCAGCCTAACATTCGGGACATCATGTCTAGCTGACGACATTAAACTTAGTGCTAGCTGGGAGGCATCCTATGCAATTTTTGTATATATTCAGATTTGGTGTGTTTTATTTTTGTGTGTGTTTCATTTGTGTAGGTAAAGTCATTTCAGGATGGACGATGTTCTCGCAAATCTTCACAAGCAATTTCCTTCTCTCCCTCAAAACATTCTGCTGAAAGTCTACAAAGCTCGCTTGGAATGGATGAGACTATTGATGATCAAAGGTATTCCTAATGACATTCGTTGGATTATTGAAGCACGGGTCTGATTGGCAGGTGAGTCTTCTGAATCTTTTGTTTCGCATATGCCTGGTTTAGGAAGAAGCACCTATGCTAAAAAAAGAAGAGCTAAAATAATGGGGTGTATGCTATAAATTTGCTCGTATGTTTTGTGATACTCGTTTTCGATCTTTAGGAATGGTGTCTGATAACCGCGAAGATAAGATTAATTTCATTAGGGATGGCTTGAGTAATGAGTGTTTGGATGACATATATAAAACTCTTGAGACACATCCCAATGGATATATGTATCACGAAATTCGCATGTTATATGCACAATTCCGTAAAGAAAGACAACAGTCAAGTCTCGGGAATCTGACTCTAAAAGACCCTGTTTGCCAATTTATAAGAAAATTGGATGGGAAGCTTATCCATGACGCATAGACATCATTCAAGCCGTTACATTATTGTAAATATTATATCTATTTGTCTTTTCCTAATAATTGTGATTTGTTTTGTTATTTTCTTCGACAGGATCCAGGCTACTTTTTGATCTTTCACGATTTACTATTTTGCTACTAATCGTCCTTTGAAAGATACTTGTGCTATTATTACTCACCCTTTTCAGGTTCTATAAATTCAACTCATCATTGCACCTTTGAAGGCATCCAGATAAAAATGGAAGCTACTTCAAGAAGACGGGTTGAAAACATCTGTGTGTTTTGTGGTACCAGTGTTGGTGTTAAACCAAAATACGTAACGGCGGCACATTAATTGGGTTGAGTCATTGCTGCAAGTAATAGGCACTTAGTATATGGCGGTGGCAATCTTGGACTAATGAGGATCGTTTCAAAGGCTGTACAGGATGAAGGTAGTCAAGTCTTGGGAATCATCCCAAAACCCTTGGCGAATCTTATTGGATCATCAAACGGCGAATCTTATTGGATCATCAAACGGCGAGGAACTAATCGTGCTAGGTATGTCTGAACGACTGGTAGAGATGATTAATCGTGCTGATGCTTTTATTGCTTTGCCACAAGGCTTGGGCACGATGGAGGAAATTTTTACAGTACTATCTTAGGCAAACTTGAACATACACCAGAAACCGCTTGGACTTTACAATGTTGATGTATTTTATGATTTTCTTTGTGTGTTTCTTGATGATGTCCGGAGAAATAGGTTCGTGTCAAAGCCTGTAAAAGAACTCATTTTTTACTGCCAGAATTGCCCCAGATTTAATTGACCAAATCTTAGCCTTTAAACCTCAAATTAACCCCATTCTTTCCAAGATAAACTGGTCCGATAATGATCGTGGTAAGAGGCATCGGATAAATCTGGATCTTAACCTTTAACTTTTCATTTAGATGTAGAATTTCAACTAACCAGGTACAGTTTTCTAAACTCTTCTTCTACTGTTTAAGACATTGGGGACAATGTCTTATTTAGGTTTGAGGGAGGAGAATAGTTAAACTGTATCTTGTTTTTATTGTTTAATTTTTAATCAAAACTTTTCGAAAAAGCCAAAAAAAATTGAAGAATTTTACAAAACCCAAAAAAATATTTTGTATTTTTGTGTTTTTAATTTGATTAATCAGGTGAAATTGGTATGAGATAGCTATGTAAGGAATTTCCACTCGTGAGACGTATCTCAACCTATTTCGAAACAAGTTAATTTTTGTTTATTTCCTTTTGAATTATTTAATTTGTGAATTCTCCATAAAACTGACTAAAATGAATCTTCATATGCTCAGTTGATAGGTATTATCAGCATACATGGTAACATATAGACATGAGCTGTAATTGAAAAGTTTGAAATATTCAGTGCTCTAGTTTAATTGGAGGAAGCATCTATAAAAATCGATGGAGTAAAAAAAATCCGTCTAAGACCCGAGTTATTAAGTCTGTAACGGTATTTTAACACCTAGTGCCCTAAAACCAACTGGTTTGGGAGTCACTGGCCCAAAGCTCGCTACATGGATCAAAGATGTTGCAAAATATATATATATATGAAGTCTGAGTAATTAAGTCCGTAGGGGTATCTTAACACCTAGTGCCCTAAAATCAACTAGTTTTGGAGTCACTGGCCCAAAGCTCGCTACATAGATGGAAAATATTGTATATAAATAAAAAAAAATTCAAAAATCAAGAAAAAAAAATCAGAAAAATCAGAAAAATTATTTCATTGCTTTAAAAAAGGTGTGAATTCTGATATAATTTTAGGACAAAAATATTACTCTCTTCTCAACTACACTCATGACTATTGTGGGCAAAATGAGTTGATTAATATTTTGTTGACTGTGTATATAGAGAATGGTAAAAATAATCATAGAATTTACTTATTCGGTAATTTAAAAAAGAAACAAAAACAACTATTGACTTGGATTAGAAGTTTCATCTGTTTAGTCACTATTTCTTTATTCTATTTTCTCTTGTATTTTTGCTTTTGTGTGCATTAGTTTTATTATCTTTTTACTTTTGTAAAACGTTTGTAGGTATCGTTGCTGTAACTCGTCCACTAGGGACACCTAGGGGTTTAAAGGCTTGTTGCATACGCTAAATGCAACCGTGATCCCTACGAAAGTGGCTTAATTTATTTTTAATTGTTTCTTGTATTTTATTTTATTATTTTACTCGAGGACTAGCAAAATATTAGGTTTGGGGGTGTGATGAACGGAAAATATATCAATATTTACCGCCCCTTTTACTTAATATTTTGTTTAGTTTCTCGGGTTTGATGAACGTTTTGATGTGTTTTAGTTTATTTTGCAGATAAAATAATATTGGGACTCAATGAAATTATTTTAGGACGAAATGTGGGTCAAATAAGGGCAAAAAATTGGACTTGACATATTAATTTTGGAGATGGGAAACTTGAAAGGGCATTCTAACGAAGTGCAGTTTCGGAAATTCCAGTTTTGTGCAACTATCATATTTTGGGCATAACGTTTTATTCCTATTTCTAATTGAGCTGATTCAAGTTCCATATTAAATAAGACTCAAATATCTACAACTGTGAAGAACAAAATAATTTCGAATTCTGAAGATTTCATGACTGAAATTGATGAAACATCTAAATGTGTGTTATGCGTAATTATTAAAGTCATTTTCAAAGTAAAAAAATAACTAAAAAAATAAAAAATAAAAATAGTCAAACTCCCACGAAATATGATAGCAATTAATAATGGATTTGGTGGAGCAATTAGTGGAACAATTAATAATGGATTTGGTGGATGATTTGATGGAGGCAAAATTTTGCCTATAAATACCAAGCCATTTCATTTGTAAATTCATACTTTCTTCTTTGAAATTCCTTAAGAATAACTAAGAAGATTGTATCTTGTTTATTTATTTATTTACAGCTTTCAGTAATTAATTTCCGCTTTCGCACTTTCTTTTCTTTACTTTTCAGTTTTTACTTTCCGCAATTTACTATTACGCACAATATTTTCCTTTCTTTACTTTTTCAGTTTTTACTTTTCAAGCAATGAGGAGGTAACTCCCCCTTGTTGGGGTAAAAGGTAAAACTTTTATTATTGCTATTTAGATTAATCTCCCCTAATTATAATATAATAACTATTTAAAATCTGACTTAACGAGGATACCGCCAAATTGGTCGGTTGGTAATTAATTATACCGCCTGGTTGGTCGGTTGGTAATTAATTATTAATTTGACTTAATCATAATACTGCCTATATGGCTGGTTGGTAATTATCAAGCAAAGTTAATATATTACATTAAGGGAGATATCTAAAATAGTAGTAATAAAAGTGAATATTTTTACCTCAACATTTTCTTTATTGTACTTTTACTTTATTTACTCTCAGCATTTACTTTCCAGTAATTTAATTTCCAGCATTTACTTTCCATTAATTTAATGCATTTACTTTATGTCTTTTCTTTTATTTAAGTTTTTACTACCCGTAAATATGTGTCATAACTAAGCCAGTTATCTGGGGTTGTGATGAATTCCAATATCACTGGTTAATAATGGGTTATTTAATGGTTTGGGTAATATAAATGTTTATTTATTGAGCCTTAGTCTTAATGCTTCTTGTTAACTGGCCATTAATAAGATTGATTCGGTAAACTTGAAATGAACTTGGAAAAAGGATTTTAGGTTTAAACCCTAGACTCAATAGCCCACGATCTTCCTTGAGGATAGATAACCATTTAATAGATTTCCTTACATGATAGGAATATACCTGTCGGGCGGGGGTAGCCATAATTAGAACTTAATCTTAATGAATTCAGATAACTTGGTTAACATAGGAATATGATTAATTGGGTTATACTTGGTATTTGTATTTGACCATCGGAAGAGGCTTTTACATAATTTCGTGTTCCAGGTTAATAAACCAATATATTACACAAACGTAAAATAACCACTTCATCTTTTAAAAAGATATTGGAAGGATTCACAACCTTGGATAGTTTTATAAATTTGAATTTTCTTCAATCTACTTTCAAGCAATTTATTTACTTGTTTTAATTTTAAAGTCACCACCTAATCAAACAATCAATCCATTAGATACTTGTTCATAAATTGATAACAAAAATTTTTAAGTCCTCGTGGGATCGATACTTTTTATACTACTTAAACGATACGTGCGCTTGCGTTATACACGTGTGATTACGCACCGGTCAGTAGGACAACCCTTACATTCAAGCATATCTGCCTTTCTTAAGAGATCTCCAATGTATTTAGTTTGTGACAAATTCAAACCATCAACAGAGGGTGTAACTTCTATTCCAAGAAAGTAGTTGAATTCGCCAAGATCTTTGAGTGCATAAGCCTCATGCAATTGATGCACTAAACCCTCAATTAGAGCCAAGTCAGAACCAATGATGAGTATGTCATCAACATATACTAAAACAAGCAAGTTCTCTGAGCAATGCTTAAAGAATAAAGAAATATCTGAACGAGAATTTAGAAATCCCCATTCAATAAACGAAGCCTTCAACTTATCACACCAGGCACGTGGAGCCTGTTTCAGTCCATACAAGACTTTCTGTAATTTGTAGACATGCCCTGGAAATTGGGAATCAATAAAGCCTTCTGGCTGATGCATGTATACATCTTCTTCTAGAACACCATTTAAGAAAGCATTATTCACATCAAGGTGCCTAATCACCCACCCATTCATTACTGCTAAGCTTAAAATCACTCTCATAGTACATGGCTTTACTACAGGGCTGAATGTCTCAAAATAATCAACTCTAAATGTCTGATGAAACCCCTTTGCCACTAACCGAGCCTTATATTTATTAACACTTCCATCAGGATTATACTTCACTCTAAAAATCCATTTG
This sequence comes from Zanthoxylum bungeanum, assembly GCA_019454045.1. NCBI lineage: Eukaryota > Viridiplantae > Streptophyta > Magnoliopsida > Sapindales > Rutaceae > Zanthoxylum > Zanthoxylum bungeanum. The sequence goes on along the minus strand of SKCR01031198.1, from coordinate 139,436 downwards.
TTGCCCACTACTTTCTGTGACTCAGTTCTTGGTACTAACTGCCAAGTGTTATTTGTAACAAGAGCCTGAAATTCATCTTTCATAGCCGCTCTCCATTCTGTAGTATTCAATGCATGCTTAACTAAAAGTGGTTCAAGGTGTTGGATTACAGCCATGTAAGTTCTAGGCCTGATGATGCCAGACCTATGATATGTGTTGGGCTGGATAGCTCCTGATTTAAGTCGAGTGGTCATGGGATGGGTGATAGGAGGTGAATGAGTTGGATTAGAAGGAACAAATTCAGAAATACCAAGCGGTGAAGAAGAGACAGAAACAGAATCAATATCAAGATTATTATTTGGGAAAGTTGCTGAGGAACTAACCTGATCATTGGATATTGAATTTATGACAAGTGTGCTGTTGTGTTCATTTCTGAAACAAGAAGATACTTCTACTGGAGAATGGGAATCTAAAGGTGGAGATGAACATCTGCAAGGTAAAATGGATAGATTTTTCTATTTCTGATATGTAATTCATCTGATCATTTTACAACCTTTTTATATAAGAGCTTAAGTGTCTAACATATTTTGTTAAAGCTCTAATAGATCTATTTGAGCCAATGGGAGAACTTCCCGCTCAAAGTGAATTACATTTCCCGCTCAAATGCAAACTACACACTATTAGAAGTGTGGCAGACTACACCGTGTTGGGAGTACTTCATCAGTCATCAACTTATTCTTCATCATCCACCATCTCAATTATAAGCAGCAGAACTTAGAAGCAACAGCAGTCAGCAGCAGCATGTGTGAGATACATATTTCAACAAAATTCAATTTAACCGTTGCAAATTTGCAATACATTATATATATTTTTTCTATTTTTTATATGTATAAATACTTGATATCTAAATTCATTTTTCACATTTCAAGTTTCGAACAATTTCAACCGCCATTGGATTTCTAAATAAGGGCTGGAGCCTGATTATTCTAAAATTGATGCTATGCTTCAATATCCCGCTCCAACTATTGTCAAACAAATAAAAGCATTTCTCGGCTTAACTGGATACTACAGAAGTTTTGTGAGGAATTATGATGTCTTTGCTGCACCTCTCACTGATTTATTGAAAATATATAATTTTACTTGGAATAGCCAAGCAGAAACAGCCTTCAATGCTTCAATTTTACTTGGATACCACGCATGTTCTTTCATTGCCTAACTTCAATGAATTATTTGTGGTAGAGACTGATGCTAGCTAGTAGTGAGGGCATATGAGCTGTCTTAATGCAACTGCAACTGCAACATCCAATTTCTTATTTCAACAAGAAACTCAGTGACAGATTGAAGAAAGCCTCTACTTATGTAAGAGAGTTGGTGGCCATTGTGAAAGCAGTCAATAAGTAGATGCAATATTTAATGAGAAGGCATTTTATCATTATAACATATCACAAGAGCCTGAAGGGTCTAATGGAACAGGTTATTCAAACACCTGAACAACAATAATATTTTCCAAAACTCTTAGGTTTTAATTATGAGATCCAATATAAAGTAGGTAAAGAAAATATAGTGGCTGACGCTATGTCCAGAATCCCACAGCTCCAAGCCTTATCAGCTCCCATATTTGGTTTCATGGAACAAGTTAGGATGGAAACGAGGTCTTTCCAGGATGTTCACCATCTCATTGCTAAAGTTTCAACTCAACCTGAGCAGTATCTTGCCTATAAGATCATTAATGATTTGTTGTACTATAAAGGCAAATTGTTCATTAGTGCCACTTCTACTTTAAAACAGAAATTCTTGACTAAGATGCATACTACTGCGTGTGGGGTCACAGTGGTGTCTTAAAAACCTTCAAAAGGGTTTAAGATAACTTCTATTGGATTGGAATACAAAAGGACATCAAGTACTACGTTACTAATTACGAAGTCTGCCAGCAGGTTAATTATTTGACCACTAATCCATAAGGCTTATTGTAATTTTTACCCATTACAGAGCAACTTTAAGAGGGTATTTCTATGGATTTTATTATTGGCTTGCCTGTCTCAAGGGCTCCACAATTATCCTTGTGGTAGTAGATAGACTCAGTAAGTACATCCATTTAGGAGTGTTACCTATTCAGTTTAATGTTTCCTAGGTGGCATCTTTATTTGTTCAGATGGTTTGTAAACTCTATGGCTTCCCAAAGACCATTGTTTCTGACAAAAATCTTATATTTCTAAGCAAATTCTATAAATCTTTGTTTTTGGCAGCAGAAACCACACTGGCCACCAGTAGTGCCTATCATCCTCAATCTGAGGGCTAAATTGAAGTGGTCAACAGATGCATAGAGCAGTACTTGCGATGTTATACTTCTGAGTGTCCTCACAGGTGGACTATTTTCTTACCTTGGGCCGAATTTTGATATAACACCTCTTATCATGTCAGCACTAGCATGACTCATTTTCAAATAGTCTATGACAGACCTGTCGGGGCGGATGTGGGACCCCTAGGATCTAATCAGTGTCCCGCTCAGTGGAAGTGAGTCTAACATGTGGATTTCAAGCATGACTATATTTTTAAATAATTAAATGGAATATTATATTTCATTATGTGTGTACAGGAAAAACGAGGACGAATCGAAGTCCGGAAAAACTAAAATGGGAGAAAAAATCGGGTCATGCTCATGGTGCGCGCATAGTGCGCGATTGCACGTGCGCTACTTACAGCGTACACTGCATGCAGCACATGCTACCTGAAACGCTGGCTGCATGTAGTGCTTGCTGCATGAAGGCCGCTGCATGCAGCAGCTCACTGCGTGTGCTGCGACGCAACATGTACTGTTTTATAATTTTTAAAAAAAATATTTCCTTAAACACTATTAAAACACCAAAAATAATTTTAATTTAAAAACCAACTTCAACCCATGTTATACAACAAACATATATATATATATATATATTCTAAATACATATATACATTTCTTTGAATCAAAACACAAATCAAAATAGAATCCCACAATGAAGTGACTCATGAACAATTCTAGATCACTCAAAAATGATCAAGTGATTCTATAATGGTAGTCATAGTTCAAAACTATCATCTAGAGTTCCAAACTCTAATTTTATGTGCCATGTCCAACATGAATATTTTGACCTAATTACAAGCATATTATTTTTATGCTTCCAAAGCATCTATCCACAATTTATTAGCCTAATTTCAACATCAAGTTATGTTATTATGTATCCAATACATAATACATCACTATATGCTTCATTAATAAAAACAACTTACTAATGAAAACATAAATTTAGAGAAGATCAAACTTACCTAGTAAGCTTGTGTTGGACAATTATGACCCATAGCATCACTATTTGTACAGAACATGGTGTTGTTGTACAAATTAACTATGTGACAAAAGAAATTGCTCTTTTATCATTTGTAATTGGATTACCGGGATATATAAATGATAAAAGTTCATATGATTAGTACCAGATTAATAAAATATGAGACAGTATTAATCCACTAAGGTTTAATCATTAAATATCCCTAGTCGTAGTATTATCGAGACTGGACATCGATAATGCGGAATATGCTAGTATTACACTTGTGCGTGTTATGGAAGCGTAACGACATAGTTATCATCTATTTGGGTATTGGATACTCATGCAAGTGTAATAGGAGGTTCTGTTTACCGATGGTACGGAAACAGCTTCGCTCTGGATAGACCCCTCGAAATCCCATTGGTAGTATTACTATGTGTCTATGGGAGTCCGAATCAGGGTAAGTGTATTTGGTCTTAACCTGAGACTTGCATTGCTAATACTTGCGACAATCAGTATACTTTGGTTTTGGTCGTCCGGGGCTTTAACAGGTTATGTGTACGCCTTTTCTGGGTATACTGAGAATCGTAGTGTATTGGGTGTGATGTCAAGATGGAAGTATCACTTCAGTAAAAAGGATGATAATCACGCAGAGATACAAAACCGATACTCTCTTAAATGCTGCAGCTATCGGGATAATATGACAAGGTCATGATTATTCGATTAAAGAGACTAGTTGCTGTTAATTCGATATATGCTTCGTACGGGGCAGACACAATTCCAGCCCGAGGCCTAGCATGTGACATCCGATACTGGATCGTAATACGCGATACTACGTATACTACGCTTGATATAGATTATGTATATTCCATGTTGAATATATTTCTGGAAAATTGGGTAGGCACGGTGCTTTGCTAGAAGCCAACCATGTCTTGAAAATCGGTAAGAACGTGGTACTAGGTACGCACGTATTCGGATAGTCCGATAACCGTATTTACTGCTAACATATCCAGGGATCTCTTGGGTCGCCTCCCAAAGATTCACCGATGACATTTGAATCGAACAAATAATTAATCTGGGATTAATTAAAAGAGAAAGATTTAATCTGGGATTAATTGCGTCGAGAATTTATTGAGAATTTATCTGGGAATAAATTCTTCGAGAAGAGAGAACGCGATTAATTTAGAATTAATCGGTAACGTAAATTTAATAGTGAAATTAGATTTTACTATTTAATTTATTTAATTGGGCTAAAATAATATATTAGATATATTAATTGAAATTAGATTTCAATGCGGAATTAAAATTGGATTTTAATTCAAGCGACTTTCATAATAATTTTGCTAGGCATTATTATTTAATTAAATTGGATTTAATTAAACCGCAACAGAAAATTCACTTAATTCGAAATTAAACGAACCCGGGCCCGAGCGAAGTTGCGTGTTGGATTGTCCGACTTAAATTTAGAATTCAAGTGGGGCCCACTGACCGGTGCGTAAACACACACGTATAACGCAAGCGTACGTATCGTTCAAGTAGTATAAAAATATCGATCCCACGAGGACTTAATTTCTACTGTTGTTATTAATTATTGATACTATTTATTTACAAGTATCTAATTATAGGGAGAAGGGAATTGATTGCTTTTGGTTGGTTGAATGTGGATTTGCTAATTAAAATAAAAAAACAGACTCAAAAGAAAATACTAAGGAAAATAAAAGAAAAGACTCAAAGATCTAGCGTCGTGACTCCACACAATATTATATAAAGATGAATTGATTCTCTTATATATGTGTAATAAATTAGTTTGCTAACCTGGAACACAAAAATATGCAAAAGCTTATGTCGATGGTCAGACGCAAATACCCAGTATAACCCAATTGAACCATATGTCTATGTCAACCAAATTACCTGGATTCATTAAGATTAAGTTCCAATTATGGCTACCCCCGCCCGACAGGTATATGTCTATCCTGTAAGGAAATCTATTAAAGGGTTATCTATCATCAAGGAAGATCGTGGACTATTGAATCTAAGGCTGAAACTTAAAATCCCTATGTCTAGTTCATTTTAAGTTTACCATATCAATCTTATTGGTGATTAGACAACAAGAAGAATTAAGCTTAAGACTCAATAAACAAACTAAAGAATTACCCAATAAATAATTAAATCAATATTGTGTTTCATCACTTCCCTAGAATAAAATAAAATACTGGGGTTAGAGGATCCACATTTAATATTTCTTATCTAGGAATCTCACTTATTATAAAATATAAATTATTATATGTTCTGCTTTCTCAGGAATTAATAATGTTAAACATTTAAAACCAGCCATATAGGCGGTAATCCATTTAGTCCAATTACACTAGCCATATAGGCGGTAATTATCTGTCACATAAAGACCAGCCATATAGGCGGTAAAGTAATTTATATTTAGACCGACCATATAGGCGGTAATAAAGTCTGCCATTAATTAATCTGGTTAAATTAAAATTTATAAATTATAATTAAGTGAGATTTACCTAGACAATTATATTAAATGTTTCACCTTTTACCCCAGCGGTAAATTAACTACTGAATATAAAAAAAAGAAAAAGAAAATAAAATAAAATTTTATTACAAAAAGTAAAAGTGCATAATTAAAAATACTAAAAGTAAAAATGCTTAATTTAAATTACAAAAACTTAAACACACAAGATGCAATCCTTAAAGTCCTTACAAAACTCAAGGAAGGCATGCTTTGAATACTGAAATCGAGCTGAATTTATAGGCGTGGATAGGCCTCTAGCGTCGCGACGCCAAAGCCTTTGGCGTCGCGACGCCAGCGCTTTATGGCGTGGCATGTTGCGGTGATGACACATGGCGATTCTGGATAAGGTGATAATGTGACACGTGGCAAGGTGGTTGGGATCTCAATTATTGCGACACGTGGCGGCTTCTGATTGGCCGGCTCAGATTCTTATCTACCACTTGTCGATTTCGGATAAGTGAGCCAATAATTGATGCTGACGTGGCGACACGTGGCGAAAGGGACTGTCGGCACCATAGAATTACGACACGTGGCATGCTGTGATTGGTTGGCGATGACGTGGCATTTTGACTCGATCAATCGGTGATGTGGATGATGACGTGGCCGATAGGTGGAGTGACATGTGGCGACACGTGGCGATGGCGACTGTTGGCACCGTAGGATGATGACACGTGGCACGGCGCATGTTATCAGATCGGTTGTAATGGTGACACGTGGCACGGCGTACGTTAGCAAAGTTAAACTTTTCTCAGATTCTGACTTGTGGACCCGGTGCACGTTAGCACTGTTCGGCGCATGTTAGGCGTCGCGACAAATTACCAAAATGCCATTTTTGTCCAATTTTTACTATTTTGCTCCAAATCACCTTCAGAATGTCCTGAAACTTTATTTATCTACAAAATAACACAAAACACATCAAAATATTCACAAAACTCAAGAAACTATACAAAATATTAGGTCAAAAGAGTGAGAAATAGTGATATAATTACCACTCATCACACCCCAAACCTAACATTTTGCTAGTCCTCGAGCAAAACATAGAATAAAATAACATAAACATCTTTAAAATAAAATTTAGCTAAGCCACTTTCGTAGGGATCACGGTTGCATTTAGCGTATGCAACAAGCCTTTAAACCCCTAAGTGTCCCTAGTGGACGAGTTGTAGTCTCGTGAGGGTTTACATCAATGATACCCACAAACATTTTACAAAAGTAAAAAGGTAGTAAAAACTAATGCACAAAAAAGCAAAAAGACAAGCGAAAAGAGAATTAATTGTTTTCTTTCCAGTAATTTAAAATGAAAGAAAACAACTAGTAACAACACACAGATTAAAAATATTAAACAACTCATTAATTGATAGACAAGCGAAAAGCGAAAAGAGAATAAAGGTTAAGATCCAGGTGAAACTTCTACCATAAGTTACTAGTTGTTTTCTTTCTTTCTAAATTACTGAATAAGTAAATTCTCCGATTATTTTTACCATTCTTCATATACACAGCCAACAAAATATTAAACAACTCATTTTTACCCACAATAGTCATAAGTACAATTAATAAGAGAGTAATATTTTTGTCCTAAAGTTTTATCAGAATTCACACCTTTTTGTAGCAATGGAATAATTTTTTTTGATTTTTCTGATTTTTTTTTTGATTTTTTATTTATTTATATACAATATCTTCCGTCTATGTAGCGAGTGTTGGGTCGGTGGCTCCCAAACCAGTTGGCTTTAGGGCACCAGGTGTTAAGACACCCCTGCAGACTTAATTACTCAGACTTCAGATATATATATTTTTGTAACATCCTTGATTCATGTAGCGAGCTTTGGGCCAGTGACTCCCAAACCAGTTGGCTTTAGGGCACTAGGTGTTAAAACACCCTTACAAACTTAATAACTCGGATCTCATACGTTTTTTTTTTGTTACTCCATCACTTTTTGTGATGTTTCCTCCAATCAAACTAGAGCACTGAATATTAAAAACTTTTCAATTTTAACTCATGTCCGTATATTATTATACATATTGATAATACCTGCCAACTGAGTATATGAAGATCCATTTTCGTCAGTTTTATGGAGAATTCACAAATTAAATAATTCAAAAGGAAATAAACAAAAATTAACTTGTTCCGAAATAGGTTTTAGATACGTCTCAGGAGTGTAAACTCCTTACTCAGCTATCTCTTACCAATTTCACATTCTTAGTCAAAATAAAAACACAAAAACGCAAAATATTTTTGTAATTTTTGAAATTTTTTCAAAATTTTATTGTATTTCTCGAAAAATTTTGGACTAAAAAAAATAAAAACAACACACAGATTAAAAACATGGTACTGATCAACTAATTCCCTCCCCCAAACCTAAATGAGACATTGTCCCCAATGTCTTAAACAATAGAAGAAGAGTTTAGAAGATAATACCTGGATAACTGAAATTCTACAGGAAATTAAAGGTTAAGATCCAGATTAATCCGACGCCTCTTACCACGATCGTCTTCAGACCAATTTATCTTTGAAATGATAGGGTCAACTTATGGTTTATAGGTTAAGAGTTGGTCTATTAGATCCGGAGCAGTTCTGGCAGTAAAGAGGAGTTCTTTCATAGGTTTTGACACGAACCCATTTGTCCGAGCTTCATCAAGAAACACACAAAGAAAATCATAAAATCCTTCAACGTTGTATAGTCCAAGCAGTTTCTGGTGTATGTTCAGGTTCGCCCAAGATAACACTATAAGAATTTCCTCCAATGTGCCCAAGCCACCTGGCAAAGCAATAAAAGCATCAGCACGGTTAATCATTTCTACCAATCGTTCAGACATACCTGGCACGATCAGTTCCTCTCCGTTTGATGGTCCAATAAGATTTGCCTCCGCCAAGGGTTTTGGGATGATTCCCAAAACGTGACTTCCTCCTTCCTGTACAGCTTTTGAAACGATCCCCATAAGTCCAAGATTACCTCCGCCATATACTAAGTGCATATTCCTTGCAGCTAAGACTCGACCCAATTCCTGTGCTGCTTCTACGTATTGTCGCTTAACACCAACACTAGTACCGTAGAACACATATATGTTTTCAACTCGTCTTCTTGAAGTGGCTTCCATGTTTTACTCTGGATGTCTTCAAAAGTGCAATGATGAGTTGAATTTATAACACCTGAAAATGGTGAGTAAAATAATAGCACTAGTACCTGCCAAATGACAATTATTAGTTAAACAGTAACATAAATCGTGATAGTCAAAAAGGTCTGGATCCTGTCGGAGAAAATAAAAGAAAACAACAAAACAAATCACAATTATTAGGAAAAGACAAAGAGATATAATATGTACACCAAAATTAGCGCTTGATTGACGTCTATGTGTCAGGGACAAACTTCCCATCCAATTTTCTTATAAATTGGCAAACAGGGTCTTTTTGAGTCAGATTCCCAAGACTTAACTGTTGTCTTTCTTTTTGAAATTGTGCATATAACACACGAATTTCGTGATACACGTATCCACTGGGATGCGTCTCAAGATTTTTATATATATCATCCAAAGACTCCTTACTCAAGCCATCCCTAATGAAATTAATCTTATCTTCGCGGTTATCAGACACCATTCCTAAAGAACGACAACGAGTATCACAAAACATACGAGCACATTTATAACAAACACACATTCTTTTGGCTCTTCTCTTTTTAGTATAAGTGCTCATTCCTAAACCAGGCAGATGTGAAATAAAAGAGTCAGAAGACTCACCTACAAATCGGAACCGTGCTTCAATAATCCAACGAATGTCAGTAGGAATACCTTTGATCATCAGTAACCTCATCCGTTCCAAGCGAGCTTTGTAGACTTTCATCAGAGATTTTTGAGGGAGAGAAGGAAATTGCTTGCGAAGATTTGAGAGAGCTTCTTCCATCGTGAAATGACTTTACCTGCAAAAATTAAACACACAAAAATAAAACACACCAGATCACAATATATAAAAAAATTGCATGGGTTGCCTCCCTGCGAGCGCTAAGTTTAAATTCGTCAGATAGACTTGACTTCTCGATTGTTAGGCTGGATCTGAAAGTGTGACACTTTCTTTTTGTCGCTCAAATGATTCTCCCCAGTAGTGCTTAATACGCTTGTTTTTAACCTTGAAAGTTTTTTTGGAGTCAGGATCATGTATCTCAACGGCTCTATCTGGTAAAACTTTGGTGATCACAAATGGACCTGACCATCGTGATTTTGGCTTCCATGGGAAGAATTTCACCATTGATTTGTTTAACAGTACCTTCTGCCCTGGTTCCAGTTGTATACGCATTAACTTCTCATCATGTCTTTTCCTTGCCTTTTCTTTGTACAATTTGGCATCCTCAAAAGGCTGACTGTGAAATTCCTCCAATTCGTTGAGCTGGTGGAACTTTTTCTCTTCTGTTGCTTGTAGTGCAAGAATTGGCTTTTTCAGTGCAAAAGACGCTTTATCTTCAGGCTCCACAGGTAATTGACATGTTTTGTCAATAGAATTTTGTATTGCATTGGAGTTATGAATGGTATTGTGTATCACATCAAGTCTGGAACATTCCTCCTTCTTTTCATCATCTGGGAAATTCATGGCCTTGAAAACATTGAATGTTACTTCTTGGTCCTGTACCCTCATGGTTAATTCTCATTTTTGTACATCAATAATGGTTCGACCTGTAACCAAGAATGGTCTCCCGAGGATGATTGGCACATCTGCGTCTTCCTCCATATCAAGGACAATAAAATCTGCTGGGAAAATGAATTTGTCAACCTTGACCAGCACATCCTCAACTACGCCTCTTGGAAATACGAGCGTTCTATCAGCAAGTTGTAGAGAGACTGAAGTGGGCATTGTTTCTCCAATCTGCAGTTTCCTGAAAATAGAAAAAGGCATCAAGTTAACACTTGCACCTAAATCACATAAAGCTTTAACAAAATTATGTTCTCCTATGATGCAAGGAATGGTGAAACTGCCAGGATCTTTCAACTTCGGAGGAAGTTTCCTCTGAATGATGGCACTGCATTCTTCCGTCAATGCTACTGTCTCGTAGTCACTCAATCTCCGTTTTCGTGAAAGAATATCTTTCATGAATTTGACATAGCTGGGCATTTGTTCCAAGGCTTCTACAAATGGAATGTTGATGTGCAGCTTTTTGAACACTTCCAGGAAACGAGCAAACTGCTTGTCCAGTTTGTTTTTCTGAAAACACTGAGGAAAAGGTGGAGGTGGAGTGATCTGTTCTTTTTCCTTTGCTTCTTTTTCCTCCGTCTGTTGCTTTGTTTCTTTTGGAACTTCCTCATCAGTTGTTTTGGCTCCAACATCTTTGTTGATTTCAGTACCGCTTTTTAACATGATGGCATGACACTGCTCATTTCCCATGTTCCTTGGATTTGGTTCAGTGTTGCTGGGAAGGGTACCTGGCGGTCTTTAACTTTGAGCATTGGCCATTTGTCCCATTTGATTCTCCAGTGCTTTGATGGAAGCAGATTGGCTCTGAAACATAGCATCATACCTTTTTAACTGAGCCAACACTTCTGCTATTCCTGGTTCATTTACCTGCTCATGGCCTTTGTTCTGTTGCTGGAATCCAGGTGGTCGATAGTTCTGTTGCCCTAAATTGTTGCTCCATGAAAAATTGGGATGATTCCTCCACCCTGGGTTGTAGGTGTTGGAATATGGATTATTCCCCTGTCTGTTGAAATTGTTGACAAAATTCACCGTCTCTTCAAGTTGGTTCGGCTCTGGTGCTCCTCCATATGGTGAACTTGTGGATCCAGTGGTAAGAGTCTCCATGAATTTGTATATATGATCCAGCTTGGCGTTGACTTCTGTATTGGCTCTACTTTCATAAATTCCTGTAATTCTTTGGATCATGCCCATTTCTATTGGCCACAAGGAATTGTTGTTGGCCATTTCTTCGATTAAGTCCCAGGTTTGATCTTCTCCTTTTGCCATTAAAGCTCCTCCAGCAGCAGCATCGATTGTGGTTCTCATTATTCCAGAAAGTCCATTATAGAATGTTTGGACTTGAAGCTATTTTGGAATCTCATGGTGAGGACATTTCCGGAGCAAATCTTTGTATCTTTCCCAAACTTCGTAGAAATTTTTTGAGTCTTGTTGTACAAAGGATGTAATGTCATTCCTCAACTTTCCAGTTCTGGCTAGTGGAAAGTACTTTGCAAGAAATTTGGTGGCTAAAGTGTTCCAAGTTGTGATGGAACCTGCTGGTAGTGAATGTAGCCAAGCTTTAGCTCTGTCCTTCAAGGAGTATGGAAAAACACGCAGTTTCATTGCTTCTTCAGCTTCTCGGTTGTAATTGAAAGTTCCGAAAACTTCCAGGAAGTTGCTGATGTGGGCATTAGGATCTTCATTTGCATTCCCCCCAAACTGAACTGACTGCTGAATCATCTGAATGCATGTTTTGATGTCACCTGCATTTGCTGGTAAGGGAGGAAGTACAATACATGAAATGAGTCTGTCAACCACCGGAATGGTTCTGTCTCGAATGGGAATTGGTGGTGCAACCTCCAAAGGTTCAGGTTCTATGTTAACAATTGCTTCTTGGCCTTCTCGCCTTTCCCTTCTCAACTGTCTGATGGTTCTTTCAATTTCTGGGTCAAGCGGTCGGAGTTCAAAGCTTCTGGTTCGTCTCATGAAGTTTCTGAGAACCTGAAACACAAGAAAACAAAAACAATAAGTAAAAAGAAAATTAGATACAAGTAAATATATCTAACCTCAAAACTAATAGTGAAAGATAAATAAGTCATCGGCAACGGCGCCAAAAACTTGACCGGTGCGTAAACACACACGTTAATGCAAGCGTACGTATCGTTCAAGTAGTATAAAAATATCGATCCCACGAGGACTTAATTCCTACTGTTGTTATTAATTATTGATACTATTTATTTACAAGTATATAATTATAGAGAGAAGGGAATTGATTGCTTTTGGTTGGTTGAATGTGGATTTGCTAATTAAAATAAAAAACAGACTCAAAAGAAAATACTAAGGAAAATAAAAGAAAAGACTCAAAGATCTAGCGTCGTGACTCCACACAATATTATATAAAGATGAATTGATTCTCTTATATATGTGTAATAAATTAGTTTGCTAACCTGGAACACAAAAATATGCAAAAGCCTAAGTCAATGGTCAGACGCAAATACCCAATATAACCCAATTGAACCATATGTCTATGTCAACCAAATTACCTGGATTCATTAAGATTAAGTTCCAATTATGGCTACCCCCGCCCGACAAGTATATGTATATCCTGTAAGGAAATCTATTAAAGGGTTATCTATCATCAAGGAAGATCGTGGACTATTGAATCTAAGGCTGAAACTTAAAATCCCTATGTCTAGTTCATTTTAAGTTTACCACATCAATCTTATTGGTGATCAGACAACAAGAAGCATTAAGCTTAAGACTCAATAAACAAACTAAAGAATTACCCAATAAATAATTAAATCAATTATTAAGCCTAGTAATATTGTGTTTCATCACTTCCCTAGAATAAAATAAAATACTGGGGTTAGAGGATCCACATTTAATATTTCTTATCTAGGAATCTCACTTATTATAAAATATAAATTATTATATGTTCTGCTTTCTCAGGAATTAATAATGTTAAACATTTAAAACCAGCCATATAGGCGGTAATCCATTTAGTCCAATTACACTAGCCATATAGGCGGTAATTATATGTCACATAAAGACCAGCCATATAGGCGGTAAAGTAATTTATATTTAGACCGACCATATAGGCGGTAATAAAGTCTGCCATTAATTAATCTGGTTAAATTATCATTTATAGATTATAATTAAGTGAGATTTACCTAGACAATTATATTAAATGTTTCACCTTTTACCCCAACGGTAAATTAACTACTGAATATAAAAAAAAGAAAATAAAAGAAAATAAAATTTTATTACAAAAAGTAAAAGTGCATAATTAAAAATACTAAAAGTAAAAATGCTTAATTTAAATTATAAAAACTTAAACACACAAGATGCAATCCTTAAAGTCCTTACAAAACTCAAGGAACGCATGCTTTGAATACAGAAATCGAGCTGGATAAGGTGATAAGGTGGTTGAGGTGATGACACGTGGCGATTCTGGATAAGGTGTTAAGGTGACTCGTGGCAAGGTGGTTGGAATCTCAATTATTGCGACACGTGTCGGCTTCTGATTGGCCGGCTCAGATTCTTATCCGCCACGTGTCGATTTCGGATAAGTGAACCAATAATTGATGCTGACGTGGCGACACATGGCGAAAGGGACTGTCGGCACCATAGAATTGCGACACGTGGCACGCTGTGATTGGTTGGCGATGACGTGGCATTTTGACTCGGTCATCCGGTGATGTGGACGATGACATGGCCGACAGGTGGAGTGACACGTGGCGATGGAGACTGTTGGCACCGTAGGATGATGACACATGGCACGACGCATGTTAGCAGATCGATTGTGATGGTGACACGTGGCACGGCGTACGTTAGCAAAGTCAAACTTTTCTCAGATTCTGAATTGTGGACCCGGCGCACGTTAGCACTATTTGGCGCATGTTAGGCGTCGCGACGAGACAAATTACCAAAATGCTCTTTTTGTCCAATTTTTACTGTTTTGCTCCAAATCACCTCCAGAATGTCCTGAAACTTTATTTATCTATAAAATAACATAAAACACATCAAAATATTCACAAAACTCAAGAAATTATACAAAATATTATGTCAAATGAGTGGGAAATAGTGATATAATTACCACTCATCAGCCACCAACTTACATCAATGTCTTTGACATTTGATGGAATTTGGTAATGGTTATGTAAGGCTTGGATTGCTTGTAAAATACATAAACCAAACCAACACTCAAACTTAATATATATTAACTTGTTGACTTTGGAAGTGGTAACAATTTACTATTCACAACACTTAAACTTCTTCTTCTCTCTCAATATGGCGTGAGCTTCTCCTTTCTCCTTGAAAATCGGTAAGAACGTGGTACTTGGTACGCACGTATTCGGATAGTCCGATAACCGTATTTACTGCCAACATATCCAGGGATCACTTGGGTCGCCTCCTAAAGATTCACCGATGACATTTGACTCGAACAGATAATTAATCTGGGATTAATTAAAAGAGAAAGTATTAATCTGGGATTAATTACGTCGAGAATTTATCTGGGAATAAATTCATCGAGAAGAGAGAACGCGATTAATTTAGAATTAATCGATAAAGTAATTTTAATAGTGAAATTAGATTTTACTATTTAATTTATTTAATTGGGCTAAAATAATAAATTAGATATATTAATTGAAATTAGATTTCAATGCGGAATTAAAATTGGATTTTAATTCCAGCGAAAGAATTATTTTAGAATTAATTCACAAGCGACTTTCATAATAATTTTGCTAGGCATTATTATTTAATTAAATTGGATTTAATTAAGTCGCAACGGAAAATTCGCTTAATTCGAAATTAAACAAACCCGGGCTCGAGCGAAGTTGCGTGTTAGATTGTCCGACTTAAATTTAGAATTCAAGTGGGGCCCACCAACTTACATCAATGTCTTTGACATTTGATGGAATTTGGTAATGGTTATGTAAGGCTTGGATTGCTTGTAAAATACATAAACCAAACCAACACTCAAACTTAATATATATTAACTTGTTGACTTTGGAAGTGGTAACAAGTTACTATTCACAGCACTTAAACTTCTTCTTCTCTCTCAATATGGCGTGAGCTTCTCCTTTCTCCATGGAATTTTTGTTTCAAAATTCTACCATGCTAGCACATTTTGGAGTCAAAGGAAGGTGATAGGGAGACCAACCCGAGAGTTTGGAACTCGTCTTCAAGCTCCGAAGCTTCCAACGCATCCAAGGAAAGATGGAAATTTTTGAAATCTCCTCCACCAATCAATGTGAGTATTCCGCAACTCCTCTTCTTTATTCACACACAAATCACAACTTAGAGACCTTGGCATGTTCTAGGAACACTTACAATTGGTATCAGAGCCATCCTAAGTTTGATTTGGAATTTTAGGGTTCATGACTTTATTTGAGGTTTTTGTGTTTAGAACATAATTTCTTCAAATTGGTGGTTTGGTTGAGTTGGTATGCTGTTGAATTGGATTTGTGCATCCTTAATTTTGTGAAAATTTGATAGGATTAAGTTTCCCCAAAATATACCCCTTGGCCGAAACTTAGAACCCTTAAGCTCATGGTGATTTTTTGAAAATTAGACAATTGGATGTGTTGTTGGCATGAAATGAATATTGGATGTTGATTTAATTGGATTGGAATCAAATTGCATAATTATTTCTTGTCAAAACTGTGAGTGTGATGCATGTTATAATGAATTGTTTTGCTTCAATTTGTGTTGGACATGAATTGGAAATGTAATGCATGATTAATTGAATTAATTGGTGTTTTGGAAGCATTAGATTAATTAATTAATTATGGTAATTACACTTGAATTGAATTAATTTGTAATTTAGAATAATAAGTTAATTTAATTTGTTGTAATTGGGCTTAATGGGCTTGGTTGGGCCAAGTTTGGTTTAGGATAATTGGTTGGATCCAATTGGGCCTAAAACCATTTCCATAAAGTCCAAATATGACAATTGGGCCTTTAAATAATTTAATTGGGCCTAATGGGCCTAAATTGATTTTTGGCATAGGGTGATTCCTAATTGGGCCT
The DNA here is from genome assembly GCA_019454045.1 of Zanthoxylum bungeanum. Classification (NCBI taxonomy): domain Eukaryota; kingdom Viridiplantae; phylum Streptophyta; class Magnoliopsida; order Sapindales; family Rutaceae; genus Zanthoxylum; species Zanthoxylum bungeanum. The sequence goes on along the minus strand of SKCR01031198.1, from coordinate 122,944 downwards.
TGGAATCTTGGATTTGACCCATAATTGCCAAAGCCCATGCCTAAAGAATTAATTAAAAGCTCATTGGACTTTAATTGAATAGTATCGGATACTAATTGGGCCTTTGAGACCAATTAAGATTGGATTTGGAATCCAAGTCTAAAAGGTACAATTAAAAGTGTAATAATTTAATTTGGAATTAAATGTGAATTGGTATTGAATATAATTTAAATTGGATTTAAAATTATAGTTCGATATAATTCAAGAATACGTACTTTGAGTACTTATTCTTAAACGAGTTGGACTCGCGCAAATCAAATCGTTGTTTGAACATTGGATGGTCATTAATTAAATATTAATTAATTAATTGGATTAGATTGATTGATAACATGCTATGTGTGAATACTTGGATGTATGAATGAATAATGTATATGAGATGGATATTTGAAGGGTGAGGGCAATTTTGGAAATTGTTGTAATAAATTTAGAATTTATTAAATTGGACCTGTGTGTCCAGCCTATTACCTCTTTTCTCATTTTATTTCTCTTCTCACCAATTCCCCTCAATGTAAATGAGGTTTCTTTAGAAGTATTATGTAATTGGGTAGAAGTATGAATAGTGCTAACGGGAGAGAGGAAATGAGTGATTTGTTCTAGGAACAATTTATGAGATATCCATCCGCATATCATTATTAATTTATTTATCGCGCCTTATTATGCTTTTAGAATGCATGCTTAATGGTGTATGATGAGACCTAATCAAAGATAATTAATTGGTTGCCAATTACGCGAAAAACCCTCAATAAATATTAAACGCTTTCCTTCCATTGAATGATTCTTTCTCAAGATCCAAGATTGTCACTGGTTTGTTGGCCAAAGTCAAGACCTTTGTCCATCGCGGATGTGTTTGAATCATGAAGGCTTTGTTCCATATCGCATGTCTTGTCCAAGTTGTGATTTGTTGGCCAAAGTCAAGATCACTTCTTATCCATCGACATCGATTACGAAGCTTTCCAAAGTTAATGGGTCACGCTTAACTAGAATCATTAAGCTTGTTGTGCCAAAGCCAAGTCTTAGTTGATTTAGAGGAAAAAGTTAGGCAATATATTGGATATATTGGCATATATCGGATGTATGTTTCGGACTTGGATGTCCACCTACTGGATCTAGGAATTGGATGGGATCCAATTGATCTTAGAGATCTACCTAGTTAAGTTTCATACAATTTGTTGGCCAAAGTCAAGATTGTGTGTTATTTAACGGGATCCTAGCCCACTAGGAAACTAGGTTTCCCGAGTACTCCACAGAGGGTTAGAGGCTCGCCGAAAAATAGTGGGAGGCAAGTATTAAATTTGTAATTTCGTTTAGATACTTGCCAATACGCGCTCATTTCATTTTTCGTCATTATTTAAATATAAATATATTAGTTGGACTAATATTTAATTGTTGTTTTAATTAAACAGTTAGACTGTATTCAAACTACTTCAATTATAGTTGATTATATAATTGGATTATAGTAATCAATATATTTGAATTTAACCAATCAAATAGTAGTTAGTTATATAGTTAGACTATAGTAATCATTACATTAGATTGTACCCGAAATCGTTGATTGGATAGTTGGACTATAGCAATCAAGATGAATTGAAAGATTAGCGTCAAATGACATAATCCTATGTGATAAATGTCTTTTACGGCTTTAATTTTCATATTGGGAAATGAATTTCAGGATAGTCCTGGGAGTTGAGAAGTTAATCTATTTGATAGAGCGACCTCTCGGGCCTAAACCCGAAGTTGAGCAAATAGTAGAGCATGATCTTTGGAAGATTCATGTGATGATAACTTCAGTGCTCAATCAGTTATGCTTGCCGCAAAGACTCCTTAATTTCTTCGTCAGAACTAAGGATTAGATCCTTATAGTATGATATTGAAATTGAAGGATTTTCATAGATCTATACTTAGATCTTAGAAGTGTTGATTGCAAAAGATAATTCTTGGAGAGTTAATGGCTTTGCTCAAGGAGTCAGAGCCAGAACTTGCAAAAAGGCAAGAAGCGCATGACGCATCTTACTTCAACATCCCAGAAGGTCAAGGCTTGGCCGAAGACTTCTAGGGATGTGAAAAGGGGCAAAGGCAAAATCGTCACAGTCTTCTAGGAAGACAAATGACATATCCCAAGATGTCTGCCTAAACTGTGGCAAACGGGGTCACTGGAAGCATGACTGCCGTATGGACAAGGCAGACATGAAGGAAGTGAAGACGGGCTAGGCTCCGACTTCAGGTATGTTTGTTATAAACATGTCCACTACTGGTTTCAAAATTGGATTTTTGATACTAGAAGTGGTTCATAAATATGTACTGGTGTGCAGAATCTGCTGATTAGCAGGAGACTGACTTCAGTTGAGATAAACCTGCGAGTCTGAAACAGGACGAGAGTCGCTGTTTTAACCGTAGAAACCTGACTTTTGGAACTGCCCTTTGGGCATGTACTTGAATTAGGAAACTGTTATAATGTACCTAGTTTGACTAGAAACATTATCTCTATATCAAGTATAACCCGTTGCGGGTATACCTTTATATTCCAGAACACTAAGTGTTTTTGTTTATAAAGATGATATTGAGATAAACACATTAGATGTGAATAACAGTATTTATATTTGGAATATAAATGAATCTCAAACATTTAAATGACAAACAGATAGCTCAAACTGAATTAATCAGATGAGACTTATTTGTGGCATTGTTGTCTGGGACACATTAACAAGGCTCGTATATCCACACTTTTGAAGAGTGGATACTAGGACAGATTTGATTCTAATTCAAATGATGTCTATGAATCTAGTTCATTAGGCAAAGTGCCTAAAACATCTTTTACTTGGTAAAAGTGCAAGTGCCACCGATCTGTTAGCCCTCGTTCATAGTGATGTAAGTGGGCCCATGTCTAGCCAGGCTAGAGGTGGATTTGAATACTTCGTAACCATACACGGATGTGGCATCGCGTTACGGTTATGTGTATCTTATGAAACACAAGTCAGAAACTTTTGAGCAATTCAAAGAGTTTCGACACGAAGTAAGAAAAACAGACCGGTAAAAGTATTAAAAATATTACGGTCGGACCATAGTGTAAAATACTTTAACATATGAGTTTTTTGATTACTTGAAAGAGTATAGTATTCTTTCATAGTGGACTCCTCCCGGAACACCTCAATTTGATGGTGTGTCCGAACAGAGAAATCGAACTTTGTTGGACATGGTAAGGTTTATAGTAAGTCGCTCTGAGCTACCAATTTCCTTCTGGGGATACGTATTAAACAGTGCAATACTTATTTTGAATAAGGTTCAATGAAAATCTGTTAGACAGACTTCATATTAGATATGAACAGGAAAGAGACTGGGTTTTCTCATTCATGAAGATTTGGGAATGCTGGGCATATGTTTGGATGATACCAAACTAGAACCCAAATCGGATAAGTGCCTAATTTGTGGGTTATCCTAGGGAAACCAAAGTACAGTACTTATACAACTCACAAGAGAACAATGTAATTGTTGCTCTCCATGTGGTTTTCCTAAAAGGAATTCCTAAATGCAGTGGTAAGTGGGAAGAAAGTAAAACTCGATGAAAATCGGAGTAATACTATTCCAGGCACCGAATCCTCACGGAACACCAACAGTTCATCAGGGATGAAACTGTACCAATAATCTTCGAATACACAAGAACCGCGTAGGTCGGAGAGAGTCAGAAAATACCCTGTAGATGTAAATCTTATTGAGGAAGACGAACCGACTACGTATGAGGAAGTGATACAAGGTATCGACTCCATTTTATGGCAAAGTGCCATGAAGTCTGAAATGGATTCCATGTATAGCAACTAAGTTTGGACACTGGTTGATGTACCAGAAGGCATTGTGCCTATTGGTACTATATGAGTCTTCAAGGAAGACAAACATGGATGGCAACATACAAACGTACATAGCTAGGCTTGTAGCGAAAAGGTATCGTCATCAACATAGTGTCGATTACGACGAAACCTTTTACCCATTGCCATAATTAAATCCATTTGGATAATGCTTGCGAATGTTGCGTATTTCATTTATGAAATATGGCAGCTTAACGTCAAAACCGCTTTCCTTAAACGGAAACCTTTTGGAGGGTGTTTACAACAACCTGACGGTTTTGTCGTGCCAAAACATACAAAAAAGGTTTGCGAGTTAAATCAATCCATTTATGGATTGAAGCAAGCATTGAATTCTTGGAATCATCGTTTTGATGTAATCATAATGATATATGATTTAATTCAAAACGAAGATGATTCTTGTGTATATAAGAAGGTTAGTGGGAGCGCACTGAAAATGAATGTCCTATATGATGATGACATATCATTTCTTGGAAATGACATTCCCATAAAACAATCGGTGAAAGCTTGGCTTTCATGAAAATTCTCCGTAGATTACTTGGGAGAGACAACCTTTATTCTATGAATAAGGATCTACTGAGATAGATCTAAAAGTTATTGGCACTCTCCGAGAACTCATATATTAAAATATATGTACGTGACCTGGTGTCTCATACGCTTTGAGCATATGGAGTCACAATCAGGCCAATCCAGGTGATGGTCACTGGATTGATGTTAAGGACATCCTTAAGTATCTTAGATGAACTAAGGATGCTTTCTTAATCTATGGAGAATGAGAAATTGAGGTGACTTGGTTCACCGCTGCAAGTTTCCAAACCGATAAAGACGACTGTAAGTCACAATAAAGGGTACTATATAGTTTGAATAACGGAACAGTAAGCTGGAAATCTTCAAAGCAAGATACTGTTGCCGAATAAACAACAAAAGCGGAATATTGTTGCAGCTGAGGCAGCAAAAGAAGCATTTTGGATCTATAATATTCCTAATTAGATTAGGAGTAGTTCTGTTAACAGCTGAGCTAGGCTACAGTACAGGCTAAGAAACCGCGGTCTCATCAACGATCCAAGTATGTACTTCAATCGTTTCATCTGATTCGTAAGATCATACATCGTGGCGATGAGATGATCGAATAAATCGCATCAGATGATAACATTACAAATCCGCTGACGAAAGCTAATTCTCAGCAGAAGTTTGAGCGACTGGTACATAGTTCAGGTGGAGAACACCTGAGTGATTGGCTATTGTCAAGTGGGAGATTGTTGGACAATTATGACCCATAGCATCACTATTTGTACAGAACATGGTGTTGTTGTACAAATTAACTATGTGACAAAGGAAATTGCTCTTTTATCATTTGTAATTGGATTACCGGGATATATAAATGATAAAAGTCCATATGATTAGTACCAGATTAATAAGATATGAGACAGTATTAATCCACTAAGGTTTAATCATTAAATATCCCTAGTCGTAGTATTATCGAGACTGGACATCGATAATGCGAAATAGGCTAGTATTACACTTGTGCATGTTATGGAAGCGTAACGACATAGTTCTCATATATTTGGGTATTGGATACTCATGCAAGTGTAATAGGAGGTTCTGTTTACCGATGGTACGGAAACAGCTTCGCTCTGGATAGACCCCTCGGAATCCCATTGGTAGTATTACTATGTGTCTATGGGAGTCCGAATCAGGGTAGGTGTATTTGGTCTTAACCTGAGACTTGCATCGCTAATACTTGCGATAATCAGTATACTTTGGTTTTGGTCGTCCGGGGCTTTAACAGGTTTTGTGTACGCCTCTTCTGGGTATACTGAGAATCGTAGTGTATTGGGTGTGATGTCAAGATGGAAGTATCACTTCAGTAATATGGAGATGATAATCACGCAGGGATACAGAACTGGTACTCTCTTAAATGCTACAGCTATCAGGATAATATGACAAGGTCATGATTATTTGGTTAAAGAGACTAGTTGCTGTTAATCCGATATATGCTTCGTACTGGGCAGACACAATTCCAGCCCCAAGCCTAGCATGTGACATCCGATACTGGATCGTAATACGCGATACTACGTATACTACGCCTGATATAGATTATGTATATTCCATGTTGAATATATTTCTGGAGAATTGGGTAGGCACGTTGCTTTGCTAGAAGCCAACCATGTCTTGAAAATCGGTAAGAACGTGGTACTAGGTACGCACGTATTCGGATAGTCCGATAACCGTATTTACTGCCAACATATCCAGGGATCACTTGGGTCGCCTCCCAAAGATTCACCAATGACATTTGACTCGAACAGATAATTAATCTGGGATTAATTAAAAGAGAAAGAATTAATCTGGGATTAATTGCGTCGAGAATTTATCTGGGAATAAATTCGTCGAGAAGAGAGAACGCGATTAATTTAGAATTAATCGGTAAAGTAATTTTAATAGTGAAATTAGATTTTACTATTTAATTTATTTAATTGGGCTAAAATAATATATTAGATATATTAATTGAAATTAGATTTCAATGCAGAATTAAAATTGGATTTTAATTCAAGCGAAAGAATTATTTTAGAATTAATTCACAAGCGACTTTCATAATAATTTTGCTAGGCATTATTATTTAATTAAATTGGATTTAATTAAGTCGCAACGGAAAATTCGCTTAATTCGAAATTAAACGAACCCGGGCTCGAGCGAAGTTGCGTGTTAGATTGTCCGACTTAAATTTAGAATTCAAGTGGGGCCCACCAACTTACATCAATGTCTTTGACATTTGATGGAATTTGGTAATGGTTATGTAAGGCTTGGATTGCTTGTAAAATACATAAACCAAACCAACACTCAAACTTAATATATATTAACTCTTTGACTTTGGAAGTGGTAACAAGTTACTATTCACAGCACTTAAACTTCTTCTTCTCTCTCAATATGGCGTGAGCTTCTCCTTTCTCCATGGGATTTTTGTTTCAAAATTCTACCATGCTAGCACATTTTGGAGTCAAAGGAAGGTGATAGGGAGACCAACCCGAGAGTTTGGAACTCGTCTTCAAGCTCCGAAGCTTCCAACGCATCCAAGGAAAGATGGAAATTTTTGAAATCTCCTCCACCAATCAATGTGAGTATTCCGCAACTCCTTGATTGAGCGGAAAATATATCAATTATTACCGCCCCTTTTACTTAATATTTTGTTTAGTTTCTTGGGTTTGATGAACGTTTTGATATGTTTTATTTTATTTTACAGATAAAATAATATCGGGACTCAATAAAATCATTTAGGATGAAATTGGGTCAAATAATGGCAATTATTGGACTTGATATTTTAATTTTGGAGATTGGAAACTTGAAAGGGCGTTTTGACGAAATGCAGTTTTGGAAATTCCAGTTTTGCGCATCTGTCGTATTTTAGGCATAACGTTTTACTCAGATATCGGATTGAGCTGATTCAAGTGCCAGATTAAAGAAGACTCAAAGAATAAACTTTGAAAGAGAAAATAGTTTTTCTAATTCTGATGATTTCATGACCGAAATTGATGAACCATCCAGAAGTGTGTGGAGTGTAATTATTAAAAGTCATTATCAATCATTTTCAAAGCAAAATATTAATTAATTAATAATTAATAAAAATGATCAAATCAACACCAAACAAGATAAGCAATTAGTGGAGCAATTATGGATTTGGTGGAGTAATAGTGGAGAAATTAATAATGGATTTGGTGGAGAATTTGATGGATGATTTGATGGTGGCAAAATTTTGCCTATAAATACCAAGCCATTTCATTTGTAAAATTCATACTTTCTTCTTTGAAATTCTTAATGAATAAATAAGAAGATTGTATCTAGTTTGTTTATTTTTAGTTTTCAGTAATTAATTTTCAGTTTCGCACTTTCTTTTCTTTACTTTTCAGTTTTTATTTTTCGCAATTTACTTTTACGCACAACACTTTCTTTTCATTACTTTTTCAGTTTTTATTTTTCAAGCAATGAGGAGGTAATTCCCCCTGCTGGGGTGAAAGGTAAATATTTTTTATATTACTATTTAGATTAATCTCCCTTAATTATAATATATAAACTATTTAAAACCTGACTTAATGAGGATACCGCTATATTGGTCGGTTGGTAATAATTATAAATTGGTTTTAATCTGACTAAGTATGGATACCGCCTGGTTGGTCGGTTGGTAATTAATTATTAATTTGACTTAATCAGGATACCGCCTATATGGCTGGTTGGTAATTATCACGCAAAGTTAATATATTATATTAAGGGAGATATCTAAAATAGTAGTAATAAAAGTTGATCCTCTAACCCCAGCATTTTCTTTTATTTTACTTTAACTTTTTATTTACTTTTAGCAATTTACTTTCAATAATTTTCTTTTAATTTTTTTTACTTTTTACTTTTTACTTTTTACTTTTACTTTTCATTTTTTTTACTTTTCAGCAATTACTTTTCAGTATTTACTTTATGTCTTTTATTTTATTTAAGTTTTTACTAGTCCTAGTTATGTGTTAGTTATCTGGGGTTGTGGTGAATTCTAATATCACCGGTTTATAAGGGATTATTTTATAGTTTGGGTAATTTAAAGGTTTATTTATTAAGTCTTAAGCTTAATGCTTCTTGTTGTCTGATCACCAATAAGATTGATATGGTAAATCTAAAATGAACTAGACAAAGGGGTTTTAGGTTTAAGACCTTAGACTCAATAGCCCACGATCTTCCTTGAGGATAGATAACCCTTTAATAGATTTCCTTACAGGATAGGAATATACCTGTCGGGCGGGGGTAGCCATAATTGGACTTAAACTTAATGAATCCAGATAATTTGGTTGACATAGACATATGGTTCAATTGGGTTAAACTGGGTATTTGTGTCTGACCATCGACAGAGGCTTACACATAATTTAGTGTTCCAGGTTAATAAATCAATATATTACCCAACTATAAGATAACCACTTCATCTTTAAATGATATTGGAAGAAATCACAACCCTAGATAGTTTTTAATATTGAATTTTCTTAAACCTACTTTCGAACCATTTTATTTACTTGTTTTTTAAATTTAGAATCGTCACCATTTCAAATCAATCAATCAACTTGTTAGATATTAGTAATCATTTGACCTCATAAAATTAATAGTTTAGATATTAAGTCCTCATGGGATCGATATTTTTATACTACTTGAACGATACGTGCGCTTGCGTTATACGCGTGTGTTTACGCCGGTCAAATTTTTGGCGCCGTTGCCGGGGACTTATTTATCTTTTACTATTAGTTTAGGGGTTAGATACCTTTACTTGTATCTAATTTTCTTTTTACTTATTGTTTTTGTTTTCTTGTGTTTCAGGTTCTCAGAAACTTCATGAGACGAACCAGAAGCTTTGAACTTCGACCGCTTGACCCAGAAATTTTAAGAACTATCAGACAGTTGAGAAAGGAAAGGCGAGAAGGCCAAGAAGCTTTAGTCAACATGGAACCTGAACCGTTGGAGGTTGCACCACCAATTCCCATTCGAGACAGAATCATTCCGGTGGTTGACAGACTCATTTCCTGTATTGTACTTCCTCCATTACAAGCAAATGCATGTGACATCAAAACATGCATTCAGATGATTCAGCAGTCAATTCAGTTCGGGGGAATGCAACTGAAGATCCTAATGCCCACATCAGTAACTTCCTGGAAGTTTACGGTACTTTCAATTAACAACAGAGCATCAGAAGAAGCAATGAGACTGCGAGTTTTTCCATACTCCTTGAAGGACAGAGCTAAAGCTTGGCTACATTCACTACCAGCAGGTTCCATCACAACTTGGAACACTCTAGCCACCAAATTTCTTGCAAAGTACTTTCCACCAGCCAGAACCGGAAAGCTGAGGAATGACATCACATCCTTTGTACAACAAGATTCAGAATCCCTCTGCGAAGCTTGGGAAAGGTACAAAGATTTGCTCCGGAAATGTCCTCACCATGAGATTCCAAAATGGCTTCAAGTCCAAACTTTCTATAATGGACTTTCTGGAATAATGAGAACCACAATGATGCTACTGCTGGAGGAGCTTTAATGGCAAAAGGAGAAGATCAAGCCTGGGAACTAATCGAAGAAATGTCCAACAACAATTCCTTGTGGCCAACAGAAAGGAGCATGATCCAAAGAATTGCAGGAATTTATGAAGTTGGAGCAAACACAGCAGTTAATACCAGGCTGGATCAGATATGCAAATGTCTAGAAACACTTAGCACGCAAGTGTGAACATCGCTGGAACCACAAGTTCACCATATGGAGGAGCACCAGAACCAAGACAACATGAAGAAACGGTGAATTATGTCACAATTTCAACAAACAGGGAACAATCCATATTCCAACACCTACAACCAGGGTGGAGGAATCATCCCAATTTATCATGGAGCAACAATTCAGGCCAACAGCAGAACTATCCACCACTTGAATTCCAGCAACAGAACAAAAGCCAGGAGCAGGCAAATGAACCAGGAATAATAGAAGTGTTGACCCACTTGAAAAAGTTAGAAGCAAAACACGACTCTCAAGCAGCAAGATATGATGCTATATTTCAATCCCAATCAGTATTAATTCAAAGTCAATCTGCTTCTATTAAAGCATTGGAGAATCAAATGGGACAACTGGCAAATGCTCAGAGTTACAGACTGCCAGGTACCCTTCCCAGCAACACAAAGCCAAATCCAAGAAACATGGGGAAGGAGCAATGTCATGCCATCATGTTAAAAAGCGGTACTGAAATCAACAAAGATGTTGGAGTCAATTCAACTGCTGAGGAAGTTCCAAAAGAAACAAAGCAACAGATGGAGGAAAAAGAAGCAAAGGAAAAAGAACAGATCACTCCACCTCCACCTTTTCCTCAACGTCTTCAGAAGAACAAATTGGACAAGCAGTTTTCTCGGTTCCTGGAAATCATCAAAAAGCTGCATATAAACATTCCATTTGCAGAAGCGTTGGAACAAATTCCCACCTATGCCAAATTCATGAAAGATATTCTTTCACGAAAGCGGAGATTGGGAGATTACGAGACAGTAGCATTAACAGAAGAATGCAGCGCTATCATTCAGAGGAAACTTCCCCCGAAGTTGAAAGATCATGGCAGTTTCACTGTTCCTTGCGTCATAGGAGAACATAACTTTGGTAAGGCTTTATGTGATTTAGGTGCTAGTGTTAACTTGATGCCTTTTTCTATTTTCAGGAAATTACAGATTGGAGAAACAATGCCAACTTCAGTCTCACTGCAACTTGCTGATAGAACGCTCGTATTTCTGAGAGGTGTAGTTGAAGATGTGCTGGTCAAGGTTGACAAATTCATTTTCCCAGCAGATTTTATTGTCCTTGATATGGAGGAAGACGCAGACGTGCCAATCATCCTCGGGAGACCGTTCTTGGCTACAGTTCGAACCATTATTGATGTACAAAAAGAGAACTAACCATGAGGGTACAGGGCCAAGAAGTAACATTCAATGTTTTCAAGGCCATGAATTTCCTAGATGATGAAAAGAAGGAGGAGGAATGTTTCAAACTCGATGTGATACACAGTACCATTCAGAACTCTGATGAAAGACAAAGTTCTACTGACAAACTTAAAACATGTCAATTGCCTGTGGAGCCTAAAGATAAAGCATCTTTTGCACTGAAGGAGCCAATTCTTGCTCTACAAGCAACAGAAGAGAAAAAGTTCCACCAGCTCAATGAATTGGAGGAATTTCACAATCAGCCTTTTGAGGATGCCAAATTGTACAAAGAAAAGAGCAAGAAAAGACATGATGAGAAGTTAGTGCGCATACAACTGGAACCAGGGCAGAAGGTACTGTTAAACAAATCAAGGGTGAAATTCTTCCCATGGAAGCCAAAATCACGATGGTCAGGTCCATTTGTGATCACCAAAGTTTTACCAAATAGAGCTGTTGAGATACATGATCCTGACGCTAACAAAACTTTCAAGGTTAAAAACAAGCGTGTCAAGCACTACTGTGGAGAATCATTTGAGCGACAAAAAAGAAGTGTTACACTTTCAGATCCAGCTTAACGTTCGAGAAGTCAAGTCTGGCTGACGACTTTAAACTTAGCGCTAGCAGGGAGGCAACCCATGCAATTTGTGTATATATTGTGATTTGGTGTGTTTTATTTTTGTGTGTTTAGTTTTTGCAGATTTAGTCATTAAAAGATGGAAGAAGCTCTCACAAATCTTCACAAGCAATTTCCTTCTCTCCCTCAAAATTCTCTGATGAAAGTTTATAAAGCTCGCTTGGAAAGGATGAGACTACTGACGATCCATGGTATTCCTAATGACATTCGTTGGGTAATCGAAGCACGAGTTCGTTTAGCAGGTGAATATTCTGATTCTTGTACTTCTTATTGCCTGGATTTGGAAGAAGCACATATTCAAAGAAACGTAGAGCTAAGCAAATGGGTGTTTGTTACAAATGTGCACGATTTAATTGCAACCTCGTTGTCGTCTTTAGGAATGGTGTCTGATAATCGCGAAGACAAAACTAAATTCATTAGGGATGGCTTGAGTAAGGAGTCTTTAGATGATCTATCTTCGACTCTTGGGACGCATCCCAGTGGATATGTTCATATAGCCATTCGCAAATTACATACACAATTTCTAAAAGAAAGACAACTGTTAAGTCTCGGGAATCTGACTCAAAAAGACCCTGTTTGCCAATTTATAAGAAAATTGGATGGGAAGCTTGTCCCTGACGCATAGACGTCAATCAAACCGTTACTTTTCTTGTAAATATTATATCTCTTTGTCTTTTCTTAATAATGTGATTTGATTTGTTTTTTTCTTTTAATTTTCTTCTATTTTCTCCGACAGGATTCAGACCTTTTTGACTATCACGATATTATTTCGCTACTAATCGTCCTTTGGAAGATACTTGTGCTATTTTTACTCACCCTTTTCAGGTACTATAAATTCAGCCCGTATGCACTTTTGAAGGCATCCAGAGTTGAAAAAGAAATACAAAAAAAAATATGGAAGCCACTTCAAGAAGACGAGTTGAAAACATCTGCGTGTTTTGCGGTAGTAGTGTTGGTACTAAGCCACAATACATAGAAGCAGCACAGGAATTGGGTCGAGTCTTAGCTGCAAGGAATATGCATTTAATATATGGCGGAGGCAATCTTGGACTTATGGGGATCGTTTCAAAGGCTGTACAGGAAGGAGGCAGTCACGTTTTGGGAATCATCCCAAAACCCTTGACAGAGGCAAATCTTATTGGATCATCAAACGGAGAGGAACTGATCGTGCCAGGTATGTCTGAACGACTTGTAGAAATGATTAACCGTGCTGATGCTTTTATCGCTTTGCCAGGTGGCTTGGGTACATTGGAGGAAATTTTTATAGTTCTATCTTGGGCGAACCTGAACATACACCAGAAACCGCTTGGACTGCTCAACGTTGATGGATTTTATGATTTTCTTTGTGTGTTTCTTGATGATGCTCGGAGAAATGGGTTCGTGTCAAAACCTATGAAAGAACTCTTCTTTACTGCCAGAACTGCTCCGGATTTGATAGACCAACTCATAGCCTATGAACCACAAGTTGACCCTATCCTTTCAAAGATAAATTGGTCCGAAGACGATCGTGGTAAGAGGCGTCGAATTAATCTGGATCTTAACCTTTAATTTCCTGTAGATTTCAGCTAACCAGGTACGACCTTCTAACTCTCCTTCTAATGTTTAAGACATTGGGGACAATGTCTCATTTAGGTTTGGGGGAGGGAATTAGTTGATTAATATCTTGTTTTTAGTTTGTGTGTTGTTTTTATTTTTAGTTCAAAATTTTTCGAAAATTACAAAAAAAAAATTGAAAAATTTTCAAAAAATTACAAAAATATTTTGCGTTTTTGTGTTTTTATTTTGACTAAAAAGGTGAAATTGGTAAGAGATAGCTGAGTAAGGAGTTTCCACTCCTGAGACGTATCTCAAACCTATTTCGAAACAAGTTAATTTTTGTTTATTTCATTTTGAATTATTTAATTTGTGAATTCTCCATAAATCTGACTAAAATGGATCTTCATATGCTCCGTTGGCAGGTATTATCAACATACATGGTAACACACGGTCATGAGCTAAAATTGAAAATTTTGTAATATTCAGTGCTATAGTTTAATTGGAGGAATCATCTCAAAAAAGTGATGGAGTAAAAAAAAAAAAAAAAACGTCTGAGATCCGAGTTATTAAGTCTGTAAGGGTGTCTTAACACCCAGTGCCCTAAAACCAACTGGTTTGGGAGTCACTGGCCCAAAGCTCGCTACATAGACAGAAGATATTGTATATAAATAAAAAAATAGAGAAAAAAGAAAGAAAAAAATGAGAAAATCAAAAAAAAAAAAAAAAAATTTTTACTCCATTACTATAAAAAGGTGTGAAATCTAATAGAACCTTAGGACAAAAATATTATTCTCTTATCAATTGCACTTGTGACTGTTGTGGGCAAAATGAGTTGATTAATATTTTGCTGGCTGTGTATATGGAGAATGGTAAAAATAATCGGAGAATTTACTTATTCGGTAGTTTAGAAAGAAACAAAACAACTAGTAACTTGGAGTAGAAGTTTCACTTGATTAGTCATTAACTTCTTTATTCTCTTTTCTCTTGTCTTTTTGCTTTTGTGTGCATTAGTTTTAACTAACTTTTTACTTTTGTAAAACGTTTTGGGTATCGTTGCTGTAAACCCTCACGAGACTACAACTCGTCCACTAGGGACACCTAGGGGTTTAAAGGCTTGTTGCATATGCTAAATGCAACCGTGATCCCTACGAAAGTGGCTTAGTTTAATTTTATTTTTAGTTTGTTGTTTTGCTCGAGGACTAGCAAAATGTTAGGTTTGGGGGTGTGATGAGCGGAAAATATATCAATATTTACCGCCCCTTTTACTTAATATTTTGTTTAGTTTCTTGGGTTTGATGAACGTTCTGATATGTTTTATTTTATTTTACAGATAAAATAATATCGGGACTCAATAAAATCATTTAGGATGAAATATGGGTCAAATAATGGCAATTATTGGACTTGATATTTTAATTTTGGAGATTGGAAACTTGAAAGGGCGTTTTGACGAAATGCAGTTTTGGAAATTCCAGTTTTGCGCATCTATCGTATTTTGGGCATAACTTTTTACTCAGATATCGGATTGAGGTGATTCAAGTGCCAGATTAAAGAAGACGCAAAGATATACAACTTTGAAAGAGAAAATAGTTTCTAATTCTGACGATTTCATGACCGAAATTGATGAACCATCCAGAAGTGTGTGGAGTGTAATTATTAAAAGTCATTATCAATCATTTTCAAAGCAAAATATTAATTAATTAATAATTAATAAAAATGATCAAATCAACACCAAACAAGATAAGCAATTAGTGGAGCAATTATGGATTTGGTGGAGTAATTAGTGGAGAAATTAATAATGGATTTGGTGGAGAATTTGATGGATGATTTGATGGTGGCAAAATTTTGCCTATAAATACCAAGCCATTTCATTTGTAAAATTCATACTTTCTTCTTTGAAATTCTTAATGAATAAATAAGAAGATTGTATATAGTTTGTTTATTTTTAGTTTTCAGTAATTAATTTTCAGTTTCGCACTTTCTTTTCTTTACTTTTCAGTTTTTATTTTTCGCAATTTACTTTTACGCACAACACTTTCTTTTCTTTACTTTTCAGTTTTTATTTTTCAAGCAATGAGGAGGTAATTCCCCCTTGCTGGGGTGAAAGGTAAATCTTTTATTATTACTATTTAGATTAATCTCCCTTAATTATAATATATAAACTATTTAAAACCTGACTTAATGAGGATACCGCTATATTGGTCGGTTGGTAATTAATTATAAATTGGTTTTAATCTGACTAAGTATGGATACCGCCTGGTTGGTCGGTTGGTAATTAATTATTAATTTGACTTAATCAGGATACCGCCTATATGGCTGGTTGGTAATTATCACGCAAAGTTAATATATTATATTAAGAGAGATATCTAAAATAGTAGTAATAAAAGTTGATCCTCTAACCCCATCATTTTCTTTTATTTTACTTTAACTTTATTTACTTTTAGCAATTTACTTTCAATAATTTTCTTTTAATTTTTTTTTACTTTTTACTTTTTACTTTTTACTTTTACTTTTCATTTTTTTTACTTTTCAGCAATTTACTTTTCAGTATTTACTTTATGTCTTTTATTTTATTTAAGTTTTTACTAGTCCTAGTTATGTGTTAGTTATCTGGGGTTGTGATGAATTCTAATATCACCGGTTTATAAGGGATTATTTTATAGTTTGGGTAATTTAAAGGTTTATTTATTAAGTCTTAAGCTTAATGCTTCTTGTTGTCTGATCACCAATAAGATTGATATGGTAAATCTAAAATGAACTAGACAAAGGGGTTTTAGGTTTAAGACCTTAGACTCAATAGCCCACGATCTTCCTTGAGGATAGATAACCCTTTAATAGATTTCCTTACAGGATAGGAATATACCTGTCGGGCGGGGGTAGCCATAATTGGGACTTAAACTTAATGAATCCAGATAATTTGGTTGACATAGACATATGGTTCAATTGGGTTAAACTGGGTATTTGTGTCTGACCATCGACAGAGGCTTACACATAATTTAGTGTTCCAGGTTAATAAATCAATATATTACCCAACTATAAGATAACCACTTCATATTTAAATGATATTGGAAGAAATCACAACCATAGATAGTTTTTAATATTGAATTTTCTTAAAACCTACTTTCGAACCATTTTATTTACTTGTTTTTAAATTTAGAATCGTCACCATTTCAAATCAATCAATCAACTTGTTAGATATTAGTAATCATTTGACCTCATAAAATTAATAGTTTAGATATTAAGTCCTCGTGGGATCGATATTTTTATACTACTTGAACGATACGTGCGCTTGCGTTATACGCGTGTGTTTACGCCGGTCACTCCTCTTCTTTATTCACACACAAATCATAACTTAGAGACCTTGGCATGTTCTAGGAATACTTACAGCTTGATTCCGAGATCCAATCTTCTTCTCCTTGTTGAAATGTTGTAGAGAACTTGCAAAGCTAGCAAGCCTAATTCCAAGATCCAACCTTGATTCTTCTTGTTGAAATATTATAGAGAACTTCCAAAGCTTCTCTAAACACTTCGTTTACTTAGGCTAATATCTCTAATTCTTGCTTGTTTTAGCTTTCACAAGCTTAATAAAAACTTCCTCAAGCTTTCATTTTATAGTGAAGCTTATGTAATTTTTAATTAATAAAAAGTTCTAATAAATTTTTAGGTGGCCTTAATCCAATTTCTCCAAATATATATAATTAAGTGTAACTAATCACTTTTGTCTACCACTTTGATTTAATCAAATTAAATCTCGACAAAGTTTAACTAATTGATTAGTTAATTGTCTACCACTTTGATTTAATCCAATTAAATCAAGCCAAATACACCTATTATTACATATTTTATAATTATCAAAATATCTTCCATTGGTAGAAATATTTATGAAATTACAACAAAATTGTTGTGTGATTTTTTGGATTAATCCAATTGGGTCAAAGTAAATAACTAATGTTATCCAATAACACTTATTTATTTTAATTGATAATTATAATATCAAATATGATTTATTATCAAATATTATCGGCTACCGAAGTGCTCAACGAGTACACTTCATATTGTGGGACCCTCTAAGTCCAGACACATTCGTTATATAAGCCTAGCTTATATGTACGCAATTTGGTCACCTCTGAATTCACAAAGAACACGAACGACCTTTTTGAACTATACAAGTCGAGGTCATCATATATGTTTAACAATCTCTCTGTCGTAGGCTATCTGAGTTGTGCTTAGGAAACATAGATTACACCGTCAAGTTTCCGAGGTGCATATCTCTTATTGTCGACATGTCCACGATTCTTTACAACTAATCATAACACTACTTCGATATGTATGTGATCAACCCTAGGTGACCGGCTTTGGTAAAGTCTTAAGAATCCTGACTTACTCACATAGATACATAAACCCTTTATGGTACACATACAGGCCGACAGATCCTATCTTGATACACACTTGATTAACGAGTGCATCACCCCATACCTAACGAACATCAATTTTTCTTTGCTTCGTAACTTAGTTGATGAATTTTCATGACTTAGATACGTGTTTCTAATAGAGAACATATTGAATGTCTTTAATTATGCAAGAACTGTCAATATGTTTCTAATGAAACTCAGATAGAATATTTTGAATAGTTCAGAAATATTCTACATGTAGTGTTGAAAATTGTATCTTTAGAAATTCATTGCGCGTCTTTGAATTGTTCGAAGATGTTTGATTTGATCAAACACATGAATTTAAGGCAATTAGTTCAATAGTTATTTAATGAATATGATTCTTACTCAATATTAAACTTCTGCGATTCCATTTTGATGGAATTGGTCAGTGGGAGTTATCGAATCTTATATGATTTGATTCGTTGATATTGAGTGTTACCGAATTAGTTTTTCAATACTCTTGGGGTTATGCTCCATTAACACTAATTCATCTCTTTAATTACTGTTCTGTTAGTTTCTATAGTTATATATATGATATGTATGGTAGAAAATTCGAGTCTTGAAAAGTTCGAGATTCGAAACTTTCTTTTATATAACTGTTATATAATTGAAAGTACTTGCTCCTAGAAGGTACAAGTAAGGTTTATCATTTATTCTATTTAATAGAATATTGTATTCTATTTGATAAAATATCTTTTCTATGATCCCGAGTAATAGAATTGTTCTATTACTTGGTGTTTAACATTAGTTGTTGACGATTGTAGAAAAGACGTGACTTATTGAAGTCAAATGTGAGAATGATAAACTGTAATGGAACTACATAATTAATAAAATGAAAATACCCTTAGACATCTTCCGTATAAGTTCAATAGGATGTCAGAATCATTTGCGAAGTATTTGATACTTAATGATTCTGTTGTTTTCTTATTGAAGAAAATTATCCTATAACTTATAGTGGGAGCGATATTTGATATCGATTTAGAAAATTAACATTGAACCATAGATCTAAGATTGTTCATAGCTTACTACGATCAAGTTTTGAACTTGATTAGGCTTTTATTATGAATTGTTCATAAAATGTGCAAATAGTTTGCGCAGCGAAAGCGAAGTGAGTTTGTAAAGGTTCGACCTTTATAGTATGACAGTGAGTAAGTTATACTCAGTAGTCTATTGTAGATTCTGAGGAAGCTTGTCTCTTGTCGCACTAAATGGACAATTAAGGATCTGTTGGTTAATGTTGATATTAAACCTTGTGTTTTGGCTAAAGAATGCAAAGTGGCATTCTTGAGTGATTTCTTCGAATGAGAGATCCGTCGTGATTTCTTTGTTTGAAGAGTTCATTCTAGAGTGGCCCTAGAGTTTGTATTCTGCTAAGATCACAGTTTGATATACTAGCTTATGGAGCCTATTGTAGACTCAGATAAGTTTTCCGGAAATTCGTGTTCTCTGATTTTGATATCAGTCAGATTGTCTGATTTTATCGAAGTATAGAGAATATATTTTTGTCAGTAGGGTCAGTGGGAGCGTATAAATTTCTTTCTAGTATTATATATCTTAAGTCTTATTTTCTCCATGAGAGCAGTGAGAGTAGTCTCTGTTATATTTGATATAAAGTTTTATATAAGATATAAAACTGAGAGACTTATGAGATACTCCCATTAGTCACATATTAGATATGATCTAATAAAGGACACAGTTAGACTATCTGTATGACAGTTAGTATAACTGTTTGACAGTTAATGTGTCTTTTATGTATATAGTATTCATCTTTAGTAAAGATGATTCCTTTGTCGAAAGATAAATTGATTGGAATGTCTAGTCAATCTTATGCATCATAGGATGATGGCGTAATGAATACTATATTACATGCGATTAAAAAGGTCAATTTAATCGTAATTGTTACGAGTTATTTTGATATGCTGTAGACCATATGATGGATCTTGAAACATTTTCTTTGTGATCTTTGAGATATTAAGAACGAGTTTGTAATTCATGGAGAATTTAGTCAGCAACCATAAGGTCAGATTAGTTTTGATTCTAATTATGACATTAGATGGTCTATGTCATATAAAGTCAGAAAAGATGCAGTGGGAGTGTCACATATGATTATACTAAACTAGTGGAATCAGTTGCAACTTTTGAAGTATTGACTTATGAAGTTTCAAAGTGACCTCATAGATTAGAAGTTTTCATATTAGTGTGGTGTTTGCGGTTGTCTCAAAGTATTTGGATTTGATTTCTAAATACATAGACAACTCAGTAGCTGCAGCACAATTCTAATATAGCGTCTGAGTCATATTGATGTGGAATTTGGATTCTACAAAATATGAATGATGCAGGTTAAGGAAAACGGTTAGGTTTGTTGGACAGACTCGATTTGATAAAGCATGCTTACTTGTTGTTGCCTACCTCTTGAGTGCTGGTGAGCTCTTGAGGGCCATGAGTATGCGATACACATTAAGATATGTATATGATACCGTGGATTGGCACTAGAGCAAGTGGGAGAAATTGTTAGGGTTTGTGCTTGGAGTGCCAATCCGAATCGTATTTATGTCCTATTCATAAATACGAGCAATTGTATTTTCCAGAATATTACTAATTTTAATGGTAGGACCCTTGTCTTTTATACGCTTATTCGATCTAATTGCGATTAGATATCTAATTACGATTAGATCAAAACTGAATCTGATTCAGTGATACGTGTATATTAGACAAAGACCCTAGGATTTACAGTATAGTGTGCAATTACAACGTAGTTTGTAATTGAAACTGGGAAGCGCACTATTAGTTGTATATTCTTAAATAAAGTTCCTGGTCAAGTTTTGCTAACACGGGTCGGTTAGTAAAATTCGCTGAGACCAGTACATGTCGTATATCGTGACTTGGTCTGATGGTTTATCCCAGAGAACCATGAGTCTCGGGAGACTCGTATAGACATGTAGGTGTTTATTTGATAAGACACTGAATGACTCACTAAAGGTTTCCTAATAGATGGTACACCAACGTCAATAGGAACCTTCTCGAGTTGAGCGAGCACAATGGTCCTTCGACTTGAGATACCACTGTGGATATATGAGTTATCCTCCACACGTTGATGGCAGTTACGTCAACGATCTAGTCATGATCAGACCTCCGCCTGTTCGTTGGGTGTGGACTGATGCTCATGATATCCTGTGCGTATCAAGATAGGATCCGTCAGTCCTGTGTACATGGCGTAGGCATCCAGCACATGTTTACGATCTAGTAAATCCATGGTCGTGGTATAACTTCGGAAATTAGTTCCGAGTGTTATTTAGAGATCGTAAATTGAAAGTCGATTGTATTATACCGAACAGATTTGACGTTCTGATCTATATCCCAGGTATAATACGGATGACATGTGATAGAGAGATTATACGTATGCTATGACCTCGACTTGTATAGTTTAGCGAGATTATCCGTGATCGTCATAATCCATGAGTGGGTGGATTATGGACACGAAATTGGATTTCGTGATGGATAGACCTAAACTTAGAGAGTCCCATAATATGAAGTGTACTCGTTGAGCACTTGGGCAACTCGATATGAATAATACAGATTATTCATAATACTTCACCGGATTAAATGAGTTAATTCGGATCGTTTAATCGGTTAAACAATAACACATACATTAGGGGATTTTGTCCGCTAATAATTATTGTGTATTTATATTTGATACATAATTCGATTAGATACATATTAATTATTCGTCAAATGAGATTTTGACACATGCCATAAATATATATGTATTTGTCATTTATTGTAAATGAAATACATATATATAATAATAATAATAATAATAATAATATTAATTAGTTATTTAAATATTTAAATGTTAAATATTTGAATAGTTAATTGATATATCTTTTCCATAATTTTTATGAAAAATACTTGGTTATTATTATTACAAGTGGCATGATTTCTTTTAGCTAAGTGTCCAAGTTTCATTTGATGGAACTTGATATTTATCTTTTGTATTTTTATTTTAATGAAATTAAAAAATACAAATTGACTTTTTTATCCCCTAATTTTCATCCAACTTGAATTTAAGAGAGGGAATAGTTTTCTTCTTCTTAAGGAACCTCCATGACCGATTTTAACAAGAACAAAAACCCTAAAATATGTTTTGAAGAAATAACAAAGAAAATCATGGAAATCAAAGAAAAAGCTTAAGGAATTTGGAGTTTAAAGGCAATCTTCAAAAGCCCAAAGCTTGAAATTAGTTTCTTTTGTTTCTTAATTTCTTATAATGGTTCTAGGGTTTCTTTTCTTGTAGATTTTGGGGCTTTTGTTGTTTGATGGTGGATTGGAAGGATTTATGCATGTGTGAGTGGAAATTGAACTAGATTAGTGTAATTTTGGTTCAATTTATTGTTAGACAACATTGTTGTCATTCTAGAGTTGTTGATCCACTCTTAGATAGCCTAGAATTGTTCTACAGTTGTTCATGTGTGGTGGGACTCAATTGGTAATGAGATTAATTGATTTAGTCTTGAAATTATTGGATTAAAGCATGAATTTTGATGAATTTCGGTTTCTGGATCTGTTATGATTAAACTGGAATTTTTGTGATTATTTTGATGTCATGCGAATGTTATGGATGTATTTTGGGAGTTGGAACAATTTCCGGAAAGTGTTTCCAACTTGAAATAAGCGAAAACGGCCAAAAACGACATTACCGGGTGGATTTTGAGCCAACCGGGTGACGGCTATCCAAACAGTGAATCTGTCACTGTTCGGGAAGCCCGTGAACTGCCCCGACACTATTTGAGCTGACCTGGGCAGTTTCCATAAGTGTCGGGTACTCGGTTCGGTCAAAAATGCGTTTTAGGCAATTTTACGGAAAAAACGGTTTTCGTAAAAGTTTCGCGAGTTTTCAACTTGTTTATGTCAATATTTGATATTGAATAAATAGGTTTAGGTGAAATATGAATAAATTATTCATATTAGATGTTGAATAATTTATTTGGTATTTTGAAAAAGTTTTAAAATACGATTTCACCCATACCCGCGCTTCCGCTGCGCCCCATCGCCCAAAACCCCAACACAATTTGCACATTTTATGAACAATTCATAACGAAAGCCTAATCAAGTTCAAAACTTGATCGTAGTAAGCTATGAACAATCTTAGATTTATGGTTCAATGGTAATTTCCGAAATCGATATCAAATATCGCTCCCACTATAAATTATAGGATAATTTTCTTCGATAAGAAAACAACATAACCAATAAGTATCAAATACTTCGCAAATGATTCTGACATTCTATTAAACTTATACTGAAGTTGTCAAAGGGTATTTTCATCTTATTAATTACGTAGTTCCATTACAGTTCATCATTCTCACATTTGACTTCAATAAGTCAATTCTTTTATACAATCATTAACATCTGATGTTACTTACCAAGTAATAAAACAATTTTATTACTCGGGATCGTAGAAAAATATATTCTATCAAATAAAATACAGTATTCTATTAAATAGAATAAATGATAAACTTTTACTCGTACCTCCGAGGCGCAAGTACTTTCAATTAAGAGAGGCAGAAAAGCCCGGGCTCGGATCGGCCCTCCCGGGCTTTGGCCCGGCCCGAGGCAAAAAAAGCTCGGGTCGGGCCCTTTGATCAAAGCCGGGGCCCAGCCCGGCCCGGGCAAAAAAAAATTATATATATAAATATATTTTTTAATATGTTTGAAATATTTTTATTTGTTTGTAGCATTTAAATTGTGAATTATCTTTACATATAGTGTGAATGTATTTTTTTGTATGTTTTTAATTTTGATGATGTATTTATATAATATAAATTGTATTTGAAATTGTATTTTTTTTTGGAAAAAATTCGGGCCTGATTTAGGCCCGGGCCCGAGCCCGGCCCAATAGAAGCCTGGGCCGGGCTTTTCCCGGGCCCGGGCCAATTTTTTTTTGGTCGGGCTCGGGCCGGACTTTTCAAGGCCCGGCCCGACCCGTTGCCACCCTTACTTTCAATTATATAAAAGAAAGTTTCAAATCTCAAACTTTTCAATATTCGAATTTTCTATTATACATATCATATATGTAACTGTAGAAACGAATGGAACCTTAATTAAAGAGATGATTTAGTGTAACTGGAGCATAACCCCAAGAGTATTGAAAAAATAATTTGGTAACACTCAATATCAAAGAATCAAATCATATAAGATTCCATTACTTCCACTGACCAATTCCATCAATATGGAATCGTGGAAGTTTAATACTGAGTAAGAATCACATTAATTAAATAAATTTAGAACTAATTACCTTAAATTCATATGTTTGATCATATCAAACATCTTTGAACAATTAAAAAATTCACGATGAATTTCAAAATTAGTTTTCAACACTTCAAATAGAATATCTTTGAACCATTCAAAATATTTTATCCACATTTCATCAGAAACATATTGAAAGTTCTCGAACCATTCAAGACGTTCAATATATATTCTTTTAGAAACACGCAACTAAGTCATGACAATTCATTAACTAAGTTACGGAGTAAAGAAAACTATCTAAGGCAATTTCTAATTCATTAAACTATATACATCCAATGTATTTGTCTAATAAATCTTGTGGTCCAATAACGATCATTGGTTAAATGAGATTTAATCACATCCTGAATACAATATTCATTAAATAGATAAGGATATATAGTGTGATCTTGTATCAGACCATCCTTTACTATACAGAATAAACATCTTATACTTATGTGATAAAATGTCATAAAGCATTGTTCTAAGTTATTTAGTTAACCGAACATTTTCTTAAAGTTTATCTTTTCATTAATGACACTACTAGTCATATTAAAATATGTAACAACTGTTTATATAGAACAAGTAACTATCCAATAGTCACAAGTTCTGATATCAAATATCAAAACAGTTATTAAACATTATTTTAAACAACTAGACGGAAGATCTAGTATCCAATACCTATAGTTGTCGTATTGTGAGAATCAATATTCTCTATACACAACTATACACATCTCATTTCTTAAGCTATATAATTTGCGTTCAATTATTCACAACAATTGCAAATGATTGATTAGCAAACTATGTCAAAACATGTGACTTCTAAAAGTCACTAAAGCCAAGAAACATCATTATAAGATAAACAAATACTAATGAGGTTTTCCTAATGCCAGTCAAGAATCTTGAGACATGAACTAATTCTTACTGCATAAGAAACTATTCTTACTGCATAAGAAACTATTCTTACTAGATAACTATATCTAAAATAGATATCTATTTAGATTACTTATCGTGACTTAGTAACTAAGTTACTAACCATCTTGATTTTTAAAAAAAAAACGGAATAAAAATTCCCGATGTTTGAACTAATCTAACAATATCTAAGTCTACTGTCATTCTATAACCTATTCTAGAATTATGTAACCATAAGTAAAGTCAGAAAACATATTCAAGTAATATGTTATGCAGTAGATTAGAAGTATAATTCTATAAACAATATAGAATAAAGGAAAACAAAAGCAGCAAATTCCATAAAATTACACACTGTTTTTGTTATGGATTTTTTTAACCCAGCAGTGTCTCAGACTACTTTACGTAATACCGTAATTCCCAACGGAGAATGGGAATTCAATAATTAAATCGAATTCTATAATGAGAGTAAGATCCCGTGAATATGTTTCGACTCACAGCTTTGGCACGATCTCGCATATGTATATTCATTAAGTAGACAACTCATTGTCAATCACTCACCAGTGACTCCTGATTTTGGTCCTGACCGTTTCTCATTATGACAGCTTTGGCATGTTCACAAGGAGGCGTATCAAGGCTTCAATTGCCAATGACAAACTCAAGCTACCGATGTAGTCCTGACAGTTTTGGCACGTTCAGGATTTCCACTTTCACTTGAATTTGTCTAGTACCAATATAAAATCGGCATAGATAAAATTCTATCAACTACACCCTCACTGCTTTGGCACAATCTCGGATACAGCCATACAAAGTTACCCAAAAACCATATTGACAAGACGAACCAAGAAATATGCATCTAATACACGTTACTTTACAGCCTTATTTTAAGCGTGGATTTTCCTCATGGAAGCATTGCTCCACATCAAATGCAGAATTTTAATCTAAATCATTTTCTAAACAATTCAATTCTACCATAGAAAACATAACTCAATTTAACCATTAAATTTCTGTTACGTTTCCGTTAGCGTAGAACCGAAAAGTCAAGAAACATATAGATTACAAGCATGTGCAAATATTAAAATTGGATTACATATCATATATCAAGCATGACTTATGTAATGGATGAAGCATCAGACCTGCTCTGATACCATTTTTATTGGGGTTTTGGGCATAGGGCGAAGCGGAAGCGTTGTTCGGTCGAAATCATAATTTTAAAATTTTCAAATTACCGAATGAATTATTCAATATCCAATATGAATAATTCATTTATATTTCACCTAAACATGTTTATTCGATATCAAATAACGACATAAAAAACTAAGAAACATCGCGAAACTTTTACAAAAACATTTTTCCGCAAAATGACGCAAAACGTGTTTTTTGACCGAATCGACCACCCAACACTTATGAGTGTTAGAGTTGGTGCTCTGAGTGCCAATCCGGATCGTATTTATGTCTGATTCATAAATACGAACAATTCATTTTTCCATAATATTACTTATTTAATGGTAGCACCTCTTGTCTTTTATATATATATTCGATCTAATTTCGATTAGATATCTGATTAAGATTAGATTGAAAATAAATCTGATTTAGTGATACGTGTATATTAGACAAAGACCCTAGGATTTACAATATAGTGCGCAGTTACAACGTAGTTTATAATTGACATTGGGAAGCGTCACTATAAGTTGTATATCCTTAAATAAAATTCCCGGTCAAGATTTACTAACGCAGGTCGGTTAGTAAAATCCTCTGAGACCAGTTTATGTCATATATCGTGACTTGGTCTGATGGTTTATCCCAATGAATTATGAGTGTCGTGAGACTCGTATAGACATGTATGTGTTTATTTGATAAATATTGAACGACTCGCTGAAGATTTCCTAATAGATGGTGCACCAACGTCAATATGAATCTTCTCGAGTTGAGCGAGCATAGTGGTCCTTCGACTTGAGATACCAATGTGGATATATGAGTTATCCTCCACACTTTAATGGCAGTCACATCACCGATCTATTTAGATCAGACCTCTGCATGTTCGTAGGGTGTGGACTGATGCTCATGATATTCTGTGCGTATCAAGATTGAATATGCCAGTCCCGTGTACAGGGCATAGACATCCTACACATGTTTACGATCTAGTAAATCTATGGCTCTGGAATAACTTCGGAAATCTATTCTGAGTGTTATTTAGAGATCGTAAATTTGAAAAGTCGACTATATTATACCGAAAGAATTTGACGTTCTTATCTATATCCCAGGTATAAATGGATAGCCTGTGACGGAGGGATTATAAATATGCAATGACCTCGACTTGCATAGTTTAGCGAGATTACCTGTGGTCGTCATAATTCATGAGTGGGTGAATTATGGACACGAAATTGGATTTCGTGACGGATAAACCTAAACTTAGAGAGTCCCGCAATATGAAGTGTACTCGTTGAGCACTTGAGCAACACGTTATGAATAATACAAATTATTCATAATACTTCATCAGATTAAGTGAGTTAATTCGAATCGTTTAAACGGTTAAACGATAACACATGTATTAGGGGATTTTGGTCATTTAATAATTATTGTGTATTTGTATTTGATACATAATTTGATTATATACACATTAATTAATTGTCAAATGAGATTTTGACACATGCCATAAATATATGTATTTGTTATTTAATGTAAATAAAAATACATATATAATAACAATTATATTAATTAATTATTTAGATATTTAAATGTTAAATATTTAAATAATTAAATGATAAACGTTTTTCATAATAGTTATGATAAATGTTTAATTATAATTGGTTACATGTGGCATTGTTTAATTAAACTTTAGGTGTGCAAATTTGATTTGTTAACATAAAGTTTAATTATGTTTATTTGATTTAAATTGGACAAATAACCATTATACCCTTGAAAGTCGGTCTTGATGCATTTTTAAAGTAAAAAATTTTCATTTCCTTCCATGGGAAGCTTAAGGCCGAAATCTTCATCCTAAAACACTCTCAAAATCTGTTTGATGATTCAACAAAGAAAATCAAGAAAAAAAGCTGTAGGAAATTGGAGAATTAAAGGTAATACTCAATATCCCTAAGCTTGAAAGCATGTTTCCTTGTTCTTGATCTTCTAGATAGACTCTAGGGTTTCTTCATTTCTTGTGAATTTGGGTGTTTTGGATTTGGAGGTTGGATTTGGAGGCATATTGCATGTGTGAAGTTGATTTGGATGATATTATTGTAATATTTGTTAAAATTGATCATTGGATGATATGTTGCTATTCTAGAGTGTTATGACCACTCCTGTAATGCATAGAATTATTCTTGGGTGCTTCATTGGTGGTGACTTGAATTGGTGTTGTGATTAATTAGATTAATGTTGAAAAAGTTGGATTAAAGCATGAAAAATTGATAATTTTTGTTGCAAAATCAGATATGGAAAAACTGGGTTGTTTGTGATGAAAATGATGTCATTTTAATGTATTGGATGTGTTTTGGGTGTTGGAACAATTTCCGGAAATTGTTTCGGAGTTAAAATAAGCGAAAACGGCAAAAACGGCGTTACCGGGTGACTTTTGAGCTAACCGGGTGACGACTACCCAAACAGTCAATTTTTCATTGTTCGGGCTGCCCATGAACTGCCCTAATACTATTGGGGCTGACCTGGGCATCCCTCATGTGTATTGGGTGGTCAGTTCGGTCAAAAATGTATTTTATGCCATTTTGAGGAAAAAAATATTTCGTCAAAGTTTCGCGACATTTCTTAACCATTTATGTCGTTATTTGATATCGAATAAATATTTTTAGGAGAAATATGAATAAATTATTCATATTAGATATTGAATAATTTATTCGGTAATTTAAAAAGTTATAAAATTACGATTTCACCCGAACAGCTCTTCCGCCGCGCCCTTGGCCCAAAACCCCAACAAAAAATAGTATCGGAGCAGGTCTGATCCTTCATCCATTACATTAATCATGCTTGATATATGATATATAATCCAATTTTGATGTTTACAAATGCACATAATCTATATGTTTCTTGACCTTTCGGTTCTACGTTAACGGGAAACGTAACGAAAATTTAATAGTTATGTTAAGTTATGTTTTCTAAAGGTGGAATTGAATAGTTTAGAAAGTGATCTAGATTAGAATTACTGCATATGATGTAGAACAATGCTTCCTTGTGGAATATCCCCGCTTAAATAAGGCTGTAAAGTGACATGTATTAGATGCATGTTTCTTGGTCCGTCTTGTCAATACGATTTATGGGTATCTTTCTATGGCTGCATCTGAGATCGTGCCAAAGCAGTGAGGCTGTAGTTGATAGAATTTTATCCATGCTGGATGTATATTTGATACTAGACAAATTCAAGTGAAAGTGGAAATCCTGAACATGCCAAAGTTGTCAGGACTACATCTGTAGCTTGAGTTTGTCATTGGAAAGTGAAGCCTTGATACGCCTTCTTGTGAACATGCTAAAGTTGTCATAACGAGAAACAATCAGGACCAAAAATCAGGAGTCACAGTGAGTGTGATTGACAATGAGTTGTCTACCTAATGAATATACGTAGGCGAGATCGTGCCAAATCTGTGAGTCGAAATATATTCATGGGATCCTACTCACACTATGGAATTCAATTTAATTATTGAATTCATGTTCTCCGTTGGGGATTACGATATTACGTAAATTAGTGGGAGACAATGCTAGGTTAAAAATCCATAACTAAAGCAGTATGTAATTTTATGGAATTTGCTGCTTTTGTTTTCCTTTATTTTATATTGTTTATAGAATTATACTTCTAATCCACTGCATAGCATATTACTTGAATATGTTTTCTGACTTTAATTATGGTTGCGTATTTCTAGAATAGGTTCTAGAATGATAGTAGACTTAGATATTGTTAGATTAGTTGAAACCATCGGGAATTGTTGTTCCGATTTTCTTGAAAAATCAAGATGGTTAGTGACTTAGTTACTAAGTCACCATTAGTAATCTAAATAGATATCTGTTTTGGATATAGTTATCTAGTAAGAATAGTTTCTTATGCAGTAAGAATTGACTTGAATTAGTTTATGTCTCGAGATTCTTGACTGGCATTAGGAAAATCCCATTAGTATTTGTTTATCTTATAATGACGTTTCTTGGCTTTAGTGAATTTTAGAAGTCACATGTCTGACACAGTTTTTGCTAATCAATCATTTGCAATTGTTGTGAATAATTGAACATAAATTATAAAGCTAAAGAAATGAGATGTGTATAGTTGTGTATAGAGAATATCAATTCTCACAATATGACAACTATAGGTATTGGATACTAGATCTCTCGTCTAGTTATTTAAAATAATATTTAATAACTGTTTTGATATTTGATATCAGAACTTGTGACTATTGGATAGTAACTTGTTCTTTATAAACAATTATTACATATTTTAATACGACTAGTAATGTCATTGATCAAAAGATAAACATAAAGAAAATATTCGGTTAACTAAATAACTTAGAACAATGCTTTATGAGATTCTATCATTGAAGCATTAGATGTTTATTATGTACGGTAAAGGATGGTCTGATACAAGATCACACCACATATACTTATCCATTTAATGAATATTGTATTCAGTATGTGATTAAATCTCATTTAACAAATGATCGTCATTGGACCACTGATTTATTAAACTAATACTTTGGAAGTATGTAGTTTAATGAATTATTAGTTGCCTTAGATAGTTTTCTTTACTCCGTAACTTAGTTAATGAATTGTCATGACTTAGTTGCGTGTTTCAATATATATATATATATATATATATTGAAAGTCTTGAATGGTACAAGAACTTTCAATTTGTTTTCTGATGAAACGCGGAAAGAATATTTTGAATGGTTCAAAGATATTCTATTTGAAGTGTTGAAAACTATATTTTCAAAATTCATCATGAGTCTTTGAATTGTTCAAGAATGTTTGATATGATCGAACATATGAATTTATGGCAATTAGTTCTATAGTTATTTAATGAATATGATTCTTATTCAATATTATTCATCTACGATTCCATCATGATGGAATTGACCAGTGGGAGAAATCGAATCTTATATGATATGATTTGTTTGATATTGAGTGTTACCGAATTAGTTTCAATACTCTTGGGGTTATGCTCCAGTTACACCTATTCATCCTTTTAATTAAGGTTCCATTAGTTTCTACAATTACGTATTTGATATGTATAAGTAGAAAAATTCGAATCTTGAAAAGTTTGAGATTTGAATATTTCTTTTGTATAATGGTTATATAATTGAAAAGTACTTGCGCCTCGGAGGTACAAGTAAAAGTTTATCATTTATTCTATTTAA
Organism: Zanthoxylum bungeanum; assembly: GCA_019454045.1. Lineage (NCBI taxonomy): Eukaryota > Viridiplantae > Streptophyta > Magnoliopsida > Sapindales > Rutaceae > Zanthoxylum > Zanthoxylum bungeanum. The sequence goes on along the minus strand of SKCR01031198.1, from coordinate 91,448 downwards.
TAGAATATTGTATTATATTTGATAGAATATCTTTTCTACGATCCCGAGTAATAAAATTATTTTATTAATTGGAAAGTAACATCAGATGTTAATGATTGTAGAAAAGACTTGACTTATTGAAGTCAAATGTGAAAGTGATAAACTGTAATGGAACTACATAATTAATTAGATGAAATGACCCTACGATATTGTGGGACACAGAAACTGGGCGACGCACACTTTTCCGGGCTCGCGACCCGTTTGGGAGTACGGAGTAGCCCGCGGGGGACTAAACCGGAGAATAATGGAGTCGCCACCCGGTGTGAACCGGGAAAATGATTTAAGGCCGCACTCACCCCTCGTAAGGGAAGACCTCAAACCGTTGGGTTCGGAATGGTCCCTTACTTATGCCACTTGTAATAAAATGATTTGTGCAATAATTTAATCAGGTCTAGCAACATACATTCCCAAGGGTATCCTATTTCTCATGCATAAATCAAAAGTTCATCTAAGTTCACATGTAACACATTTTCATATTTGCATACAACCTATTTGCGTATAATCTATGTCCAAATTTGCATACAACCTATTTGCATATAATCTATGTCTAAATTTGCATGCATAAAGGTAAATTGACATATGGAAAGCATACAATTTCACATTGGTAGACACAGAAGCGCAGACAAATGACATCCATACAAGCATGCATATTAGGGAAAGACAATTAGGCGCATAATGAAAATAAACAACTAAAGAGGCAATTATGAATACGGAATAGACGTGCAATGATGTGATACAGAATATGATATCTAAGACTGACACACACGTGGGCATTTTTTCAAGTGGTACGTGGAATTGTATCCCAAGTACAGACCGCACTACCGTCCATTCGGAATCAGCTATGGAATTTATGTCTGGGTTTCCATCCTATATACCGCGAGAAATAATACCCAAATGCTATCATAACATGGATACACGAGTGACAATAGATCAAGCTAAGACAAGGGTAGATGATGCAATCAATGGATGGAAGACGCGGCAAATATCGTGGTAAAGGTAGCCTTTTAGGCTTTTATTCCCCAAATGGAGAAACTTTTAGTCCAACATAATAAGCCCATGTGTTTTTCATTATAATGCGTACAAAAATGAAGATAACTATATAGAACTTCGTAATGCATGCGTAAGTGAAGCAATGATACACAAAGGGTAAATGACATAATAAGAGGTGTGGTAAAGCATCGTGACAAAGGCTTTTAATCCCTCAACATAGAGAACCTTTAATCTCACTTACTAAGCCCATGCGCACAATATCATAATGCATATAAAAATAAAGATAGCAATATCGGACTTCGTATACCCGATTAAACACATCTTACATCCAATCGAATATACATCATCCGGCGCGGCAAAGCATCGTGGCAAAGGCTTTTAATCCCTCAACATAGAGAACCTTTAATCTCACTTACTAAGCCCATTCGCTTTATCACATAATGCATATAAAAATAAAGATAACAATATCAGACTTCGTATACCTGATTGAACACATCTTACATCCAATCGAATACACATCATCCAGCGCGGCAAAGCATCGTGGCAAAGGCCTTTAACCCCTCAACATAGAGAACCTTTAATCTCACTTACTAAGCCCACGCGCTTTATCACATAATGCATATAAAAATAAAGATAACAATATCGGACTTCGTATACCCGATTGAACACATCTTACATCCAATCGAATATACATCATCCGGCGCGGCAAAGCATCGTGGCAAAGGCTTTTAATCCCTCAACATAGAGAACCTTTAATCTCACTTACTAAGCCCATGCGCTTTATCACATAATGCATATAAAAATAAAGATAACAATATCGGACTTCATATACCCGATTGAACACATCTTACATCCAATCGAATATACATCATCTGGCGCGACAAAGCATCGTGGTAAAGGCTTTTAATCCCTCAACATAGAGAACCTTTAATCTCATTTACTAAGCCGATGCGCTTTATCACATAATACATATAAAAATAAAGATAACAATATCGGACTTCGTATACCCGATTGAACACATCTTACATCCAATCGAGTATACATCATCCGGCGCGGCAAAGCATCGTGGTAAAGGCTTTTAATCCCTCAACATAGAGAAGCTTTAATCTCACTTACTAAGCCCATGAGCTTACAAACAAATAACATGCAGAAATTAAATAGCGGGTAATAAAAAAATCAAAACAACATAAAACAAAATATACGCCGTTTGTTCAAGTGGTACGTGGAGTTGTATCCCGAGTACAGATCATACTATCGTCTATTCGGAATCGGCTATGAAATTTATGTCCGGGTTTCCATCCTATATACCACAAGAGGTGACACATTTTCTATTTTACTCAAGGGCCACAACATACACCATTTCATAATACATGCGTTTTCTATCTATTCAAGGGCCACAACATGCATCACTCCACAATAATCATGCGAATAAGATTCAATAAACAGTAAAAATATGAATAAAAATGGATGTGAAAAGTGCCCTCAGGTCTAACCTTTTACGTCGACTTTTGGAAGCGTGTTACACAATGATCGGAAGGGCTAAAACTCCGCAACTCTTCCGGCTTACTGATTTTCCATTTTCCTCGCTGTTTTACTACTTAAGCTGTTGTTTTTGCTCTATTTCACTGCTGTTTTGCTGCTCTTTTTTTTTGTCGCTGTTTTGGGTGTATTAGGGGACTATTTTGGGGTATTTGGAGTGTTTTTTGAAGGTTTAGGGTGCAGTTTTTGTTCACTATTTTGGGGGTTTAAAGGTACGGATTATAGTTGTTTTTGGGGTGGTTTTTGGGATTTTTTACGTGACCGAACTGGGTAGTCTTGGGTGCTAAATGCGGGCAGTTTTAGGCTGTAACGGGAGTGTGGCAGTGTAGGCAAAGGGGCTGCTCAGATGTGAGGGTTATGGCTTACGTGAGTGGAGGTTCTTGGCTGTGGCGTACATGGGCAGATTTTGTGAGTTCGTTGAAGGCTTGTGTGGTGAATGTGCTAAAGTGGGGCAGGTGGCGATTAGCGTGAGGAGTATTTGTGGCTTTGGCTTTGAGTGATGATGGAGTGGCGGTGTGTTTTGGCTTCTGGTGAGTGCGTGTGTGAGGGCAAGGTGAGTGCGCTTTATGTGTTCTTGTTGAATGGGCTGGCTTCGTAGAGGCAATGCAAGGGTAGTGAAGTTTGTGAGTGGAGAGGCAATGCAAGGGACGTGTTGGATGGACAATGGGGCAGTTACGTGAGGCAATGTGAGGGCAGGTCCGTGGCTCACTGTGTGGTGCTGAAAGTGAGAGCCATCTAGGGTTTATTTTGTCCCTTCTTTGTTTGTGCCGTGGGAGATAGGATGAGGTTAGGGCTTTGTGATTAGGGTTTATTTTCTTTTGTTCTAGTTTGTGGCCGTGAATGAGCTAGGAGCAAGGGTTGAAGTTTGTGTTATTTTTATAGTGACAAGCTAGGGTTTGCATGGATTTGAATAGGAAGGAGACCAATTAGTGTCACACAAGGAAAATCAATTATTTGGTTGGAGACATGTCTTGGCTAGATTAGGAAGTTAGTATATTTAATTTGTATTGTTTAGGCATGATATTTGTTAAGTTAGGAATATAATTTGTTGATTGATTTCAATTAGGCATGATTTTTTTTAATGTTTTATTTAATTTGGTATATGATTTAATTAATATTTTATTTAATCTGGTATATGATTTAATTAATTTGGTTGTATTTTAAGGGCCTTGGGCGTGTGGGCCAAGGTGGTGGGCGTGTGGGTTGGCTTTGGTGGTGGGCTTGGTGTGTTAGGTGTTGTGTTGGCTTGGTGAGTGGGTTTGGGCCAAGGTTAAATGGTTTGCGGTGTTTTAAGGCTAAAGGTGCTTTAAAACGGAGGTCCAACGAGTGAGCCTGGAGCTAAACAATCGAATAAAAATCTAACGAAATATTGATTCCCTTCCGACGACCGTTTCCCGCGACTTCCTCGACTTAAAATGTAGTGTCTCCAAATGAGACTCATCATAGGGACTCACATGCAAAAATGCAGTGCCTATAGATATCTTCCGTATAAGTTTAATAGGATGTCAAAATCATTTTTGAAGTATTTGATACTTAATGGTTCTGTTGTTTTCTTATCGAAAAAAATTATCCTATAACTTATAGTGGGAGCGATATTTAATATCAATTTCGGAAATTAGCATTGAATCATAGATCTAAAATTGTTCATAGCTTACTACGATCAAGTTTTGAACTTGATTAAGCTTTCGTTATAAATTGTTCATAAAATGTGCAAACTATTTGCGCAGCAAAAGCAAAGTGAGCTAATTAAAGGTTTGACCTTTATAGTATGACAGTGAGAAAAGTTATACTCAGTAATCTATTATAGATTTTGAGAAAACTTGTCTCTAGTCACACTAATTGAACAATTAAAGATCTGTTGGTTAATGTTGATATTAAACTATGTATTTTGGCTAAAGAATGCAAAGTGGCGTTCCTGAATGTATTCTTCCAATGAGAAATCTGTTGTGGTTTCTTTGTTTGAAGAGTTCATTCTAGAATGGCCCTAGAGTTTGTATTCTGCTAAGATCACAATTTGATATACTGGCTTATAGAGGCTACTGTAGACTCAGATAAGCTTTCCAAAAATCTGTGTTCTCTAATTTTGATTACAGTCAGATTGTCTGATTTTATCAAAGCATAGAGAATACATATATGATAGTAGGGTCAGTGGGAGCGTACAAATTTCTTTCTAATGTTATATATCCTTAGTGACATTGTCATTATTAATGTAATAATGAGATGTTTATGAGGTAAAAAATTTACCTAAGTCTTCTTTTCTCCGTGAAAGCAGTGGGAGTAGTCTCTGATATATTTGATATAAAGTTTTATATATGATATAAAACAAGAGACTTGTGAGATACTCCCATTATTTGTGTATTAGATATGATCTAATAAAGGACACATTAAAACTATTTGTATGACAGTTAGTATAACTGTTTGATAGTTAGTGTGTCTCTTGTATATATTATTTAATCTTTCATTTAAGATGATTCCTTTATCGAAAGAAGAATTGATTAGAATGTCTAGCCAATCTGATGCATCATATGATGATAGCATAATGAATACTATATTATGTGAGATTAAAGATATCAATTTAATTATAATCGTTACAAGTTATTTTGATATGCAGCAGACCATAGGATGGATCATGAAACATGTTCCTTGCGATCTTTGAGATATTAAGAACGAGTTTCTAATCCATGGAGAATATAATTCGCAACCATTAGGGTCAAATTAGTATTGAGTCTAATTATGACGTTAGATGGTCTACGTCATATAAAGTCAGAAATATGCAGTGGGAGTGTCACCATTGATTCTACTGAATTAGTAGAATTTGTTGTAACTTATGAAGTATTGACTTATGAAGTTGCATAGTGACCTTATAGATTAGAAGTTTTGATATTAGTATTGTGCTTGCGGTTGTCTCATAGTATTTGGATTTGATCTCTAAATACATAGACAACTCAGTAGGTATAGCACAATACTGATATAGCGTCTGAGTCATATTGATATGGAATTTGGATTCTACAAAATATGAATGATGATGGCTAAGGAAAACGATTGAGTTTGTTGGACGAACTCAATTTGTTAAAGCGGGCTTACTTGTTGTTGCCTACCTCTTGAGTGCTAGGTGAGATCTTGAGGGCCATGAGTATGTGATATACATTGAGATGTGCATATGATACCGTGGATTGGCTGTAACGACCGGTAGTTGTTACTACTATTTACAACTATATTATTTTGAAAAGGACGAAGGCATATAAAATAAATTATTTTGAGACTCAAATATACTCATGGAATGATTTTGGGAACGATTGGTTAATCCTTCGAAATCCCGGGAGGAGACTGTACAATGTCCCCTTTGGATAACCCATGGTATTTTAGGCGTAACATTTTTATGTCAAATTCGTGATGAATAGTTATTTCGGGGTCAAAATGTAAAAATCTCAAATTTTCTCTTTATCATTTAAGAGGAGGAGGAGGAGGAGAAGAAAGAAGAAGAAGAAGAAGAGAAGAAGAAGAAGAGAAGAAGAAGAAGAAGAAGAAGAAGAAGAAGAAGAAGAAGAAGAAGAAGAAGAAGAAGAGAAGAAGAAGAAGAAGAGAAGAAGAAGAAGAGAAGAAGAAGAAGAAAGAAAGGAGAAGGAAAAGCAAGAAGATGAAGATGAGCATCAAATTTTAGTGCTTAGGAAATGAAGAAGATCAAAAAGAAGAAGGTAAGAAATCTTGACCCAAATTTTAGTGTGTTGAATTTTGAAAATATGATGATAGAATGGAGATGTTGGCATGATAAAAATTGTGTATTTTTGATTGTTAAGTAAGTGTAGGCATCGCATTTTTGCATATCAGCCCGATGATGAGTCTCGTATGGAGACACTACCTCTTTAGTTGTGAAAGCCGCGTGAAACGGACGTTGGAAGGGTAAAGTTGGAAATTAGCATTTTGTCAGATTTAACTCGCTTGTTTCGCTTCGGGTTCGCTTGTTGGACCTCTGTTTTAAAACACACCAAACCCATTAAAACACATCTCACAAATTAAATAATTAAAATATTTAAAACACATCTTACAAATTAAACAATTAAAACCAATTAAATTAAACTAAATTAATTAAATTAAATCACATTCACCAATTAAATTGAACTTTAAATTAAATTCCTAATTTAAAAAAAAAACACATTCCTAAATTAAATTAAATCACCTTGCTAAATTAAATAAATCATATCTTTAACTAAAAAGAACAAATCAAATCAATTCCCCTAATTAAAAGATTTCCTATCATATACTAAATTAAAAGATATCCCCAATTAATACACAAATCATATTCCTTCCCCAACAAGATAAATCCCCTCCCTTAGCCTATAAAAAGAACCCTTAACCCACAAATCCAAACCCTGGCTGGCTGGCAGATAATTCTCACAAAAAAAAATCACACAACAAAATTACCCTAGCTCGACATTCACTGCCCTCACCAATCGCCTTCAACGGTCCACGCCCACTCACAGCCTGCGCACCCCTTAGCAAGCACACATACTCCCCCAAGCACGTCCGAAGCACTCTCCCAAGCCTCCTTGCACGTCCAAGCATCCCATCCAAAACTCCCCCATTGCCGTGAACCTCAAGCCTTCCTCCATCACCATCTATCACCTTCACGCCTAAAGCCATCATATAGCCTCCATTGCCGCATCTTTAACCCACTGCACAGCCCCTTTCACAGCCCTAATTCACACCAAAATAAGCCTCAAATACAGCCCTAAAGTCGCACAAAACACCCCCCCTAAACACAGCCCCATTGTACGCCAAAACAGAAGCCAAAACGCCCCTCACTGCTCACTAAAACTGCCGCACTTCACTGCACATTCTGCCCAGTTTTGGCAGCGATTTTAACCCATAAAATAGTCCCAAAAACACCCTAAAACTGCACTAAAAAACTGCATAAACACCCCCAAAAAAACCCTCAAAACCGCAGCTCCATTAGCCTTCAAAATCACTCAAAACAGTCCACTAAATCACCAAGACAGTGACCTGAAACGTAGAAGCGAAACAGCAGTGAAACGGACTTGAAACAGCAGCCCGAGCATCAAAGCAGCGAGGAAAGACATTGAGTAGACAAATCGGAAAAGCATCGGATCAATCTCCCTTCCAACGGACGTGTAACGCCCTTTCTTAGACGACAAAAGAGGTTAGACCTGAGGGTACCCTTTTTACTTATCTTCTTTATTTTTGTTTATTTATTTTGATATATAATTGCATGAGAGTCGTTTGAGGCATGATGTGATTGTTGGATGAGCGGGATATGTGTTCCCTTTTGTGTATATCGGATGGAAACCCGGACATAAATTCCATAGCCGATTCCGAATGGACGGTCGTATGGTCTGCATTCGGGATACAATGCCACGTACCACTTAAGATACACATATCTCGTCTCATCCAAATTTGTATTTGAGCATGTTATAGTCTTTAGGTTATTCGTTTATTATTAAAGCATGGTATAATTTAGTTGTTATTTATTTGTTAAAGCATATTTAGGTTGTTCCTTATACATATTATTGGTTTATGATGTGTTAGGATAATGATTTATACACGTTGATTTAATGGTTCAATATGCTCGTTGTGTTACATTGCGTGGAATTATTTGGATGAAAGCATGTTAGATCTAAGTACCCTTGAGCATGATTATTGAGTAGACTTGGTTAGTTCATTGCACAAATTATATCATCACAAGTGACATAAGTAAGGGACCATTCCGAACCCAACGGTTTGAGGTCTTCCCTTGCGAGGGGTGAGTGCGGCCTTAAATCTTTGTCCCGGTTCACACCGGGTGGCGACTCCATGTTATTTCGTACTTCCTAACTAGGCCGCGAGCCTAGAACAGCGTCGCCCAGGTTCTGTTGTCTACAGTAAGTAAAATGATTAATGAGTTAAATATCCAATTTGGAAATTTTAAAGGTTGAGTTAAAAACAAGAAGTTTGAGATTATAGAATTATTTGAATATGGTAATTTAAAATAGAATTGGTGAATTTGAAGTCTAATAAGTTGGTTTGTACAAAGTTTTGTTATGAAAATGTTTGTGGTAATTTTGGGGAAAGAAATGAATTATGGAGTAAGTGTTTGAGTTGGAAAGGTTTAAAGTTTGATTTGGGAGTAATGGATTGTGATTTAATTAGTAGTTAATGATGATAAATTGGTAGTTTAAAATGTGTAGAATTGATATAAATTGATGGATGGTGTATTTGATTGGTTACATATGTATTGGGGATGAAATTGGGTAAGAATTGCATGAAGAAACGAAAATGCAAAACCTGGGAAGCAGGTCTGCGTCACGACGCAGGAAGACTCTTATGTCGCGATGCGTGATGAAATTTGTGGGAAGTTCCTAGGAGATGCACGTCGCGACGCGCAGGACCCTTGCGTCGCAACGCGGATACAAAATTCGGCCAAATTGATTTTAAATCATTCCAGTTCCACCCTAGCGTGTTAGAGGTCGCCCTAAGAATCTCGTATCAGTCCGTAACTGCACAATACATCATGATATAAGTAATTGAATTGATAAATTTAGTTTACTACGGAATATGTTTCTCAGTCTAGTTCTAACCAAGGTTGTCAATTTTAGATTGTCGCAGGAACCAGAAATTTCCTTCAGCAAGCAAATGTCAGCCAGTTTAAACACAGTGAGTGGACCTCTTTTCTTTAACTGGTTTTATTTATTAAGTTTTGATATCAGACTTATTTTTATGCCATAGGGCGTTAGATTTCTTTTATAACTGTTATTTCATGAAACTTATGCTTTAAGTTATGTTTTAGACAGAAAAGTTTTAAAGCATGAGTTTAGGATTTTTCGGGGCATGAGGTAAAAACTCACCCAGTATGTAACTTGAGACAGCTTGGAATTGACGGACAGAGACATGTGCATATGTAGAGAACTAGGGGGACAGCGATACGTAACGCCCCTAGACCACCAGTTTCAGAGACCCGATTGAGTTATTCCCGGACACGCCCAGTTGAGTCATTTTCCTGGGCGCAGAGCACCACCAGTATAAGAGACAGTAGTGGCATGCTTTTGGGGACGGCGATACGTAACGCCCCAAATTCATGGATTTGCACTGCTGGCTACAGTTAGGCGTGTGAGGGGACGGCGATACGTGACGCCCTCATACGTCAAGGTTTTTTAGATACAGAGCAGCTCCCAGTTTCCAGATTTTCAGTACAAAGTTTTCGGATTTTCAGTACAACGTTTTCAGATCTTCAGTACATAGTTTTCAGAAATCATATTTTAGAAAATAGTTTTCGGAATCCAGAGTTTCAAAAGCAGTTTTCAGAAAGATCAGGTTTATTAAAGAGATTTCATATGAAGTGATTTTTCTAAAACTTTAGTTTTAAAGATTTAAATGATTTGATTTGAGATTTTCAGTTTCATGTCCACTCACTTAGATCGAATAGCGATCTACCCCCCTCACTCCCAATTTTCTTTGGTTGCAGGTTTTTCTCGGAGGACGAACTTGGGAGGAATGATATTGATTCAGTCACTAGGGTTCGGAGTCCACCAGTTCAGAGTCAGAGAGCATAACAGTCCAGTCAGAGTCAAAGTAATGTTGCATGTATACACTAGTGTTGTATAAGTCGTTATATGTGTCTGTTAATATTTTGTAAAGAGAAGAATATTTGAGTATACATTTTTGAGAATTAAATGCATTTTATATTGTTGAGTTGGGCTATGGTCCCTGAGCATGATCTTACATTTATATGGTTTAGAATACAGTCGGGAAGTCAGAGGCTAATGGGGTTAGTACTCCTATCCCCTGCCGGTAACATCTCCCAGATTCAGGGATGTTACATTGGCACTAGAGAAAGTGGGAGAAATTGTTAGAGTTGGTGCTCCGAGTGCCAATCCGGATCGTATTTATGTCCGATTCATAAATGCGAACAATTCCTTTTTCCATAATATTACTTATTTAATGGTAGCACCTCTTGTCTTTTATATACATATTCGATCTAATTTCGATTAGATATCTGATTAAGATTATATTGAAACTAAATCCGATTTAGTGATACGTGTATATTAGACAAAGACCCTAGGATTTACAACGTAGTGCGCAGTTACAATGTAGTTTATAATTGACATTGGGAAACGTCATTATAAGTTGTATATCCTTAAATAAAGTTCCTGGTCAAGATTTACTAACACGGGTCGGTTAGTAAAATCCGCTGAGACCAGTACATGTCTTATATCGTGACTTGGTCCGATGGTTTATCCCAATGAATTATGAGTGTCGTGAGACTCGTATGGACATGTATGTGTTTATTTGATAAACACTGAATGACTCACTGACGATTTCCTAATAGATGGTACACCAACGTCAATGGGAATCTTCTCGAGTTGAGCGAGCATAGCGGTCCTTCGACTTGAGATACCAGTGTGGATATATGAGTCATGCTCCAAACTTTGATGGTAGTCACGTCACCGATCTATTTAGATCATACCTCCCCATGTTCGTTGGATGTGGACTGATGCTCATGATATCCTGTGTGTATCAAGATAGAATCTGTCAGTCCCGTGTACATGGCATAGGCATCATACGCATGTTTACGATCTAGTAAATCTATGGCTCTGGTATAACTTCGGAAACCAGTTTCGAGTGTTATTTAGAGATCGTAAATTTGAAAAGTCGACTATATTATACCGAAATAATTTGACGTTCTTATCTATATCCCAGGTATAATATGGATAGCCTGTGACGGGGGGATTATACGTATGCAATGACCTCGACTTGCATAGTTTAGCGAGATTATTCGTGGTCGTCATAATTCATGAGAGGGTGAATTATAGTCATGAAATTAGATTTCGTGATAGATAAACCTAAACTTATAGAGTCCCGCAATATGAAGTGTACTCGTTGAGCACTTGGGCAACACGTTTTGAATAATACAGATTATTCATAATACTTTATCGGATTAAGTGAGTTAATTCGAATCATTTAAACGGTTAAACGATAGCACATGCATTATGAGATTTTGGTCATTTAATAATTATTATGTATTTGTATTTGATACATAATTTGATTTTATATACATTAATTAATTGTCAAATGAGATTTTGACACATGCCATAAATATATGTATTTGTTATTTAATGTAAATAAAAATACATATATAATAACAATTATATTAATTAATTATTTAGATATTTAAATGTTAAATATTTAAATAATTAAATGATAAACGTTTTTCATAATAGTTATGATAAATGTTTAATTATAATTGGTTACATGTGGCATGATTTAATTAAACTTTAGTTGTGCAAATTTGATTTGTTAACATAAAATTTAATTATGTTTAATTGATTTAAATTGGACAAATGACCATTATACCCTTGAAAGTCGGTCTTGATGCATTTTTATAGTAAAAATTTTTCATTTCCTTCCATGGGAAGCTTAAGGCCGAGATCTTCATCCTAAAACACTCTCAAAATTTATTTGATGTTTCAACAAAGAAAATCAAGAAAAAAACTTTACGAAATTGGAGAATTAAAGGTAATACTCAATATCCCTAAGCTTGAAAGCATGTTTTCTTGTTCTTGATCTTCTAGATAGACTCTAGGGTTTCTTCTTTTCTTGTGAATTTGGGTGTTTTGGATTTGGAGGATGGATTTGGAGGCATATTGCATGTGTGAAGTTGATTTGGATGATATTATTGTAATATTTGTTCAAATTGATCATTTGATGATATGTTGCTATTCTAGAGTGTTATGACCACTCTTGTAATGCCTAGAATTGTTCTTGGGTGCTTCATTGGTGGTGACTTAAATTGGTGTTGTGATTAATTAGATTAATGTTGAAAAAATTGGATTACAGCATGAAAAATTGACAATTTTTGTTGCATAATCAGATCTGGAAAAACTGGGTTGTTTGTGATGAAAATGATGTCATTTTAATGTATTGGATGTGTTTTAGGTGTTGGAACAATTGCCAGAAATTGTTTCGGAGTTGAAACAAGCGAAAACGGCAAAAATGGCGTTACCAGGTGACTTTTGAGCTAACCGGGTGACGGCTGCCCAAACAGTGAATTTTTCACTGTTCGGACAACCCATGAACTACCCTAATACTATTGGGGCTGACCTGGGCAGTCCTTATGTATATTGGGCGGTCGGTTCGGTCAAAAATGCGTATTTTATGCCATTTTGCGGAAAAAATATTTCGTAAAAGTTTCGCGACGTTTCTTAACTATTTATGTCGTTATTTGATACGAATAAATATGTTTAGGTGAAATATGAATAAATCATTCATATTAGATATTGAATAATTTATTCGGTAATTTAAAAAGTTTTAAAATTACGATTTCACCCGAACAGCGCTTCAGCCGCGCCCATGGCCCAAAACCCCAACAATGAGGACTGCCATGTGTAGGCATTGCATTTTAGCATGTGAAACCCGATGATGAGTCTCAGTTGGAGGCACTACCTTTTTAGCTAAGAATATTGCGGGAAACGGAGGTCGGAATGGGGAATTCGAAATAAGTACGTCATCAAGTCCATTTCACAAGCTCACTGTCTTCGTTAGTGCTGCGTTCGTTACTTCGTTCGAACGTCAGGCAGATTGCGGACATTCGTGTAGCGTTCGAATTGCCGTTCGAACGGCGTCGGTGTTTCTGGTTTTGCTGCTACCACCTCACACCCGCCCAATTAGCACCCCAAAGCCCATAAAACACATCCCAATTTAATTAAATTAAACATTAAATATTAAATAAAATATTTAAATCATTTACCAATTAAATAAAACACAAAATATAATCATACCTAATGAAGATAAATCAAATATATTAACTTCCTAACTAAACAATCACATACTAAATTAAAAAGATGTCATGCCTAATTAAAATCAATCATAACAAATTAAAGATATTGACTTCCTATTCTAGCCAAGATTTGTCCCCCCTCAATATTTGACTTTCTTTGCTCAACACCAAATCAAATCCTCCTTTTAATGCCAAAATCTCTTCCTTGTGAGACAAGATGAAGCCCTAGCCTTTCTGTATATAAACCACACCTCTCCAAGCCATCCCCCCTAGTTCACACCCATCACAAGAAATAAAAGAAGAAAAGAATTTCCAACCCTAGCTCATACACATAAGATACACACAACTCACACAAATCACAAGAGAAAAGAAATAACCCCAAGCCTTCACATTAAAAGCACCATCACAACACACCAAGAGCCCTAGCCACTCAAGAAATAACAAGAAATAGTTCTTTTCATCCTCACTCTCCCATTGCCGAAATCATACCTTAATATAGCAGCCCCTTTAACACTAAAACAGTAGCCAATCACGCCCAAACCACCCCCTACAGTAGCCAAATCACGCCCAAACCACCCCCTATACAGCAGCAAAATACACTTAAACATCCCCTAAAAAACTTAAAGTAATAACATAAATAAAACTGCATTCATAATCCTTAAAAGACTCACACAAGACTACACTAAAAACCACACAAAATTGGAACAGTCCGTTGAAACGTCAAAACAGGTGACCTGAACAGCGAGCAGCAAAACGGAGGCCGAACAGTAGCAAATCAGAGTCAAAAGCAGCAGCAAAAGATGGAGAACGATGACTCCAAACAGTGAGACAACGAACGAGAACAGTGAACCAGTGAACCGAAAGAGTTGCGGAGCATCCACCTTTCCGACGACCGTGTGCCGTACATCCGAGAGGTGATTTAAAAGGTTAGACCTGAGGGTATCTTTCACACTCGTTTTTTTTTGTATTATTTATTAAATATTACTTGCATGATTGTCATGTTGAAATGCATGTTGTGGCCCTGGAGTAGATAAATATGCATGAATTATGAGATGTAGTATGTTGTGGCTGTGGAATAAAATGAGAGACGTGTCAACTCTCGCGGTATATCGGATGGAAACTCGGACATAAATTTCATAGCCGATTCCGAATGGACGGTAATATGATCTGTACTCGGGACACAACTCCACGTACCGCTTGATTAAACGGCACCCTCTTTTTTTTTGTTGCTTTTGTTTATTTTTCGTCACTTGAATTCTGTATGTTGTTTATTTATGCATGATTCAATCGAGCGCATGGGCTTAGTAAGTGGAATGAAAGATCCCCTATGGGGAGGGGTTAAAACCCTTTACCATGATGCTTTGCCGCGCCGGTTGATGTGTGTTCGGTTGGATGCAAGATACGTTCAATCGGGCATACTTAGTTTGATATTATTGTCTTTATCTTTTTATGCATGGTTCAATCAAGCGCATGGGCTTAGTAAGTGGAATGAAAGATCCCTTATGGGGAGGGGTTAAAACCCTTTACCACGATGCTTAGCCGCGCCGGTTGATGTGTGTTCGGATTGGATGTAAGATGTGTTCAATCGGGCATACTTGTTTTGATATGATTGGCTCTATTTTTATATGTATGATGTGATCGAGCGCATGGGCTTAGTGAGTTAGTCCAAAGGTCCTCTATTTGAGAGACGAAGAGCCTAAAAGGCCACCTTGTGACACTACTACTTCGCCGCGCTGGACGAAGTGTGTTTGGGTTGAATGTACGTTCAATTGGGCATACGAAGTCCTACACTTTTATTGTCTTTATTTCAAGTTTTGTGATGTGACGCGCATGGGCTTAATATGTTGGTCTAAAGGTCCTCTCTTTGAGAGACCAAGAGCCCCAAAAGGCCACCTTTACGGCAGTACTTCACCGCACCCGCCCCTTTATTTTGTTGTTTATGTATTGCGTCCCATTTCATGCTCCAGGTCTGTTCCCGTTCGAACGCGTTTACGAATGCAACTCGAACGCCCATGCATTTTGCCTTATCATGCATCAGGTCTCATTTCCGTTCGAATGCGTTCACGAACGCCATAAGAACGTGAGCATTCTTTTTCATTTCCGTTCGAACGCGTTAACAAAACCATACGAACGTGAGCATTCTGTTTCATTTCCGTTCGAACGCGTTATCAAACGCCATACGAACACGAACCTTCTGTTTACCGTTCGAACGTGTTTACGAACGCTACACGAACGCGAACACACTGAACTGAGACATATTCATCACATGCCATGTATAATTGTTTCTTAGGTGATTTTTTTATGGAACCACACATAGTCATTCTTATCTTTGTGCACATAATAATGAAAAGCATGTTTATTCCATTAGTTGCGTCATTTGCCTTATTCTTGATTTAACGCATTACGATTCATATACATATGCCATGATGACTTTGGAGTATTATTTCTTGTGATATATCGGATGGAAACCCAGACATAAATTCCGTAGCCGATTCCGAATGGACGGTAATGCGGTCTGTACTTGGGATACAATTCCACGTATCACTTGGAAAAGTGCTCACATGTATGCTTGTGCGGTTATTATGTATGCTTGTGTTTTTCATGAATATGATATGCTGAATGAAGTTATATGTTCGTTGTTACTTTGAGGTATTTTCAGGCATGTGTTCTTAGATGTGAGATATATGTGAAATGTATGTATAAGTTTTATTTTGTACCCGTGAATTTAGAAGCATGATACTCTTGGAAATAAGTGCCACTTAAGCCTGATTAAATTATTACATAAATCATGTCATTACAAGTGGCATAAGTAAGGGACCATTCCGAACCCAATGGTTTGAGGTCTTCCCTTGCGAGGGGTGAGTGCGGCCTTAAATCTCATTTTCCCGGTTCACACCGGGTGGCGACTCCATTATTCTCTGGTTTAGTCCCCTGTGGTTACTCCGTACTCCCGACCGGGCCGCGAGCCCGGGACAGCATGCGTCGCCCAGCTCCTGTGTTCCCACAGTCTGGTGACTCCACTGGGGATAGAGAATCGGCCCCGAAATATTGTCTTGTAATGTTTGGATTTATGTTCTAATTGACCGTGTCTATAGTGGATAAAATGGGGGTTTAATCAAAGGCATTTTGAGGCTAGGTAATGGTTTGGTGTCTTCCTTCACTCACTACCTTTCTAGAAGGAAAAGCTGTGAAGGCACCTAGATAGCCATCTACTCGTAGCCTATTGTGATGGACTAATTTGGAGGACTCGTTGTTTATTCCTGACACAAGCGATAAGAGCCTAAGAGGCTTGGGTATTTAAGTGAGCCTCGCTCCACCTTCCCTCTGGGGAATCTACAACGAGAAATCCATTTGACAGTCCGTCACACACCATAGCTCATTGGCACGTTCCTTAGTGTATAAAAAAGGGTGCGCTCACTTGGTTGCTCGAACCCTTGAGTGGGGAGACCTAGTTGTGGGCCATCCTTCGCCGGTGAGAGCCTTTGTCTATACTCTTGGAAACCACCCATAGACCGGGTTTGCATGGTTAAAGTAACAATTATTTCCTTGAGTGTGTGCTAGTGGACCATCCTCATTTGGATGCAGTTGGACCATTGTCAGAAATGCGGACTTGCTGGGCCATTTAAACTGGGGCGAGTTCGTACCTTATGA
Source organism: Zanthoxylum bungeanum (assembly GCA_019454045.1). Taxonomy (NCBI): domain Eukaryota; kingdom Viridiplantae; phylum Streptophyta; class Magnoliopsida; order Sapindales; family Rutaceae; genus Zanthoxylum; species Zanthoxylum bungeanum. The sequence continues at coordinate 74,461 of SKCR01031198.1, read as the reverse complement.
CCATTGGGCCCAAAGCTTCTGAAATGTTGATGGGCCATTCTGTAGAAATTATTGTTGTATGTTTGCATTATCTTTCTTTGTGCTTATGTTCGGAACATTACCATTTGGATTTAGTTGGGCTCTTGCCATGATGTGTACTCGTTGGGCCATTTAAACTGTGATGGGTTCACTCCTATGACAATTAGCCCGAAAGATTCTAAAATGATAGTGGGCCGACTTGTTTGAAAATTTTAGTTGATTTAGTATGTTATATATGCATCTCATGCACCCCATGCATACATACATCATGTTAACCCTTGTGTTCTGAAAGCCATCATAGATTCCGTTGGGTTAGAAAAAAGGGAAGACTCACCAAAATACTGAGAACAGACATGAGTGAATCAGATATTGAGGTATCCCGGATAGATCAGTTGGAAAATGGCTTCGCCAAGATCACTGAACAGTTGCAAGCTTTGACTACTGCTATGGCTGGTATAGCTGTGCCCCGTGCTGGGGGAAATTCTGAGAATGTGAGGAGTGAGGAGCCTCCGAATGGGTTGAGGGATGATATCCCCACTTTTGATGATGACATGGCAGAATAAACAACAGACAGAGTGGTTGGGTCTCAGGCAGAATTTCAGAAGCTCCGGGATCATGTTGAAACAGTTACCCGTAAAATGAGGGGTAAACATGAATAGTTGTTAGATTATGAGACAATGACGTTCGGAGAACAGCTGCCAGCTCAGTTAAAATGCCCGACATAACCAAGTTTAATGGGAATGGAGACCCGAGAGTCCATCTGCAGCAATATGTCTCAGTCATGAGTTCAATGGGCCTATCACAGCGCCAAGTCCAAAAGATGTTTGGGATGTCACTCGAGGGGGCACCTGTGGTTTGGTATCATAGCCTTGAGAAGAAGGTTAAGGAAGATTGGAAGGAACTAGCTGATGCTTTTCTGAAGCAGTATGTTACAGACTTAGAAATTGACTTGTCACTCCGTGATTTGGAGAACACTAAGCAGAACCCAGAGGAAAGTTTCAAAAAGTATGTGGATCGCTGGAGAAGCCAGCTTTTGAAAATACAGACTCGGCCTTCAGAGAAAGACCAAATTAAGATGATTATCAAGGGCACCAAGCCCTCTATTTATAGTAAGCTGAGGAGGATGACTTTGATGATTTCTGATTTTCGACAGTTGAGGAAACTGTCATGGATATTGAGGAAGAAGAGGCTGAAAACAGAAAGTTTTATGGCCAGAATAGAAGAACTTTTGGGGGGCCTTCTGAGACCAAGCCCGCTACTGCCTGCGAGTCGCTACCATCAAGAACCGGCATTTCTCTAACCTGGGGAAGCCGTTATCGAAGGTGCTTGAGAAGTTGAAGGGACAAGGACTCCTAAAACCCTTAGAGCCTAAACCACTTCCAGATCCTATACCACCCAACCTTAACCTACGCTTGTATTGTCACTTCCATCAGAGGAGAGGCCACGAAACTGACAGCTGCACACCCGCCTTAGGCATGAAATCCAAAACCTCATCGATGCTCACAAAATACCTGACCCAGAAAGAGAACAACCCAACGCACACAGAAATTCCCTACCCAACTACATGATCAACTCTGGCCTACCAAAACCCTTGTCCTCCAAACTCTCGACCACTCAGCTTCATTCATAGGAATAGGGGATGACAACGGTGGAGAACCATAGGCCAAGAAAGAAGGCAATATTGCGAATGATGAAATCATCCCTCCTAGTCTATTTGATCATGCGTTTTTAATATAGACATTGACTTAGTCTACATGTTCGAATCATTTTTAAGTGATAATAAAGACATTATTTCGCTGAATCTCTTCTGCAATATAAGTATATTTGAGAAAAACATTCAACATTGGCACTATGAAATTCAGTGATGTTTAGAACACGGGGAATCTTCGGGAGCAACAACAGTACAGTCAGTTTCATAAATGAATCAGTATCAGTTTGGGGATGAATCCCAGGGTTGAGGCCCACATCAGCATCAGTTTAGTAGCTGCGGCCCACATCAGTTACAGTTTGGGGATGAGTCCCAGGGCCGAGGCCCGCATCAGTATCAGCTTGGGGGCGAGGCCTACATCAGCATCACTCTGGGGCGAGGCCCGTATCAGTATCAGTCTGGGGGCGAGGCCCATATCAGTATCAGTCTTGGGGCGATGCCCATAGCAGTATCAGTCTTGGGGCGATGCCCATAGCAGTATCAGTCTTGGGGCGAGGCCCATATCAGTATTAGTCTGGGGGCGAGGCCCATATCAGTATCAGTCTAGGGGCGGGGCCCATATCAGTATCAGTTGGGGGCGAGGCCCACATCAGTATCAGTCTTGGGGCGAGGCCCATATCAGTCTCGGTCTGGGGGCGAGGCCCATGTTAGCATCAGTTTCTGCCGGGTATGGCATTCTGGGGGGCGAGGCCCACATCAGTTCAGTATCAGTTCTGCCGGGTATGGCATTCTGGGGGGGGGGGGCGAGGCCCACATTGGTTCAGTATTAGTTCTTCCGGGTATAGTACTCTGGGGGCGGGGCCCACATCATTATCAGTAACGGTTCGGAAATGGACCATTATCACATCTCGCCAAAAATGGCACTCCGAAAATGGAGCACGGTTCGAAATGGACCATCATCTCATCTCCCCGAAAAGGGCACTCCGAAAATGGAGCATGGTTCGAAAATGGACTACTTTCACATCTCGTCGAAAGTGGCACTCCAAAATGGAGCATGGTTCGGAAATGGACCAAGGAAGGCCTAACCCATCGGAATATAATACATATACATGCATACATGCATACATATCACATACATGCAATGTTTTTTTTTGTGTTCGCAGGTTTATAACAGCAAAGACCATCTCCTCAAGTAACGGTTCAAAAAGGAGCCACAATCTCGCACAGCACAGTTCGGAAATGGACCGCTACCACAACAGATGCCGAAAATGGCGCCCCAAAATGGAGCACACATAGCAGACGCCGAAAATGGCACTCCAAAATGGAGCACTCACAACAGACGCCGGAAATGGCACTCCAAAATGGAGCACTCACAACAGACGCCGAAGATGGCACTCCAAAATGGAGCACTCACAACAGATGCCGAAAATGGCGCTCCAAAATGGAACACACACAGCAAATGCCGGAAATGGCGCTTCAAAATGGAGCACACACACAAAAGATGCCGAAAATGGCGCTCTAAAAATGGAGCACGGTTCGGGAATGAACCAGGGGTCGCAGCACCTCACCATTAAATCAACTCAACTCAACACATGGTAAGTCAAGTGACAGCTGCGAGCCAGGTAAGTAGAAATGCATTGCATAACTTTGATAGATTGTTCAAAGTCACACACTGCACAAGTCCCATCAAAGTGGGGCGACTGTAGGCATTGCATTTTAGCATGTGAAACCCGATGATGAGTCTCAGTTGGAGGCACTACCTTTTTAGCTAAAAATATTGCGGGAAATGGAGGTCGGAAGGGAATTCGAAATAAGTACGTCATCAAGTCCATTTCACAAGCTCCTTCGTTAGTGTTGCGTTCATTACTTCGTTCGAACGTCAGGCAGATTGCGGACGTTCGTGTAGCGTTCGAATTGGCGTTCGAACGGCGTCGGTGTTTCTGGTTTTGCTGCTACCTCGCACCCCAGCCCAATTAGCTCCCCAAAGCCCATAAAACACATCCCAATTTAAATAAATTAAACATTAAATATTAAATAAAATATTAAACCATTTACCAATTAAATAAAACACAAAATATAATCATACCTAATAAAGATAAATCAAATATATTAACTTCCTAACTAAACAAATCACATACTAAATTAAGAGATGTCATGCCTAATTAAAATCAATCATAACAAATTAAAGATATTGACTTCCTATTCTAGCCAAGATTTGTCCCCCCTCAATCTTTGACTTTCTTTGCTCAACACCAAATCAAATCCTCCTTTTAATGCCAAAATCCATTCCTTGTGAGACAAGATGAAGCCCTAGCCTTTCTCTATATAAACCACACCTCCCCCAGCCATCCCCCCCTAGTTCACACCCATCACAAGAATAAAAGAAGAAAAGAATTTCCAACCCCTAGCTCATACACATAAGATACACACAACTCACACAAATCACAAGAGAAAAGAAAATAACCCCAAGTCTTCACATTAAAAGCACCATCACAACACACCAAGAGCCCTAGCCACTCAAGAAAATAACAAGAAAGATTTCTCTTCATCCTCACTCTCCCATTGCCGAAATCATACCTTAATAGCAGCCCCTTTAACACTAAAACAGTAGCCAAATCACGCCCAAACCACCCCCTACAGGAGCCAAATCACGCCCAAACCACCCCCTATACAGCAGCAAAATACACTTAAAACATCCCCTAAAAAACTTAAAATAATAACATAAATAAAACTGCATTCATAATCCTTAAAAGACTCACACAAGACTACACTAAAAACCCACACAAGACTACACTAAAAACCCACACAAAAACTTGGAACAGTCCTTTGAAATGTCAAAACATGTGACCTGAACAGCGAGCAGCAAAACGGAGGCCGAACAGTAGCAAATCAGAGTCAAAAGCAGCAGCAAAAGACGGAGAACGACGACTCCAAACAGTGAGACAACGAACGAGAACAGTGAACCAGTGAACCGAAAGAGTTGCGGAGCATCCACCCTTCCGACGACCGTGTGCCGTACATCCGAGAGGTGATTTAAAAGGTTAGACCTGAGGGTATCTTTCACACTCGTTTTTTTTTGTATTATTTATTAAATATTACTTGCATGATTGTCATGTTGAAATGCATGTTGTGGCCCTGGAGTAGATAAATATGCATGAATTATGAGATGTAGTATGTTGTGGCTGTGGAATAAAATGAGAGACGTGTCAACTCTCGCGGTATATCGGATGGAAACCCGGACATAAATTTCATAGCCGATTCCGAATGGACGGTAATATGATCTGTACTCGGGACACAACTCCACGTACCGCTTGATTAAACGGCACCCTCTTTTGTTTTGTGTTGCTTTTGTTTATTTTTCGTCACTTGAATTCTGTATGCTGTTTATTTATGCATGATTCAATCGAGCGCATGGGCTTAGTAAGTGGAATGAAAGATCCCCTGTGGGGAGGGGTTAAAGCCCTTTACCACGATGCTTTGCCGTGCCGGTTGATGTGTGTTCGGTTGGATGCAAGATACGTTCAATCGGGCATACTTAGTTTGATATTATTGTCTTTATCTTTTTATGCATGGTTCAATCAAGCGCATGGGCTTAGTAAGTGGAATGAAAGATCCCTTATGGGAGGGGTTAAAACCATTTACCACGATCAGACCCGGCCAAGGTTCCGGTTCGGAACCGGAACCGAACCGGTTGGAACCGGACGGTTCCGGTTCCGGTTCCGGAACTGAACCGGAACCTGACCGGTTCGGTTAGGTTCTTACCCTGACCGAACCGGTTGGAACCGCAGGAACCGAACGGTTCCAGCGGTTCCAACCGGAACCGTACGGTTCCGGTTGGAACCGGAAGTAAAAAAAAAATTATTTTCTTGGAACCGTAAGGTTCCTCAAGTAAATCTCAATTTTTTTTATTAATAATTATGACTTAATGAGGTTTAAAATTGCAATACTAAAACATGAATGTCCATATCCTTTTTATAACCAACTCTTGGTTATTGACTTCTTTATATAAGCAATGTGAGACACAATTGCCAAGTAACAAATATCCCACATCGTTTATATAAAGAAAACACTAGCCAATAGTTGGCTATAAAAAAGATTATATGTTAAAAGAATTTTATAAAAAAAAGATTTTATAAAATGATGTGATAGTATGAAAAAACATTACAATTATAGAATTTTTTCTATTTTTTAAAATTTATTATTTAAAAAAAAAAAAAAAAAAAAAAAAAAAAAAACCGGAAGGGGAACCGTAACCGAACCGGAATTAACCGGTTCGGTTCCGGTTCCACACTTGTGGAACCGGGAACCGGCCGGTTCGGTTCGGTTCCGAACCGGAACCGAACCGGCGGCCAGGTCTAACCACGATGCTTTGCCGCGCCGGTTGATGTGTGTTCGGATTGGATGTAAGATGTGTTCAATCGGGCATACTTGGTTTTGATATGATAGGCTCTATTTTTGTATGTACGATGCGATCTAGCGCATGGGCTTAGTGAGTTAGTCCAAAGATCCTCTATTTGAGAGATGAAGAGCCTAAAAGGCCACCTTTGTGACACTACTTCGCCGCGCTGGACGAAGTGTATTTGGGTTGAATACGTTCAATTGGGCATACGAAGTCCTACACTTTTATTGTCTTTATTTCATGTGTTGTGATGTGACGCGCATGGGCTTAGTATGTGGTCTAAAGGTCCTCTCTTTGAGAGACCAAGAGCCCCAAAAGGCCACCTTTACGGCAGTACTTCGCCGCGCCCCTTTATTTTGTTGTTTATGTATTGCGTCCCATTTCATGCACCAAGTCTGTTCCCGTTCGAACGCGTTTACGAACGCAACTCGAACGCGCATGCATTTTGCTTTATCATGCATCAGGTCTCATTTCCGTTCGAACGCGTTCACGAACGTGAGCATTCTGTTTCATTTCCGTTCGAACGCGTTAACAAACGCCATACGAACGTGAGCATTCTGTTTCATTTCCGTTCGAACGCGTTATCAAACGCCATACGAACACGAACCTTCTGTTTACCGTTCGAACGCGTTTACGAACGTTACACGAACGCGAACACACTGAACTGAGACATATTCATCACATGCCATGTATAATTGTTTCTTAGGTGATTTTTTTATGGAACCACACATAGTCATTCTTATCTTTGTGCACATATAATGAAAAGCATGTTTATTCCATTAGTTGCGTCATTTGCCTTATTCTTGATTTAACGCATTACGATTCATATACATATGCCATGATGACTTTGGAGTATTATTTCTTGTGATATATCGGATGGAAACCCAGACATAAATTCCGTAGCCGATTCCGAATGGACGGTAATGCGGTCTGTACTTGGGATACAATTTCACTATATCACTTGGAAAAGTGCTCACATGTATGCTTGTGCGGTTATTATGTATGCTTGTGTTTTTCATGAATATGATATGCTGAATGAAGTTGTATGTTCGTTGTTACTTTGAGGTATTTTCAGGCATGTGTTCTTAGATGTGAGATATATGTGAAATGTATGTATAAGTTTTATTTTGTACCCGTGAATTTAGAAGCATGATACTCTTGGAAATAAGTGCCACTTAAGCCTGATTAAATTATTACATAAATCCTGTCATTACAAGTGGCATAAGTAAGGGACCATTCCGAACCCAATGGTTTGAGGTCTTCCCTTGCGAGGGGTGAGTGCGGCCTTAAATCTCATTTTCCCGGTTCACACCGGGTGGCGACTCCATTATTCTCCGGTTTAGTCCCCCGTGGCTACTCCGTACTCCCGACCGGGCCGCGAGCCCGGGACAGCATGCGTCGACCAGCTCCTGTGTTCCCACACCAAGGTCAGCCCCAATAGTGTTAGGGCAGTTCATGGGCTGCCCGAACAGTGACAAATTCACTGTTTGGACAGCCGTCACCCGGTTGGCTCAAAAGTCACCCGGTAACACTGTTTTTCGCCGTTTTTCGCTTATTTCAACTCCGAAACAATTTCGGAAAATTTTTCCAATACCCAAAACATATCCAATACATTCATAAGACATCAAATTCATCAACATAAACCCATATTTTCCAGAACTGATCCAGAAACCAAAAATGTCAATTTTTTCGTGCTTTAATCCAACTTTTTCAAGATTAATCCAATTAATTAAAACACCAATCAAAGTCACCACACATGAAGCAACCAAGAAAAATTCTTGGCATTACAAGAGTGGTCATAACACTCTAGAATGACAACATATCATTAAATGATCAATTTGAACCAATATTACAATAATATTATCCAAAAACAACTTCACACATGCTCAACACTTCCAAATTCAACCACCAACACCAAAAGCCCCAATTTTAACAAGTAAAGAAAACCCTAGAACTATTCTAGCAACACAAGAACAAGAAACTAAATTTCCAAACTCAAGAAGATTAAATATTACCTTTGACTCTCCAATTTCCTAAGCTTTTTTCTTGTTTTTCTTTGCTTTCTTCCTTGAATAATAAAAGAACTATTTGAGAGCTTTTGGTAATATTGGAATTCAGCCAAGATAGATGATGAAGAAAAAGAAACAAATTTTTTAATTTAAAGCCACTTTGCTGACTTTGGAGGGGCTTTTTGGTCATTTTTGCATTTTAATTTCATTAAATTATAATAAGCTTTAATGTTAGCAAATCAAATTTGCACACATTTAGGCTTAATTAAAACATTCCATATGTCACCAATAATAATTAAATATTTATCATAACAATTATAAAAATGGATATTATTTAACTATTCAAATATTTAACATTTAAATATCTAAATAATTAATTAATATAATTATTATAATATATGTATCTTTATTTACATTAAATAACAAATACATATATTAATGGCATGTGTCAAAATCTCATTTGATGATTAATTAATGTGTATCTAATCGAATTATGTATCAAATACAAATACACAATAATTATTAAATGACCAAAATCCATTAATGCATGTGTTATCGTTTAACCGTTTAAACGATTCGAATTAACTCATTCAATCCGATGAAGTATTATGAATAATATGTATTATTCATAATGCGTTGCCCAAGTGCTCAACGAGTACACTTCATATTGTGGGACTCTCTAAGTTTAGGTTTATCTGTCACGAAATCCAATTTCGTGTCCATAATTCACCCACTCATGAATTATGACGACCACGGATAATCTCGCTAAAATATGCAAGTCGAGGTCATTGCATACGTATAATCCCTCTGTCACAGGCTATCCATATTATACATGAGATATAGATAAGAAAGTCAAATCCTTTCGGTATAATATTGTCGACTTTCAATTTACGATCTCTAAATTGTTGGGTTTCTATTAAGTCCCAAGGATCATTTTAAAGCAATGAAATAAGTATGAATCCACAAAGAAGTATGGCGGAATCATACTCACAATGATCGGATTGGATGCGACGAAGAACAAAATTCTTTTTGGCCCTCCTTGAGTGCTCGGCAACAGCAGATTTTTCTTCCTCAAATTTGGTCCAAGCTCCATTGATGGATCTCCAAGCTCCAAGCTATGTATGGTGATTCCATGCTCATGAAATTGGTTCCCTATCACCTTAGGATAACTCCTTAAGTGTGCTAGCACAAGAAAATTGCCACAACTTTCTATTTTCTTCTTATTATTTTTGGCCAAACCAAGAAATGGAGAAGAAAGTTGGTTCAAAACCGAGAGAGGGAGAGGAGGGAAAAGCTCAAAACCGTGAGCTATGTGAAAGAGAGAGAAGAAATTGATTTTGTATTTGTTAAATTATTTTCCAAAAAACAATTAAACATATACCATTTATTTTCAATTTCAAAAAGTCAAGCCATAAAAGCTTGCCAACTACCACCATCAACTCCCATCAATCAATGAATAGTGACTGGTGTCAATCACTCAAAGTGAAATACATCTATCACTTGATTGACGAATGATGTGACGCTAGATGTGACTAGCGATTTGACGCTTGATGTGATTTGCGTGCCGCACTCGAATTCGAAATGCGAATGCGCTCGTAAACACTCCCGGGCTCAGGTTCGCTAATTCCAAATTAATGAATTTTCCGTTGCGACGTAATTAAATGATTATGCCTAGCGAAATCACTATTCACGTCGCTAACGAATTAATTCCAAATTAACTCGTTCGCCCGAATTAAAATCTAATTTCAATTCCGCGTCGAAATCCAATTTCGTATAATATATCAAATATATTAATTTATCGATTAATTCCAAATTAATCGTTTCTCTCTCTTTAATTGATATTTTATCCCAGATAAAATATCTCCGTAACTAATCCTAGATTAATTTTCTCTCTCATCTAATTAATCCCAGATTAATTAAAGTGTGAGTCATACGTCATCGGTGAATCTTCGGGAAGCGACCCATGAGATCCCCGGATATGTTGGCAGTAAATACGGTCGTCGGACTATCCGAACACGTAAGTACCTAGTACTACGTTTAAACCGATTTACAAGACAAGGTTGGCTTCTAGCAAAGCGCCATGCCTACCCAATTCTCCAGAAACATGCTTACAGGAATAAGCGATCTATATCAGGCGTAGTATACATAGTATTGTGTATGTCGATCCAGTATCAGATGGTCACGTGCAAGGCCTGGGGCTGGAATTGTGTCTGCCCCGTACGAAGCACATATCGGATCTCTGGTAACTAGTCTCTATAATCGGATATACATGACCTAGTCATAATATCCCGATAGCTGCAGCATATAAGAGAACAAGTTACGTATCCTACGTGATCATCATCTCTACTATAACTGAAGTGATACTTCCGTCTTGACATCACACCCAATACACTACGATTCTCAATATACCCAGAAGAGGCGTACACAGAACCGGTTAAAGCCCTGGACGACCAAAACCAAAGCATATTGATTGTCGCAAGTATTAGCGGTGCAAGTCTCAGGTTAAGACCAAATACACCTACCCTGAATTCGGACTTCCATAGACACATAGTTATACTACCAATGGAATTCTGAAGGGGTCTATCCAGAGCGAAGCTGTTTCCCGTACCATCGGTAAAACACAACCTCCTATTACACTTGCATGAGTATCCTATACCCAAATATATGAGAACTATGTCGTTATGCCCTCACAACGCGCACAAGTGTAATACTAGTCTTTTACGCATTATCGATGTCCAATCTCGATAATACTCTAACTAGGGATATTTAATGATTTATCCTTCGTGGATTGATACTGTCTCATATCATCTCAATCCAGGAACAAATCATAGGGACCTCCTATCATTTATACATCTTGGTGATCTAATCACAAATAATAAGAGTGCAATCTCCTTTGTCACATAGTTAATTTGTACAACAACACCATGATCTGTACAAATAGTGACGCTATGGGTCATAATTGTCCAACAATCTCCCACTTGGCCTATAGCCAGTCACTCGAGTGTCTAACACCCGAACTATGTACGGTTCGCTCAAACTGCTGAGAAAAGGCTTTCGTCAGCGGATTTGCATGATTATCGTCTGATGCGATTTATTCGATCATCACATCGCCACGATGTATGATCCGAACGGATCAGATGAATATCGAAGTATGTATCTGGATCGTTGATGAGACCATTAATCCTTTAGCCTGTGCTGTAGCCTAGCTCAGCTGCTAATAGAACTATATCTAATCTAATTAGATTTGTTATCGACCCAAATGGCTTCTATTGCTGCCTCAGCTGCAGCAATAACCCGCATTTGTTGTTTATTCGGTAACAGTATCTTGCTTGGAAGATTTCCAGCTCACTGTTCCGTTATTCAAACTGTATAGTACCGTTTGTGACTTATAGTCATTTTCATCGGTTAGGAAACTTGCTACAGTGATCCCAGTCACTTCAAGTTCTCCATCTCCACAGATTAAGACAGCATCTTTAGTTCTCTAAGAAACTAACGGATGTTCTTAATATCAATCCAGTGACCATCACTGGGATTGGCCTGTTTGTGAATCCATATGCTCAAAGCGTATGAGACACCAGGTCGCGTACATTTTTCAATGTATGATTTCTCGGTGAGTTTTAACAATTTTAAATCTAACCCAGTAGATCTTTATTCCTAGAATAAAGGTTGTTTCTCCCAAGAATTCTACGGAGAATTTTCATGAAAGCCAAGATTTCACCAATTGTTTTATGGGAATATCATTTCCAAGAAATGACATGTCATCATTATTTATAGGACATTTATTGTCAGTGCCTCCCACTAACCTCCTTATATACACAAGAATCATTTACGTTTTGAATTAAATCATAAACCATTAGGATTACCTCAAAACAAAAATTCCAAGAACCTAATGCTTGCTTCAATCCAAACATGGATCGAATAACCTACAAACCTTGTTTGCTAGTTTTGGTACGACAAAACCATCAGGATGTTGTAAACATCCTCCAAAAGGTTTCCGTTTAAGGAAAGTGATTTTCCCGTTCAGCTGCCATATTTCATAAATGAAACATGCAGCATTAGCAAGCATTATCCAAATGGATTTACTGTGGCAACAGGTAAAAGGTTGAATCGTAATCAACACAATGTTGATAACGATACCTTTCCGTTAAAAGCCTAGCTTTATACTTTGGTATGTTGCCTTCCATGTACGTCTTCCTTGAAGTTTTATAAAGTACCAATAGGCACAATGCCTTGCGGTACATCAACTAGTATCCAAACTTGTTGATTTACATGGAATCCATTTCGGATATCATGGAACTTTGCCATAAATAGGGAGTCGATACCTTGTATCACTTCCTCATACGTAGTCATTTGGTGTACCTCAATAAGATTGACATCTTTATGAGGTGAGATCAGAAACCATACCCCAGGTTGTTTTTTGACTCTCTCCGACATACGCGGTTCTTGTGTATTCGAAGATTACTGGTATAGTTTCATCCTTGATGAACTATTTGTGTTCCATTAGGAATCGGTGCCTTGAATAGTATTACTTCGATTTTCATCGAGTTTTACTATCCTCCCACTTACCATTGCATATAGGTATTCCGCTTAGGAAAACCGCATGGTGAGCAACAATTAAATTGTTCTCATGTGAGATGTATAAGTACTATACTTAGGTATCCCTAGGATAACCTACAATTGGCACTTATCCAATTTGGGTTTTAGTTTGGTATCATCCAAACAAATGCCTAGCATTCCTAAACACGCAGGAATGAGAAACCCGATTTCTTTCCTGTTCATATCTAATATGAAATCTGTCAAACAGATTATTATGGAATCTTATTCTAAATAAGTTATGCACTGTTAATGCTTATCCGTTGAAGGAAATGGTAGCTCAGAGCGACTCATGATTAACCTTATCATGTCCAACAAAATTCAGTTACTCTGTTCGGACACACCGTCAAATTGACGTGTCCCGGGAGGAGTCCTCATTGAAAGAATACTATACTCTTTCAAGTATTTTATAAACTTATTGCTTAAGTATTTTCATCATGGTCTAACCGTGATGGTTTAATACTTTAGCCGATCTGTTCGTCTATTTCGTGTCGAAACTCTAAAAGTTTTCGATTTGTGTTTCAAAAAGAGACACATAACCATAACGCGATGCCACATCCGTAAAGGTCACGAAATATCCATATCCACCTCTAGCCTAGCTAGATATGGCCCCACTTGCTTCACTATGAATTAGGGCTAACAGATCGGTGGCATTTGCACTTTTACCAAGTAAATAGTGTTTTAGGCACTTTGCCCAATAAACTAGATTCGCAGACTTTATTTGAATGGAATCAAATCAGTCCTAGTACCCACTCTTCGAAAGTGTGGATATACGAGTCTTGTTTAATTGTGTCCCAGACAACAATGCCACATTTAAGTTTCATCTGATCAAATCAGTTTGAGCTATTTGTTTGTCATGTTATATGTTTGAGATTAATTTATATTCAAAATATACATACTGTTATTCACATATAATGTGTTTATCTCAATATCGTCTTTATATAATGAAACACTTTAGTGTTCTAGAATATAAAGGTATATCCGCAACGGATAAACACTGATATAGAGATAATGTTTCTAGTCAAACTAGTTACATTATAACAGTTTCCTAATTTAAGTACACACCCAAAGAGTAGTTCCTAAACTTAGGTATCTACGGTTAAAACAAAAACTTTCGTCCCGTTTCCGATTCACAGATTAATCTCAATCTGAAATCAGTATCCTGCTCATAGCAGATTCTGAACATCAGTATATATTTATGTATCACACTATGTATCTAAAATCCAATTTTAATACTAGTAGTGAACATATTATGACAAACATATTTGAAGTCAGAGCCTTGCTCGTCTTTAATTCCTTCATGTCTGCTTTGTCCAAACGGCAGTCACGCTTTCGCATTCCCGTTTGCCACAATTTAGGCAGACATTTTGGGATATGTCCTTTATCTTCCCAGAAGATTATAATGATTTTGCCTTTGCCCTCTTTCAACACTCCAGAAGCCTTTGGCCTAGCCTCGGCTGACTGGAATATCGAAGTAAAGTGTGCCTTGCGCTTCTTGCCATATTGCAAAGTTTGGCTTTGTCTCCTTGAGAATAGCCATTAACTCTCCAAGAGTTTAGTATTGCAATTTGTACTTCTAAGATCTAAAAATAGATCTATGAAGATCCTTCAATTTCATTATCATACTTTTAAGAATCTAATCCTTAGTTCTGATTAAGAAATTAAGGAGTCTAATTAACAAGTTTAATGGATTAAGCACTAAAGTTATCATCACATGAATATTCCAAAGATCATGCTCTACTATTTGCTTAACTCCGGGCTTAGGCCTAATATGTTATTTTATCAAATAAAGTAACTTATTAGTTTCCAGGACCATCCTGAAATTTTATTCCCAATTTGAAAATTAAACTATTTAAAAATATTTTCCCTAGGATCATGTTTTAAATGTCAATCTTTCAATTATATCTTGATTCTAATAGTCCAACTATTTAATCAACGATTTAGGTACTATTTATTATAATGATTACAATAGTCCAACTATTTAATCAACTATAATTAAATTAGTTTGAATATAGTCTAACTGTTTATTAAAACAACGTTTTAAATATTAGTCCAACTAACATTTAATTTATTTGACGAATGATATTTGATTGAGCGCGTATGGCAAGTAATTAAACGAATATTGCAAATTCAATTCTTGCCTCCCACTATTTTTCGGCGAGCCTCTAACCCTCTGTCGAGTACTCGGGAAACCGTGTTTCCTAGCGGGCTAGGATCCCGTTAAATATCACACAATCTTGACTTTGGCCAACAAATTGAATGATAATTAACTAGGTAGATCTCTAAGATCAATTGGATCCCATCCAATTCCTAGATCCAGTAGGGGGACATCCAAGTCCGAAACATATATACAATATATATGCCAATATATCCAATATATTGCCTAACCTTTTTCCTCTGAATCAACTAAGCCTTGGCTTTGGCAAAACAAACTTAGTGATCCCAGTTAAGTGTGACCCATTGACCATGGAAAGCTTCGTAATCAATGTCGATGGACAAGAAGTGATCTTGACTTTGGCCAACAAATCACAACTTGGACAAGACACTGATATGGAACAAAGCTCTCGTGATTCAAACACATCCTCGACGGACAAAGGCCTTGAATTTGGCCAACAAACCAATGCCAGTCACGGATCTTGAGTAAGAATCACTCAATGGAAGGAAAAACGCTTAATATTTTGCGAGGGTTTTTCGAGTGCAAATTGGCAACCAATTTATTATCTTTGTTAAGGTCTCATCATCATACACCCTTAAACATGCATTCTAAATATATAAAAAGGCGCGTATAATAAAATAATAATGATATGCGGATGGATACTTAACACATTGATCCTAGATCAAATCTCTCCATTTCCTCTCTCCCGCTAGCACAAGTATTTACTTCTACCCGTTACACTACACTTCTAAAGAAACCTCATTTACATTGAGGGGAATAGGTGAGAAGAGAAATACAAAGAGTATGGAGGTAATAGGCTGGACACGCAGGTCCAATTAATAAATTCTAAATTTATTACAACAATTTCTAAAATTGCCCCACCCATCTAATATTCATCCGATATACATTATTCAAGCATCGCAACCATGTATTCACACAAGCATGTTATCAATCAATCTAATCAAATTAATTAATCTGATAATTAATGACCATCCAATGTTCAAACAACGATTTGATTTTGCTCGAGTCAAACTCGTTTTGCGAATAAGTACTCAAAGTACGAATTCTCGAATTAAATTAAACTACAAAATTAAATCCAATTCAATTTGTATTTAATACTAATTCACTATTTAATTCTAAATTAAATATTACACTTTATTAATAAACCTTTTACGATTTAAATTCCAAATTTAATCGTTACGGGTCTCAAAGCCCGATTAACATCCAATGTTAATTTAATTAAAGTCCAATGGGCTTTTAATTAATTTCTTTAATGCGTGGACTTTTGGTCAACTTAGGTCAAACCTAATAACCAGAGCCCAATCAAGGAATAACCCCATAAGCCTAGAAATCAATTTAGGCCCATTAGGCCCAATTAAACTTTGAAGGTCCATTAGTCGCATTTGGAATTTATGGAAGCGGTTTTGGGCCCAATTGGATCCAACCAATTTTGGCCTAAACCTAACTTGGTACAACCAAGCCCAATAACAACTTTAAAGCCCAAATCCAATTTAAGCCCAAATAATTTAATTCCAAAAATTCCAAATTTCTCAATTAAATTACCTAAAGTGTATAACATAATTAATCACCCAAATCAATATTTCTAAAACATCAATTAGCCTAATTAATCATGCTTATTAACAACAAAACATGTCCAACACATTTTATCAAAAATCAAACCCAATACATGCTTATCTAAGTCTCGGCTTTTGTAGGGATTTTAATGTCCAATTCGGTTTTAATCCAATCAAATCCAATTCAACATTAAATCAACATTCCCAAATGATTCCAACTCATCCAATGAATCAAAAAAAAAATCCAAGACAATTAGGGTTCATGTTCAATTCGGCCAAGCCACAAAAAATTGGGGAAAATTGTTCCAAATCATTTTTCATGAAATTGATCCAATCAAACTTCAATTAAACTACATTTAAGCATACTCAATCATCCAATTTCATAAAATCATGCTCAAATACAATTTACTTAATTTTGAACCTAAATATGTTTCATGCTCAAATGGATCAAGATACCATTGTTGGGTTTCTATTAAGTCCCAAGGATCATTTTAAAGCAATGAAACAAGTATGAATACATAAAGAAGTATGGCGGAATCATACTCACAATGATCGGATTGGATGCGACGAAGAACAAAATTCTTTTTGGCCCTCCTTGAGTGCTCGGCAACAGCAGATTTTTCTTCCTCAAATTCGGTCCAAGCTCCATTGATGGATCTCTAAGCTCCAAGCTATGTATGGTGATTCCATGCTCATGAAATTGGTTCCCTATCACCTTAGGATAACTCCTTAAGTGTGCTAGCACAAGAAAATTGCCACAACTTTCTCTTTTCTTCTTATTATTTTCGGCCAAGCCAAGAAATGGAGAAGAAAGTTGGTTCAAAACCGAGAGAGGGAGAGGAGGGAAAAGCTCAAAACCGTGAGCTATGTGAAAGAGAGAGAAGAAATTGATTTTGTATTTGTTAAATTATTTTCCAAAAAACAATTAAACATATACCATTTATTTTCAATTTCAAAAAGTCAAGCCATAAAAGCTTGCCAACTACCACCATCAACTTCCATCAATCAATGAATAATGACTGGTGTCAATCACTCAAAGTGAAAGACATCTACCACTTGATTGACGAATGATGTGACGCTAGATGTGACTAGCGATTTGACGCTTGATGTGATTTGCGTGCCGCACTCGAATTTGAAATGCGAATGTGCTCGCAAACACTCCCGGGCTCGGGTTCGCTAATTCCAAATTAACGAATTTTTTGTTGCAACGCAATTAAATGATTATTGTGGGACACAGAAACTGGACGACACATGCTGTTCCGGGTTCGCGGCCCGGTTGGGAGTACGGAGTAGCCTGAGGGGGACTAAACCGGAGAATGATGGAGTCGCCACCCGGTGTGAACCGGGACAAAGATTTAAGGCCGCACTCACCACTCGCAAGGGAAGACCTCAAACCATTGGGTTCGGAATGGTCTCTTACTTATGTCACTTGTAATAAAATGATTTGTGCAATAATTCAGCCAAGCCTAAGCAACATTTATTTCCAAGGATAATTTACTCCTAAGTTCGCATGCATACATCAAAAGTTCATCTAAGTTCACATGCAACACATCTTCATATTTGCATACAACCTATGTCCGAATTTGCATATACCATATTTGCATACAATCTATGTCTCAATTTGCATACAACCTATTTGCATATAATCTATGTCACAATTTACATGCATAAAGATAAATTGAAATACGGCAAACATACAATGTCATAAGCACATTACATTTGATCATAGGCATGCCAGTAGATAATAATTGTACGATCACGCATGAAAGCAAATCGGAATAACGGCAAGCATATAACTTCATGAACATGTTGAATGGATGAATGCGGAAGCATAAGTAGATAACTATCATGTAAACATACATCATGGAAACGAACATGTGATCTTGTGAACACAATAAATGACTATCTGCGAGAACATGAACAATCAAAAAGGTAAATGACAGAATGAGCAACCCTACATGAGATAAGATAGCCGCGTTCGAATGGTAAAAAGAAAGTTCGCGTTCGAGTAGCATTCGTAAACATGTTCGAACGAACTGAGACAGAAAACATGCGTTCTGAAATGCGTTCGAACGGGATTACAGCAGTGACCTCCAAAATGTAGTAAACAACATGACACATACGTGAACGGATGAATAGATGACGCATAATCAATAATAACGGGCTAAAAGGCGCGGCAAATTACCGTGGTAAAGGTAGACCGTAGGCTTTTTATCCCTCCAAATTGAGGACCTTTAATCCGACTTACTAAGCCCATGCGCAATGCAACATGATGCATGATTATGCAAGAAGATGACATACAAAGAAAAGCAAATAACGAAATGAAAGGCGCGGCAAAATGGAGGACCTTTAATCCAACTTACTAAGCCCATACGCATCACATCATAATGCATATAAAAATAAAGAAAACCATATTGAACTTCGTATACCTGATTGAACACATTTTACATCCAACCGAATATACATCATCCGGCGCGGCAAAGCATCGCGGTAAAGGTTCTTTAACCCCTCGGAATGGAGGACCTTTAATCCAACTTACTAAGCCCATGCGCTAATAACATAATGCATATAAAAATAAAGATAACAATATAGGAATTCGGATACCCGATTGAACGCATCTTACATTCAACCGAATATACATCATCCGGCGCGGTAAAGCATCATGGTAAAGGATTTTAACCCCTCGGAATGGAGGACCTTTAATCCCACTTACTAAGCCCATGCGCTAATAACATAATGTATATAAAAAAGGAAAGACAACAATATCGAACTTCGTATACCCGATTGAACACATCTTATATCCAACCGAATATACATCATCTGGCGTGGCAAAACATCGTGGTGAAGGATTTTAACCCCTCGGAATGGAGGACCTTTAATCCCACTTACTAAGCCCATGCGTTTTATCTCATCATTACACAAACAAATAACATGCAGAAACTAAATAGCGGATAGTAAATGAATCAAGATAACATAAAACAAAATAAGCGCCGTTTACTCAAGTGGCACGTGGAATTGTATCCCAAGTACAGACCGCACTACCGTCCATTCGGATTCGGCTACGGAATTTATGTCTGGGTTTCCATCCTATATACCACAAGAGGCGACACATTTTCCGTTTTATTCAAGGGCCACAACACACATCATTCCACAATATTCATGCAAATAAAATTCAATAAATGATTACGAGATGAATGAAAATAAATGAGAAAGGTGCCCTCAGGTCTAACCTTTTTTGTCGACTCTCGGACTCGCGTTTCACGGTGATCGGAAGGGTTAAAGCTCCGCAACTTTTTCGGTTCACTGGTTTGCATTTTTCCTCGCTGTTTCGCTGCTCAAGCTACTGTTTTGACTCCGTTTCGCTACCATTTTGCTGTTGTTTTACTGCTGTATTTTGGTCACTGTTTTTGTCACTGTTTTAGGAAATTTATGGACTGTTTTAATGGTAATGTTTGGGGCAGTTTGCGGGTTTTTTTGGGACAGGTTTAGGCAGTTTTCTGGGCAGTTTTTAGGTGCAGTTTTGAGTGTTTTCTGGATTGTATTCGGGGTGAGAATTGAGGCAATTTTGGGCAGTAAATAGGGCTATTTGTGGCAGGTTTGGACTGGTTTTGATTGGCTGTATGCGTGAAGAAGGCCAGGGGATATTATGCGGCTATGAAGGTTATTGTGTGGGTGAAGCTGGTCGGTGTAGTGGGCATTTGTTGGAAGGCTATGCGTGTTGTGGCTTTGGTTTATGGTCAGCAGGTGCATGTAAGGAGGGTACGCGTGGCTTGTTTTGTTGAAGCGGCATGAGGCATGTTTGTTTATTACATGGCTGGTTTGTGAAGCAACGTGTTTTTGGTTTGGGGGGGTACGTGAGGCGTGATGGTCTGTTGAGTGGAAGGCTTGTGGGTGTAGCGTGAGGGGCTGGTGCGTGGCTGAGTGCTTTGGGGTGACTCGTGAGTGAAGTGGCTGTTGATTGATTACGTGATGAGGCTGAGAGTTACGAGATGAGGCTGAGAGTTACGTGATGAAGGGTTGTTGCATGAGGTTGTTTAGGGTTTCATGGTTGTGTGTGTTCACGTCTGCCTGTGGTGTGTTTGTAGGGTTTATTATTTTGAGATAGCTGATTGAGTTTTTTTTTTTTTTTTGCAAGAGAGAGAGACGTGTGATTTTGGTTTTGTGGCCGTGAATCAGAGAGAGGAACAAGGGTGAGAAAAGTGTTTCTTTTATAGACAAAGGCTTGGGTTTCCATGTGCTTGAATAGGAAGGAGACCAATTAGTGTCGCGCAAGGAAAATCAATTATTTGGTTGGAGACATGTTTTGTTAGATTAGGAATATGATATATTTAATTTGTTTTGTTTTAGGTAGGTGATTTGTTTTATTAGGAAGGGAGATATTTAATTTGTTTTGATTAGGAATAAAATTTGTTGATTGATTTTAATTAGGCATGATTTTATTTGATATTTATTTTAATTTGGCATATGATTTTTAGATTAGGAATTTAATTTATTTAATTTAGGAATTAATTAAATTAAATTAAATTTGTTTTAATTTAAATTGGATTTTAATTTGATTTAGTTTAATTGGATTTAATTGTATTTTAATTTAATTTAATTTGATTAGCTTTAATTTAATTTAATTTAATTTGTGACATGTATTTTAAATGTTTTAATTATTTTTTGGATTGGGCTTAGGTGACATGGACTTGGTGGGCTTGGGTGTAAGGCTAGCAGCAAAACTATAAATACCGACGCCGTTCGAACGCCGATTCGAACGCTACACGAATGCCCGCAATCTGCTTGACGTTCGAATGTGGTCACGAACGCAGCACGAACGAAAATAGTGAACTTGTGAAATGAACCTGATGACATACTTATTCTGAATTTCCCCTTCCGATGTCCGTTTCCCGCGACTTCCGTGACATAAAAGGTAGTGCCTCTAAATGAGACTCATCATAGGGACTTATATGCAAAAATACAGTGCCTACAGTCGCCCCCACTTTGATGGGACTTGTGTAATGTGTAATAGTGACAATCCTATCAAAGTTATGCAATGTATTTTTACTTACCTGGCTCGCCAGCTGCCACTTGAATTGCCATGTGTTGAGTGCGTTGATTTGGTGGTGAGGTGCTGCGACCCCTGGTTCATTCCGAACCGTGCTCCATTTTGGAGCGCCATTTTCGGCATCTGTGTGTGCTCCATTTTGGAGCGCCATTTTCGGCATCTGTTGTGTGTGCTCCATTTTGGAGCGCCATTTTCGGCATCTATTGTGTGTGCTCCATTTTGGAACGCCATTTTCGGCATTTGCTGTGTGTGCTCCATTTCGGAGTGCCATTTTCGGCCTTCGCTGTGTGTTCTCCATTTTGAACGCCATTTTCGGCCTTTGCTGTGTGTGCTCCATTTTAGAACGCCATTTTCAGCATTTGTTGTGTGTGCCCCATTTCGGAGCGCCATTTTCGGCCTCTGTTATGGTAGCGGTCCATTTCTGAACCGTGCTGTCCGAGAATGTGGCTCATTTTTGAACCGTTACTTGATGAGGTGGTCTTTGCCGCTACAATCCTGTGAATATAAAAAAAATTTGTATGTATGTGATATGTATGCATGTATGTATGGATGCATGATGCTGATGTGGGCCTCGCCCCCAAACCGATACCGATGTGGTTCTCACCCCTAAACTGACACTGATGTGGGCCTCGTCCCCAAACTGATACTGAAGTAGGCCTCGGCCCTGTGACTCATCCCCAAACTGATACTGATGTAGGCCTCGGCCTTGGGACTCATCCCAAAACTGATGCTGATGCGGGCCTCGGCCCCGGGACTCATCCCCAAACTGATGCTGATGTGGGCCTCGGCCCTAACTGATACTGACATGGGCCTCGCCCCCAGGCTGATACTGATATGGGCCTCACCCCAAACCGATACTGACGTGGGCCTCGTCCCCAGAATGATACTGAAATGGGCCTCGCCCTAAACTGATACTGACATTGGCCTCGCCCTAAACTGATACTTATGTGGGCCTCGCCCCCAAACTGATACTGTTATGGGCCTCGCCCCAGACTGATACTGAAATGGGCCTCGCCCGAAACTGATACTGACATGGGCCTCGCCCTAAACTGATACTGATGTGGGCCTCGCCCCTAACTGATACTGATATGGGCCTCGCCCCAGACTGATACGGATGTGGGCCTCGCCCCCAACTGATACTGATATAGGCCTCGCCCCCAGACTGATACTGATATGGGTCTCGCCCCAAACTGATACTGACGTGGGCCTCGCCCCCAGACTGATACTGATATGGGCCTCGCCCCAAACTGATACTGATATGGGCCTCGCCCTGTCATTCATTCCTGAATACTGCTGACAATGTACTTTTGCTGCTTCTGGTTGGCTTGCGTTTGATGCTTTCTTTTTTTCTTTTTTGAAACCTGTGAATACAAAACAAAATAAACACAAAAAGGAATGCAAAATACGTTACGTGTACGCATGTATGCATGAATTAGTTTCATATCCCGTTGGGTTAGGTCGTCCACCAATTCCCTTGGTGACTGCTCAGTCTCTCTTCCTCTGGCAAAGTACTGCTTCAATTTATCCACATTGATCGGCTCGGTGAACTCATTTCCTTCCAAGTCTGACAGCCTCACTGCCCCATTTCCCATTACTGAACGGTTATTCTATCTTTTCTGCTTGCTTCTTTTGGGAATCCCCCGTGTTCTGAGTGTCGCTGAATATCATGGTATCAGGGTTGAATGCTTTTCTCAAATATATTCATGTTACAGGTTGAAAGGAAATGACTCAGGTAAGTAGGTGAAATGGATGTCTTTATTATTATTCAGTAAAAGGTTCAAACAAGTAGACGAAGTCGATGTCTTTATTAAAAATGCAGAAAATAAACCAGAAAGAACAGTTTCATTGCCTTTTTCCTCGGCCTATGGTTCTTCACTGCTGTCATCCTCTATCCTCATGGAAGAAACTGGGTGGTTGAGAGTTTGGAGGACAAAGCTTTCGGACAAGCCGGAGTTGATCATGTAAGTGGGTGGGGGGATAGAGTGGTAATTTTGTAGAGGGTTACGATGTGTGTTGGGTTGTTCTTTCTCAGGATCAGGTATTTTATGGGCATCAATGAGGTTTTGGATTTCATGACTAAAGCGAGTACAGTTGTCAGTTTTGTGGCCTCTCCTCTGATGGAAGTGACAATACAGGCTTAGGTCAAGGTTGGGTGGTATAGGATCTGGAAGTGGTTTAGGCTCTAAGGGTTTTAAGAGTCCTTGTCCCTTCAACTTTTCAAATACCTTCAACAAAGGTCTACCAAGGTTGGAGAATTGCCTGTTTTTGATGGCAGCGACTTCGGCAGCAGCGGGCTTGGTCTCCGAATGCCCCCAAAAGTCCTCATATTCTGGCCATAGAACTTTCTATTTCAGCTTCTTCTTCTTCTATATCCATGACAGTTTCCCTCAACTTTGAAAATCTACAATCATGGAGGTCATTCTCCTCAACTTGCCATAAATAGAGGGCTTGGTGCCCTTGATGATCATTTTGATTTGGTCCTTCTCTGAGCGCCGAGTCTGCATCTTCAGAAGCTGGCTTCTCCAGCGGTCTACATACTCCTTGAAGCTTTTTTCCGGCTTCTGCTTAGTGTTCTCCAAATCACGGAGTGACAAATCAATCTCCAAGTCTGTAACATACTGTTTCAGAAATGCATCTGCCAATTCCCTCCAATTTTCCTTTAACCTTTCTTTCAAGGCTTTGGTACCACACTACGGGTGCCGACATCCCAAACATCTTCTGAACTTGGCGCTGTGTCAGGCCCACTGAACTCATAACTGACATATATTGTCGGAGATGGACCCTTGGGTCCCCATTCCCATTAAACTTGGCCATATCAGGCATTTTGAACTGAGCTGGCAGCTGTTCTTCAAAGGTCATCGCCTCATAGTCTAGTAAGTCTTCATCCTTAGCCTTCATCTTATGGGTAACGAACTCTACCTGGTCACGAAGTTTCTGTATCTCGGCCTGAGACCCGACTATTCTCCCAGCTTCATATTCATCCATATCATCATCAAAAGCGGGGATGTCATCCCCCAACCTATTCGGAGGTTCCTCATGTCTTACATTCTCAGAGTTTCCCCCAGCACGGGGCACAGCCATATTTGCCATGACAGTAGTCAAGGCTTGCAACTGTTCAGTAATTTTGGCGAAACCGTTTTCCAACTGATCTATCCGGGATACCTCGTTATCGGATGTACTCATATCTGTTATTGGCCTCTTGATGAGTCTTCCATCTTCCCTAACCCAACGGAAATCTATGATGGCTTTCAGAACACAAGGGTTAGCATGATGCATGTATGCATGAGGTGCATGCGATGCGTGCGATATAGGGAATATATCAACTCATTAAAATTTTCACACAAATCGGCCCATCAACATTTTATACGCTTTTGGGCTAACTGTCATATGAGTGAACTCGTCCCAGTTTAAATGGCCCAACAAGTTCACATATCATGGCAAGAAGTCCAACTGTATCCAAATGATAATGTTCCTAAACACAAACATATAATGGCCCATTGGCGTTTTAGAAGCTTTTGGCCCAATCATCATAAGATACATTCTTGTCCCAGTTTAAATGGCCCAACAATCCCATACTTCATGACAAAAGGTCCGCATGGATCCAAACGAAAATGTTCCCAAACACAAGCATACAGAGATAATTTCTACAGAGTGGCCCATCAACATTTCAGAAGCTTTTGGCCCAATTGTTATAGGATACGAACTCGTCCCAGTTTAAATGGCCCAACAAGTTCGCATTTCTGACAAGAAGTCCAACTGCATCTAAATAAGGATGGTCCACAAGCACCAGGAAATAGTTGCTATACGCCATACAACCCGGTCCACGTGTGGGTTTGTAGGAGTGTAGACAAAGACTATCGCTGGCGAAGGATTTCCCACAACTAGGTCTCCCCACTCAAGGGTTCGAGCGACCAAGTGAGCGCACTTTTTTTATACCTTACAGTACGTGCCAACGAGTTATGGTGTGTGACTGACTGTCAAATGGACTTCCCGTTGTTGATTCCCCAGAGGGAGGGTGGAGCAAGGCTCTCTTAAATACCCAAGCCTCTTAGGCTCTTATCGCTTGGTGTCAGGAATAAACAACGAGTCCTCTAAATTAGTCCATCACAATAGGCTACGAGTACATGATTATCTAGATGCCTTCACATCTTTTCCTTATAGAAAGGTAGTGAGTGAAGGAAGACACCAAACCATTACCTAGCCTTAAAAGTGCCTTTGATTAAACTCCTTTCAACCCACTATAGGAACGGTTAACTTAAAGCATAAATCATAATATTACAACATATTATTTCGGGGCCGATTCTCTATCCCCAGTGGAGTCGCCAGACTGTGGGACACAGAAACTGGGCAACGCATGCTGTTCCGGGCTCGCGACCCGGTTGGGAGTACGGAGTAGCCCGCGGGGGACTAAACCGGAGAATGATGGTGTCGCCACCCGGTGTGAACCGGGACAAATATTTAAGGCCGCAATCACCCCTCGCAAGGGAAGACCTCAAACCATTGGGTTCGGAATGGTCCCTTACTTATGCCACTTGTAATAAAATGATTTGTGCAATAATTCAACCAAGCCTAAGCAACATTTATTTCCAAGGATAATTTACTTCTAAGTTCGCATGCATACGTCAAAAGTTCATCTAAGTTCACATGTAACACATCTTCATATTTGCATACAATCTATGTCCGAATTTGCATATACCATATTTGCATACAATCTATGTCCCAATTTGCATACAACCTATTTGCATATAATCTATGTCACAATTTACATGCATAAAGATAAATTGAAATACGGCAAACATACAATGTCATAAGCACATTACATTTGATCATAGGCATGCCAGTAGATAATAATTGTACGATCACGCATGAAAGCAAATCAGAATAACGGCAAGCATATAACTTCATGAACATGTTGAATGGATGAATGCGGAAGCATAAGTAGATAACTATCGTGTAAACATGCATCATGGAAACAAACATGTGATCTTGTGAACACAATAAATGACAAGCTGCGAGAACATGAACAATCAAAAAGGTAAATGACAGAATGAGCAACCATGCATGAGATGTGATAGAAAATGGCCTGTTTACCGTGGGTGTTCGTGCGGCGTTTGTAGCTACGTTCGAATGGTAAACAGACGGTTCGCATTCGAGTAGCATTCGTAAATGGTTCGAACGAACTAAGACAGAAAACATGCGTTCGTGCGGCGTTCTGAAATGCGTTCGAATGGGATTACAGTAGTGACCTCCAAAATGCAGTAAACAACATGACACATACGTGAACGGATGAATAGATGACACCTAATCAATAATAACGGGCTAAAAAGCGCGGCAAAGTATCGTGGTAAAGGTAGACCGTAGGCTTTTTATCCCTCCAAATTGAGGACCTTTAATCCGACTTACTAAGCCCATGCGCAATGCAACATGATGCATGATTATGCAAGAAGATGACATACAAAGAAAAGCAAATAACGAAATGAAAGGCGCGGTGAAGTATCGTGGTAAAGGTTCTTTAACCCCTCGAAATGGAAGACCTTTAATCCAACTTACTAAGCCCATGCGCATCACATCATAATGCATATAAAAATAAAGAAAACCTTATCAAACTTCGTATACCCGATTGAACACATTTTACATCCAACCGAATATACATCATTCGGCGCAGCAAAGCATCGCGATAAAGGTTCTTTAACCCCTCAGAATGGAGGACCTTTAATCCAACTTACTAAGCCCATGCGCTAATAACATAATGCATATAAAAATAAAGATAACAATATCGGACTTCGGATACCTGATTGAACACATCTTACATTCAACCGAATATACATCATCCGGCGCAGCAAAGCATCGTGGTAAAGGATTTTAACCCCTCGGAATGGAGGACCTTTAATCCCACTTACTAAGCCCATGCGCTAATAACATAATGCATATAAAAAAGGAAAGACAACAATAACGGACTTCGTATACCCGATTGAACACATCTTACATCCAACCGAATATACATCATCCGGCGCGGCAAATCATCGTGGTAAAGGATTTTAACCCCTGGGAATGGAGGACCTTTAATCCCACTTACTAAGCCCATGCGCTTTATCTCATCATTACACAAACAAATAACATGCAGAAACTAAATAGCGGATAGTAAATGAATCAAGATAACATAAAAACAAAATATGCGTCGTTTACTCAAGTGGTACGTGTAGTTGTATCCCAATGAGGTTTTGGATTTCATGACTAAAGCGAGTACAGTTGTCAGTTTTGTGGCCTCTCCTCTGATGGAAGTGACAATACAGGCTTAGGTCAAGGTTGGGTGGTATAGGATATGGAAGTGGTTTAGGCTCTAAGGGTTTTAAGAGTCCTTGTCCCTTCAATTTTTCAAATACCTTCGACAAAGGTCTACCAAGGTTGGAGAATTTCCTGTTTCTGATGGCAGCGACTTCGGCAGCAGCGGGCTTGGTCTCAGAATGCCCCCCAAAAGTCCTCCTATTATGGCCATAGAACTTTCTGTTTTCAACTTCTTCTTCTTCTATATCCATGACAGTTTCCCTCAACTGTCGAAAATCTGCAATTATGGAGGTCATTCTCCTCAACTTGCCATAAATGGAGGGCTTGGTGCCCATGATGTTCATTTTGATTTGGTCCTTCCCTGAGGGCCGAGTCTGCATCTTCAGAAGCTGGCTACTCCAGCGGTCTACATACTCCTTGAAGCTTTTTCCGGCTTCTGCTTAGTGTTCTCCAAATCACAGAGTGACAAATCAATCTTCAAGTCTGTAATATACTGTTTCAGAAATGCATCTGCCAGTTCCCTCCAATCTTCCTTAACCTTTCTTTCAAGGCTATGGGACCACACTACGGGTGCCCCCATCCCAAACATCTTCTGAACTTGGCGCTGTGTCAGGCCCACTGAACTCATAACTGACACATATTGTCGGAGATGGACCCTTGGGTCCCCATTCCCATTGAACTTGGCCATATCAGGCATTTTGAACTGAGCTGGCAGCTGTTCTTCAAAGGTCATCGCCTCATAGTCTAGTAAGTCTTCATCCTTAGCCTTCATCTTACGGGTAATGAACTCTACCTGGTCACGGAGTTTCTGTATCTCGGCCTGAGACCCGGCTATTCTCCCAGCTTCATATTCATCCATATCATCATCAAAAGCGGGGATGTCATCCCCCAACCTATTCGGAGGTTCCTCATGTCTTACATTCTCAGAGTTTCCCCCAGCACGGGGCACAGCCATATTTGCCATGGCAGTAGTCAAGGCTTGCAACTGTTCAGTAATTTTGGCGAAACCGTTTTCCAACTGATCTATTCGGGATACCTCGTTATCGGATGTACTCATATCTGTTTTTGGCCTCTTGGTGAGTCTTCCATCTTCCCTAACCCAATGGGAATCTATGATGGCTTTCAGAACACAAGGGTTAGCATGATGCATGTATGCATGAGGTGCATGAGATGCGTGCGATATATGGAATATATCAACTCATTAAAATTTTCACACAAATCGGGCCATCAACATTTTATAAGCTTTTGGGCTAACTGTCATATGAGTGAACTCGTCCCAGTTTAAATGGCCCAACAAGTTCACATATCATGGCAAGAAGTCCAACCGTATCCAAATGATAATATTCCTAAACACAAACATATAATGGCCCATTGGCGTTTTATAAGCTTTTGGCCCAATCATCATAAGATACATTCTTGTCCCAGTTTAAATGGCCCAACAAGCCCATACTTCATGATAAAAGGTTCGCATGGATCCAAACGACAATGTTCCCAAACACAAGCATACAGAGATAATTTCTACAGAGTGGCCCATCAACATTTCAGAAGCTTTTAGCCCAATTGTCATAGGATACGAACTCGTCCCAGTTTAAATGGCCCAACAAGTTCGCATTTCTGACAAGAAGTCCAACTGCATCCAAATAAGGATGGTCCACAAGCACCAGGAAATAGTTGCTATAGGCCATACAACCCGGTCCACGTGTGGGTTTGCAGGAGTGTAGACAAAGACTCTCGCTGGCGAAGTATTGCCCACAACTAGGTCTCCCCACTCAAGGGTTCGAGCGACCAAGTGAGCGCACATTTTTTATACCTTAGAGTACGTGCCAACGAGTTATGGTGTGTGACTGACTGTCAAATGGACTTCCCGTTGTAGATTCCCCAGAGGGAGGGTGGAGCAAGGCTCTTTTAAATACCCAAGTCTCTTAGGCTCTTATCGCTTGGTGTCAGGAATAAACAACGAGTCCTCCAAATTAGTTCATCACAATAGGCTACGAGTACATGATTATCTAGGTGCCTTCACATCTTTTCCTTATAGAAAGGTAGTGAGTGAAGGAAGACACCAAACCATTACCTAGCCTTAAAAGTGCCTTTGATTAAACTCATTTCAACCCACTATAGGAACGGTTAACATAAAGCACAAGTCATAATATTACAAGACATTATTTCGGGGCCGATTCTCTATCCCCAGTGGAGTCGCCAGACTGTGGGACACAGATACTGGGCGACGTTTGTTGTTCCGGGCTCGCGGCCCGGTTGGGAGTATGGAGTAGCCCGCATGGGACTAAACCGGAGAATGATGGATTCACCACCCGGTGTGAACCGGGACAAAGATTTAAGGTCGCACTCACCCCTCGCAAGGGAAGACCTCAAACCATTGGGTTCGGAATGGTCCCTTACTTATGATACTTGTAATAAAATGATTTGTGCGATAATTCAACCAAGCCTAAGCAACATTTATTTCCAAGGATAATTTACTCCTAAGTTCGCATGCATACATCAAAAGTTCATCTAAGTTCACATGTAACACATCTTCATATTTGCATACAACCTATGTCCGAATTTGCATATACCATATTTGCATACCATCTATGTCCCAATTTGCATACAACCTATTTGCATATAATCTATGTCACAATTTGCATGCATAAAGATAAATTGAAATACGGCAAACATACAATGTCATAAGCACATTACATTTGATCATAGGCATGCCAGTAGATAATAATTGTACGATCACGCATGAAAGTAAATCAGAATAATGGCAAGCATATAACTTCATGAACATGTTGAATAGATGAATGCGGAAGCATAAGCAGATAACTATCGTGTAAACATACATCATGGAAAGGAACATGTGATCTTGTGAACACAATAAATGACTAGCTGCGAGAACATGAACAATCAAAAAGGTAAATGACAGAATGAGCAACCGTGCATGAGATGTGATAGAAAATGGCATGTTTACCGTAGGCGTTCGTTCGGCGTTCGTAGCCGTGTTCGAACGATAAATAGAAGGTTCGCATTCGAGTAGCGTTCGTAAACGCGTTCGAACGAACTGAGACAGAAAACATGCATTCGTGCGGCGTTCTGAAACGCGTTCAAACGGGATTACAGCAGTGACCTCCAAAATACAGTAAACAACATGACACATACGTGAACGGATGAATAGATGACACCTAATCAATAATAATGGGCTAAAAGGTGCAGTAAAATATCATGGTAAAGATAGACCGTAGGCTTTTTATCCCTCCAAATTGAGGACCTTTAATCCGACTTACTAAGCCCATGCGCAATGCAACATGATGCATGATTATGCAAGAAGATGACATACAAAGAAAAGCGAATAACGAAATGAAAGGCGCGGTGAAGTATCGTGGTAAAGGTTTTTTAACCCCTCGAAATGGAAGACCTTTAATCCAACTTACTAAGCTCATGCGCATCACATCATAATGCATATAAAAATAAAGAAAACCATATCGAACTTCGTATACCCGATTGAACACATTTTACATCCAACCGAATATACATCATCCGGCGCGGCAGAGCATCGCGGTAAAGGTTCTTTAACCCCTCGGAATGGAGGACCTTTAATCCAACTTACTAAGCCCATGCGCTAATAACATAATGCATATAAAAATAAAGATAACAATATCGGACTTCGGATACCCGATTGAACACATCTTACATTCAACCGAATATACATCATCCGGCGCGGTAAACCATCGTGGTAAAGGATTTTAACCCCTCGGAATGGAGGACCTTTAATCCCACTTACTAAGCCCATTCGCTAATAACATAATGCATATAAAAATAAAGATAACAATATCGGACTTCAGATACCCGATTGAACACATCTTACATTCAACCGAATATACATCATCCGGCGCGACAAAGCATCGTGGTAAAGGATTTTAACCCCTCGGAATGGAGGACCTTTAATCCCACTTACTAAGCCCATGCGCTAATAACATAATGCATATAAAAAATGAAAGACAATAATATCGGACTTCGTATACCCGATTGAACACATCTTACATCCAACCAAATATACATCATCTGGCGCGGCAAAACATCGTGGTAAAGGATTTTAACCCCTCGGAATGGAGGACCTTTAATCCCACTTACTAAGCCCATGCGCTTTATCTCATCATTACACAAACAAATAACATGCAGAAACTAAATAGCGGATAGTAAATGAATCAAGATAACATAAAATAAAATATGCGTCGTTTACTCAAGTGGTACGTGGAGTTGTATCCCAAGTACAGACCGCACTACCGTCCATTCGGATTCGGCTATGGAATTTATGTCTGGGTTTCCATCCTATATACCACAAGAGGCGACACATTTTCCTTTTTATTCAAGGGCCACAACTAGGGATGGAAATTTTACCCATAAACCCGCAAACCCGCAAAAACCCGCCCGCAATGGGTAGGATTTGGTAAATATATTAGTGGGTGCGGTGCGGGTTTGGTAATTTAAAGTAGAACCCACTGCGGGTGCGGTGCAGGTTTGGTATTTAAGAAAAAAATGCGGATATCCGCATACCCGCAATATTATTTTTTATTAATTAATATTTTTAGGACAATATAAAAAAATCTTCATATAAAAACAACTAACAAAACCTAAACCTAAAACACTAATACATAGTTCCACACTCCCACTCAGCCGCAGCCCGCAACCTGCCCAACTGAAGATTTTTTGCATGACTATTATTGTTTTTTTTTAATCACACTTGTTAATAAGATTATAATGCAAAAATTTGGATTAAGTTCACATAATCAGAAACGGGAGATTAGCAAAATAAGCTAGTGTTTGATGCAACTTCAGTAGCTTTCCTGCTTCTTCATTACACTTACACCACTTGAGCCTTGTAAGTATCACTTTCATTACACTTAGCATAAACAATATGACCAAAGGTTGGTGATTACTTTTTAGCTTATTGTCGATTGAGTTGGCTAATTTAGATCATTATAATTATGAAGGGAAGAACTCGTTTTAATTATGTTTATATGAAAAAATAAACATATGGCACTGAGTATTTCATACATTATGTTATCTATGTATTGTATATACATACATTGCATGTTGTATATGTCAAATGAAAAACAAATGTGAAAACTACAGCTAGCAATTAAAAATAAATTATTTAATTAAAAAAATTATATTATTAAGAATACAAAGTAATTCAATATTTTAAAAACCCGCAAAAAATCCGCTGGGTACCAATGCGGGTTTGGTAATTTATTTTTATATGCGGTGCGGGTTTGGTAATGAAAATTAAAACCCGCAACGGGTATGGTGCGGGTTTGGTAATTTATTTACATATGCGGGTGCGGGTTTGGTAATGGAAAACCCGCACCATACCCTACCCACTGCCATCCCTAGCCACAACACACATCATTCCACAATGTTCATGCAAATAAAATTCAATAAATGATTACGAGATGAATGAAAAAAAATGAGAAAGGTGCCCTCAGGTCTAACCTTTTTCGTCGACTCTCGGACTCGCGTTTCACGGTGATCGGAAGGGTTAAAGCTCCGGAACTTTTCTGGTTCACTGGTTTGCATTTTTCCTCGCTGTTTCACTGCTCAAGCTACTGTTTTGATTCTGTTTCGCTACCGTTTACTGTTGTTTTGCTGCTGTATTTTGGTCACTGTTTTTATCACTATTTTAGGCAATTTGTGGACTGTTTTAAGGCTAATGTTTGGGCAGTTTACGGGTTTTTTCTGGACAGTTTTAGGCAGTTTTCTGGGCAGTTTTTAGGTGCAGTTTTGAGTGTTTTCTGGACTTTTTTCAGGGTGAGATTTGCGGCAATTCTGGGCAGTAAATAGGGCTGTTTGTGGTAGGATTGGACTGGTTTTGATGGGCTGTATGCGTGAAGAAGGCCAGGGGATATTATGCGGCTATAAAGGTTATTGTGTGGGTGAAGCTGGTCGGTGTAGTGGGCGTTTGTTGGAAGGCTAGGTGTGTTGTGGCTTTGGTTTATGGTCAGCAGGTGCGTGTAAGGAGGGTACGTGTGGCTTATTTTGTTGAAGCGGCATGAGGCGTGTTTGTTTATTGCAAGGATGGTTTGTGAAGCAACGTGTTTTTGGTTTGGGGGGGTACGTGAGGCGTGATGGTCTGTTGAGTCGAAGGCTTGTGGGTGTAGCGTGAGGGGCTAGTGCGTGGCTGAGTGCTTTAGGGTGACTCATAAGTGAAGTGGCTGTTGATTGATTACGTGATGAAGCTGAGAGTTACGAGATGAGGCTGAGAGTTACGTGATGAAGGGCTATTGCATGAGGTTGTTTAGGGTTTCATGGCTGTGTGTGTTCACGTCTTCCTGTGGTGTGTTTGTAGGGTTTATTATTTTGAGATAGCTGATTGAGTTTGTTTTTTTTTTTTTTTGCAAGAGAGAGAGACGTGTGATTTTGGTTTTGTGGTCGTGAATCAGAGAGAGGAACAAGGGTGAGAAAAGTGTTTCTTTTATAGAAAAAGGCTAGGGTTTCCATGTGCTTGAATAGGAAGGAGACCAATTAGTGTCACACAAGGGAAATCAATTATTTGGTTGGAGACATGTTTTGTTAGATTAGGAATATGATATATTTAATTTGTTTTGTTTTAGGTAGGTGATTTTTTTTATTAGGAAGGGAGATATTTAATTTGTTTTTATTATGAATAAAATTTGTTGATTGATTTTAATTAGGCATGATTTTATTTGATATTTATTTTAATTTGGTATATGATTTTTAGATTAGGAATTTAATTTATTTAATTTAGGAATTAATTAAATTAAATTAAATTTGTTTTAATTTAAATTGGATTTTAATTTGATTAAGTTTAATTGGATTTAATTGTATTTTAATTTAATTTAATTTGATTAGCTTTAATTTAATTTAATTTAATTTGTGACATGTATTTTAAATGTTTTAATTATTTTTTTGATTGGGCTTGGGTGAGATGGGCTTGGTGGGCTAATTGGGCTTGGGTGTGAGGCTAGCAGCAAAACCAGAAATACCGACACCGTTCGAACGCCGATTCGAACGCTACACGAAAGCCCGCAATCTGCTTGACGTTCGAACGTGGTCACGAACGCAGCAGGAACGAAAACAGTGAACTTGTGAAATGAACCTGATGACATACTTATTCTGAATTTCCCCTTCCAATGTCTGTTTCCCGCGACTTCCGTGACATAAAAGGTAGTGCCTCTAAATGAGACTCATCATAGGGACTTATATGCAAAAATGCAGTGCCTACAATTATGCCTAGCGAAATCACTATTCACGTCACTAACGAATTAATTCCAAATTAACTCGTTCGCCCGAATTAAAATCTAATTTCAATTCCGCGTCGAAATCCAATTTCGTATAATATATCGAATATATTAATTTATCGATTAATTCGAAATTAATTGTTTCTCTCTCTTTAATTGATATTTTATCCCAGATAAAATATCTCTGTAATTAATCCTAGATTAATTTTCTCTCTCATTTAATTAATCCCAGATTAATTAAAGTGTGAGTCATACGTCATCGGTGAATCTTCGGGAAGCGACCCATGAGATCCCCGGATATGTTGGCAGTAAATACGGTCGTCGGACTATCTGAACACGTAAGTACCTAGCACTACGTTTAAACCGATTTACAAGACAAGGTTGGCTTCTAGCAAAGCGCCATGCCTACCCAATACTCCAGAAACATGCTTACAGGAATAAGCGATCTATATCAGGCGTAGTATACATAGTATTGTGTATGTCGATCCAGTATCAGATGGTCACGTGCAAGGCCTGGGGCTGGAATTATGTATGCCCCGTACGAAGCACATATCGGATCTCTGGTAAGTAGTCTCTATAATCGGATATACATGACCTAGTCATAATATCCCGATAGTTGCAGCATATAAAAGAACAAGTTATGTATCCTACGTGATCATCATCTTCACTATAACTGAAGTGATACTTTCGTCTTGACATCACACCCAATACACTACGATTCTCAATATACCCAGAAGACGCGTACACAGAACCGTTTAAAGCCCTGGACGACCAAGACCAAAGCATATTGATTGTCGCAAGTATTAGCGGTGCAAGTCTCAGGTTAAGACCAAATACACCTACCCTGAATTCGGACTTCCATGGACACATAGTTATACTACCAATGGAATTTCGAAGGGGTCTATCTAGAGCGAATCTATTTCCCCGTACCATCGGTAAAACACAACCTCCTATTACACTTGCATGAGTATCATATACCCAAATATATGAGAACTATGTCGTTATGCCCTCACAACGCGCACAAATGTAATACTAGTCTTTTACGCATTATCGATGTCCAATCTCGATAATACTCTGACTAGAGATATTTAATGATTTATCCTTCGTGGATTGATACTGTCTCATATCATCTCAATCCAGGAACAAATCATAGGGACCTCCTATCATTTATACATCTTGGTGATCTAATCACAAATGATAAGAGTGCAATCTCCTTTGTCACATAGTTAATTTGTACAACAACACTATGATTTGTACAAATAGTGACGCTATGGGTCATAATTGTCCAACATAAATAACACTCGAAACTGATTTCCGAAGTTATACCACGACCATGGATTTACTAGATCGTAAACACGTGAAGGATGCCTATGCCCTGTACACAGGACTGACAGATCCTCTCTTGATACGCACAGGATATCATGAGCATCAGTCCACACCCAGCGAACAGGCGGAGGTCTGATCTAAATAGATCGGTGACGTGACTGCCATCAAAGTATGGAGGATAACTCATATATCCCATTGTGGTATCTCAAGTCGAATGACCACTATGCTCGCTCAACTCGAGAAGATTCCTATTGACGTTGGTGTACCATCTATTAGGAAATCTTCAGTGAGTCGTTCAGTGTTTATTAAATAAACACCTACATGTCTATACGAGTCTCCCGAGACTCATGGTTCATTGGGATAAACCATACGACCAAGTCACGATATACGACATGTACTGGTCTCAGTGGATTTTACTAACCGACCCTTGTTAGTAAATCTTGACCAGGAACTTTATTTAAGGATATACATCTTATAGTGAGCTTCCCAATTCCAATTACAAACTACGTTATAACTGCGCACTATATTGTAAATCCTAAGGTCTTTGTCTAATATACACGTATCACTAAACCAGATTTAGTTTCAATCTAATCGTAATTAGATCGAATATGTGTATAAAAGACAAGAGGTGCTACCATTAAATAAGTAATATTATGGAAAATAAAATTGCTCGTATTCATGAATCGGACATAAATACGACCCGGATTGGCACTCCGAGCACCAAACCTAACTTCCCCGACCCATAAAGGACGTTCAAGCTGTTACTGGACGTAAAACCAGAGGAAGATGTGCGCCACAATCACAACTACCAGTATATATTGTTTCAATTTATTATTTTGACTTCGTTTACTTTAAATTATTATTTCAATTTAATTTAATTTAATTTACTCTTTTGATTTCCTTTACTTTAATTTTACCGATAATATCTAACCTTTTTTATTTTCATGATCTATTTTACTGTTCATTTGAAAATTGTCATTTTGCAGATACTAATGCTTTATTACTCAGCCTTTTTCAGGATCGAAGCTCTTCATTTCTCTCTTCGACAAATCCAAATAAGAGAGCGTAAAAAATGGAGAAAACTTCAAGACGACGAGTCACTAATATCTGTGTATTTTGTGGATCTAGATTTGAAACTAAACCAAAAATTTTTAAGGCCGTAAAAGAATTGGGTAAATTTATGGCGAAAAGAAACATGCACTTAGTATATGGCGATGACAATCTTGGACTAATGGGATGTATTTCTAAGGTCGTGTAAGAAGAAAACAGTCAAGTTTTAGGAATCATCCCAAAAACTTTGGCGGACGGAAACCCCATCGAAAATCAAATGGAGAAGAATACATTGTCTCAGTAATGTCTGAAAGAATTACTGAAATGATTAATCATTCTGACGCTTTTATTGCTTTACCATATGGGCTGGCACGTTGGAGGAAATATTCATAGTTGCTTCATTGGGAAATTTAAACATTCATCGAAAACTCATTGGACTATTTAATGTAGATCATTTTTCGAATTTCTTTTAGTATTTCTTGAGGATTCTAAAGGACTTGGTTTCATTTCGAAACCGACAAACGATAGTATTCTTACTACAAGAAAAGCTGATGAATTAATCGACCAGCTATTTACCTATGAACCAAAAATTGACCCTATTCTTTCCAAGTTGGACTGGTCAAATAACGATCGTGGGAAGAAGTGTAGAGTGGACTTGAATCTTAATCTGTAATTTTTTTAAATAGTAGTGTTATTGATTCAATTATTTTTCTCACACTAACCATGTGATGTTTTCTAAACTCTATTTCTTCTTATTCAGACATTGGGGACAATGTCTCGATGTGATTGGGGGAATGGATAGTTGACTAGATAGTTTTCATTTTTGTGTTTCATTGTTGTGTTTTTCTTTATCTAAAAAAATATTTTTATTTTTGTGTTGTTGTTTTATAAGAAAAATATTTTTTATGTTGTTTTGTGTGTAAAAAAATTTATTTTTTTGTTGATTTTATTTTGTATTTTTTTCAAAAAAACTATACCCAAATCAACAATAAATTTTTGACTAATTAAGTGGAATTGTTATTCAGAGACGACAATGTAAGGAGTTTTCGCTCCTGAGACGCATCTCAATGTGTTTCGTAACAAGTTATTTTTGTTTCTTTCTTTTTGAATCATTCAAATTTGTGAATTCTCTATAATATTGATGAAGTTTGATTTCCATATGCTCATTTGACAGGTATTATCAACATACATAATAACATATGATCATGAGTTTTAAGTGAAAATTTTATAATATTCAGTTCTCTAGTTTGCTGGAGGTAGCACCTAAGACAATATAATTTTTGTTCTTTAATTCAAAAACTAACTAAGATTTTACTTAGTGACCGATTATATTGTTTTAGCAATCAGTAATTATTCGTGTAAAATGGTAGAACTTGAGTTAGTTTAAAAAAATAATAATAATCAAGCTTTTACTTAGTAATTGGACATCTTGCCTTGGC
This sequence comes from Zanthoxylum bungeanum, assembly GCA_019454045.1. Classification (NCBI taxonomy): domain Eukaryota; kingdom Viridiplantae; phylum Streptophyta; class Magnoliopsida; order Sapindales; family Rutaceae; genus Zanthoxylum; species Zanthoxylum bungeanum. The sequence continues at coordinate 35,665 of SKCR01031198.1, read as the reverse complement.
AAGCAGTGATTGTTCACGTAAAATGATAGAGCTTGAGTTCTTAAAAAAGTGTGAATAAGTTCGATTTCGTAGCATTTCTAACTAGAGCAATTGTTCGTAGAGGTGTTTTAACACTTAGTTGTTGGACAATTATGACCCATAGCGTCACTATTTGTAAAAGATATTGTGGTTTTTGTACAAATTAACTATGTGACAATGGAAATTGCATTTTATCATTTTGTAATTTGATTACTTAAATATATAAATGATAAAAGTCATTATGATTAGTTCCAGATTATTAGATATGAGACAATATCAATCCATAAAGATTTAATCATTAAATATCCCTAGTCGTAGTATTATCGAGACTGGACATCGATAATGCAGAATAGACTAGTATTGCACTTGTGCGTGTTATGGAAGCGTAACAGCATAGTTCTCATATATTTAAGTATTGGATACTTATGCAAGTGTGATAGGAGGTTGTGTTTACCGATGGTATGGAAGCAGCTTCGCTCTGGATAGACCCCTCGGAATCCCATTGGTAGTATGACTATGTGTCTATGGGAATCAGAATCAGGGTAGGTGTATTTGGTCTTAACCTGAGACTTGCATCGCTAGTACTTGCGACAATCAATACGCTTTGGTTTTGGTCGTCCAGGACTTTAACAAATTCTGTGTACGCCTCTTCTGGGTTTATTGAGAATCGTAGTGTATTGGGTGTGATGTCAAGACGAAAATATCACTTCAGTCATATGGAGATGATGATCACGCAGGGATACAGAACTGGTACTCTAATGGGTTGCAACCATCGGGATAATATGACAAGGTCATGATTATCCGATTAAAGAGACTAGTTGCTTGTGATCCGATATATGCTTTGTACGGGGCAGACACTATTCCAGCTCATGCCTTGCATGTGACATCCGATACTGGATCGTAATATGCAATACTACGTATACTACGCCTGACAAAGATTATATATTCCTTTAAGAATATTTCTGGAGAATTGGGTAGGCACGGTGCTTTGCTAGAAGCCAACCATGTCTCGTAAATCGGTAAAAACGTAGTACGAGGTACGCATGTGTTTGGATAGTCCGACGACCGGATTTACTGCCAACATATCCAGGGATCTCATGGGTCGCTTCCCGAAGTTCATCACCGATGACGTATGATTCGAACATAATTAATCTATGATTAATTACGGAGAGATTTTATCTTGGATAAAATACTATTAGAAGAGAGAGAACGATTAATTTGGAATTAATCGATAAAATAATATATTCGATATATTAAATGAAATTAGATTTCATAACGGAATTAAAATTAGATTTTAATTCGGGCAAACGAATTAATTTAGAATTAATTCGCGAGCGACGTGAATAGTAATTTTACTAGGCATAATTTTTTAATTAAATTTGATTTAATTACGTCGCAACGGAAAATTCGTTAATTTGGAATTAACGAACCCGAGTCCGGGAGTGTTTGCGGGCCCACTCGGATTTTGAATTCAAGTGAGGCCCACAAGTCACATCACCTAGTCATTTAATCAACTTTTTGTTGATGGGTTTTGGTGGGTTGTTGGTGACTTGTCCAACACACCAAGTTGGTGAGATGAAAGACATATACCAAATATTGATTTTGGTATATCATTAATTTGTTTTTGGAAATCAAATGGGTTAACAAAAATTCATCTATTTTCTTCTCTCTTCACACGCCACTCTCTCTCTCTCCCAAAAGCTCCCAATGCCGAGAGTTACAAGGAGGGACTAGGGGATTTTTGTTGCAATTTTCTCCATTGCTAGCACATCAAAGAATCATTCAAGGTGATAGGGAAACCATTCCCAAGAGCTTGGAATCCAACTTAAAGCTTGGAGCTTGGAGATCAACTTCAAAGAGGAGATCTTGGAGGACTTCTCAAATGTAAAATTTTATGATCAACACATCCTACAACCGTTCATTGTAAGTATATTTCTGCTATACTTCTTCTTGTATTCACATTATTTTATGCTTAAATTGATCTTGGGATGACCTTAGAAATCCAACAATGGTATCAGAGCCTATTTGAGCATGAAATTTGATTAGGGTTTATATACTAAAATTTGGGTATTTTTTTATTTGAGCATGATTTGATCAAATTGTTTGTTTGAGTATGCTTGTATGTTGATAACTTAGAGTTATGCATAATCAATTTGATGAAAAATTAATTGGATTAATTTTGCCCAAAAATCATGGCTTGGCCGAATGTATATATTCCCTAAAGTCATGGTATTTTTTGTTTTTTAAATCATTGGATGAGTTTAAAGACATGGGATATATTGATTTGTGATTTAATCGGATTGAAATCGAAATCGGATATAAAATCCTTCAAATTGTCGTGACTTGAGAATCATGAAAATGAGTTGATTTTGTTTCAATAATGTTGGACATGTGTTGAAAATATTAATGCATGATTAATTAATTAAATTGATATTTTGGAAATGTTAATTTATATAATTAATTAGTGCAATACACTTTAATTAATTAAATTATGAAATTTGGAATATTAGAATTTAATTAATTGTGCTTAATTTGGAATTGGGCTAAAAATGTTGTATTTGGGCCTAATGGGCTTGGTTGGGCCAAGTTGGTTTAGGACAATTGGATTGGATCCAAATTGGGCCTAAACCATTCCATTAAGTCCAAATATAACAAATGAGCCTTTAAACAATTAATTGGGCCTAATGGGCCAAAATTGATTTCTTTGCAAATAGGGTGATTCCTTAATTGGGCCTTGGTATTTGGGTTTGACCCATATTGACCAAAGCCCATTCCTTAAGAAATTAATTGAAAGCCCATTGGACTTTAATTAAATGAACATTGGATGTTAATTGGGCTTTGAGACCCATTAAGATTAGATTTAGAATCTAAGTCATAAAGGCGCATTAAAAATTTAATTATTTAATTTGGAATTAAATATAGAATTAGAATTGAATACAAATTAAATTAGATTTAAATTGTAGTTCGATATAATTCAAGAATTCGTACTTTGAGTACTTATTCTAAAACGAGTTGGACTCGCGCAAATCAAATCGTTGTTTGAACATTGGATGATCACTTTATTCAAAGATTAATTAATTTGATTAGATTGATTGAATAACATGTTTTGTGTGAATACATGGATGTGTTGTATGAATAATGTATATCAGATGGATATTAGAAGGGAAATGGCAATTTTGGAAATTGTTGTAAATTTAGAATTTATTTAAATTGGACCTGCGTGTCCAGCCTTATCTCTCGATTATTTGTAATTCTCTTCTCACGTAATTCCCCTCAATGTTAATGAGGTTTCTTTAATTTTATTATGTAATTGGGTAGAAGTTAGAATAGTGCTAGCCGGGGAGAGGAAATGGAGTGATTTGTTCTAGGAACAATTTGTGAGATATCCATATGCATATCATTATTAATTTATTTACCGCACCTTATTATGCTTTTAGAATGCATGCTTAAGGGTGTATGATGAGACCTAATCAAAGATAATAAATTGGTTGCCAATTTACGCGAAAAACCCTCAACAAATATTAAGCGTTTTCCTTCCATTGAGTGATTCATTCTCAAGACCCAAGATTGGCACTGGTTTGTTGGCCAAAGTCAAGACCTTTTTCCATCACGGATGTGTTTGAATCATGAAGGCTTTGTTCCATATCGTATATCTTGTCCAAGTTGTGATTTTTTGGCCAAATTCAAGATCACTTCTTGTCCATCGACATCGATTACGAAGCTTTCCAAAGTCAATGGGTTCCGCTTAACTGGAATCATTAAGCTTGTTGTGCCAAAGCCAATGCTTAGTTGATTCAGAGGAAAATGTTAGGAAAATATATTGGATATATTGGCATATATATTGTATATATGTTTCGGACTTGGAGGTCCACCTACTGGATCTAGGAATTGGATGAGATCCAATTGATCTTAGAGATCTACCTAGTTAAATATCATACAGCTTGTTGGCCAAAGTCAAGGTTGTGTTTAACAGGATCCTAGCCCACTAGGAAACTAGGTTTCCCGAGTACTCAACAGAGGGTTAGAGGCTCGCCGAAAAATAGTGGGAGGCCAGTATTGAATTTGCAATTTCGTTCAAATACTTGGCTTTACGCGCTTTCAAATTATTTCGTCAATTATAAATATTTATTAGTTGGACTAATATTTTATTATTTTTCTTGTAACAGTTGGACTGTACCCATACATCGTTAATTGAATAGTTTGACTATTGCAATTAAGATGACAAGAAAGTTAAACATTAGAGATATTATCATGGGCGAAAATGTCTTTAATGGCGCAAACTTTCAATATTAGGACATGAATCTCAGGATTGTCCTGGGATCCGAGAAGTTACTCTATACTATAGAGAGACCTCTTGGGCCTAAGCCTATATCTGATCAGATAGTTGAGCTAGAGCTTTGGAAGACTCATAACGATGACAACTTCACTGCTCAATCTATAATGCTTGCTGCTATGACTCAAAAATTCCATCGTCAGAACAAGGGATTGGATCCCTATAATATGATGGCGAAGTTGCATGATCTTCATCGATCTAATCTTAGATCGCAGAGATATAAATTGCAGAAGAAGCTCTTTCATGCACGCATGTCAGAGGGTACATCTGTTGAGCACTGTAGGCATTGCATTTTTGCATGTGAAACCCGATGATGAGTCTCATTTGGAGGCACTACCTTTTAAGTCGCGGAAACCGCGGGAAACAGATGTCGGAAGGGAGGAGTCAAGAATTGACTCATAGTCGGATTAAGTTCGCTGGGTGTTCCGTTTTAAAATTTATTCTCGGCCCAAAACCCCGCAAATCACTTAAACTTAGTCCAAGCCCAATCCAAAGAAATAATTAATGTATGTCACAAATTAAATAATTAAAACATCAAAACACCTAGCCAAGCCCACCCACCTAACCAAGGCCCACACGCCCATAGCCTTTAATACACACCCCAAATTAAATAATTATTAATTAATTAAAACATTAACTAGATAAAATATTAATTATATTAATTAAATAATAAAATATTTACCAAACAAAATAAGTATATGCCTAATTTAAACTAATCAAATATATTAACTTCCTAATCTAATAAAATATTTACTAATTAAAAATATTTGACTTCCTAATCAACACCAATCTAATATTACAACTTCCTAATTTAAAATATTTTGTCCCCCCTCAATCTTGTGTACACCATTCTTGAAACTCCTAAATTATAAACCAAGATCCCTCCTTGTGAGACAAAGACAAACCCTAGCTCTCTTCTATATAAAATGCACTAACCTAGCCACCTCTCCTCTCGAATCTCTCTAGCCCACGCCCAAGACCTCTCCACTCTCTCACATTGCACAAAAATCACAAACAAAATAACAAACCTCTTCACGCATAAACCTAGCCACAAAGCCCCCATGCTCACGTTTTTCTACCTCACACACACTGCTCACTGACCACATACAAACCGCCTTTCACACAGCAAAATAGCTCCCTCCAGCGAGTTAATAAACACTTCAAACAAACCAATAGAAACTCAAGCACCAGCCCTCGACAGCCCCACAAATCTGCCTCACGCCAAGACCCTCACTACCTCCATTCACTGCCGTATACTGCCCTAAAAAACATAGCCCTCCATTGCCGAGTTCCAGCCACCATTCACAGCCCTAAAACACACTTAAAATAAGCCTCAAATACAGCCCCAAAGTCGCACAAAACCCCCCAAAAGCAGCTCCAATCAGCGCCCAAACCAGTCCCTGAAAACACCCCACTGCACACTGCACCAGTGAACTGCCGCAGTTCACCTTCTGTTCTGGTCAGTTTTTGTTGCGTCCTTAGCCCACAAAACAGTCCTAAAATCACCTAAACACCATCCCAAAAATCTCCATAAGTTTCCCTAAAAAACACAAAATATCTGCACAATAAGCCTCCCAAAAACGCAAAAAACAGCCCCTTAAAACACAAAACGTGACCTGAAACAGTGAGCAGAAAACACCGGAGAAACAGCAGCAAAGTGAAGCCAAAACAGCGAGGAAAACAGTGGAACAACAAGTTAAGACGCTAAGCTAGTGAACCGGAAGAATAAGGAGCTTTTACCCCTTCCGATCTCCGCGAAACGCAAGTCCGAAGACGACTTAAAAGGTTAGACCTGAGGGTACCTTTCACACTTGTTTTTTTATTTGATTTTTATTGATTCTTTTAATTGTGTTTTACTTATTTATTGAATATTGTTTGCATGTGATGTGTGTTGTGGCCATTGATTGAAACGGAAAATACGTCGTCTCTCGTGGTATATAGGATGGAACCCCAAACGTAAATTCCTAGCCGATTCCGAATGGACGGTAGTGCGGTCTGTACTTGGGATACAACTCCACGTACCACTTGAGTAAACGGTGTATATTTCGCTTTATGTTATTTTGATTATTCTCACTTCATTATTCCGTCTTTTAATTTCCGCATGTTATTTATTATGTTATGATGTGATTGAGCGCATGGGCTTAGTAAGTGGAATGAAAGATCCCCTATGGGGAAGGGTTAAAGCCCTTTACCACGATGCTTTGGCCGCGCCGGTTGATGTGTGTTCGGTTGAATGCAAGACACGTTCAATCGGACATATTAAGTTTGATATGATTGTCTTTATTTTTGTATGTATGATGCGATCGAGCGCATGGGCTTAGTGAGTTAGTCCAAAGGTCCTCTATTTGAGAGACGAAGAGCCTAAAAGGCCACCTTTGTGACACTACTTTGCCGCGCCGGACGAAGTGTGTCTGGGTTGAATGTACGTTCAATCGGGCATACGAAGTCCTATACTTTTATTGTCTTTATTTCATGTATTGTGATGTGACGCGCATGGGCTTAGTATGTTGGTCTAAAGGTCCTCTCTTTGAGAGACAAAGAGCCCCAAAAGGCCACCTTTACGGCAGTACTTCGCCGCGCTCCTTTATTTTGTTGTTTAGTATGACGTCTTCTTACATGACCATGCATCATATCACATTGCGCATGGGCTTAGTATGTTGGTCTAAAGGTCCTCTCTTTGAGAGACAAAGAGCCTAAAAGGCCACCTTTACGGCAGTACTTTTCCGCGCCTCTTTTATTTAGTTATTCGCTTCATAACGTCTTTTTGAAAATTCATGCATCATATTGCATTGCGCATGGGCTTATCAAGTGAGATTAACGGTCCTCCACTTTGAGGGGTGAAAATGCTTGAAAGCTACCTTTGCTACAATGATTTGCCGCGCCCCTTAATCTGTTGTTATGTACGAGAACTCATATATTCATCTGTTCATGTATGTGTCATGTCGTTTACTGCATTTTGGAGGTCACTACTATAACCCCGTTCGAACGCGTTCCGAAATGCCGCACGAACGCATGTTTTCTGTCTGGTCCCGTTCGAACGCGTTATCAAACGCTATACGGACGCGAACCTTCTGTCTACCGTTCGAACTCGTTTACGAACGCTACACGAACGCGAATACACTGAATTGAGTCATTTTCATCACATGTGCGTCTGTGTCTATATCTATCTTCTTTTGCACCACGTCATAGCATGCTCACTTTAATGCCTAATTACATCCCTAAGCGTCTTTTTGCATTACGTACTTAGTTGACTCCTTTATTTGTGCATGGACATGTAATGGCTATTTGTTGAAATCAAATGTTCGCCATTATTTGATTCGCCTTTATGTGTGCTTGTGTGGTTAGTGTGTGCTTTTGTTTCCATGAATACAATATGCCAATGAAGTTGTATGTTCGTTGCTACTTTGAGGCATTTTCAAGCATGCAATCTTAGATGTGAGATATATGCAAATTTAGGTGTAAGTTTTATTTTTGCGCATGTGGATTTAGAAGTATGATACTCTTGGAAATAAGTGTTACTTAAGCTTGATTAAATTATTACACAAATCCTTTCATTACAAGTGACATAAGTAAGGGACCATTCCGAACCCAACGGTTTGAGGTCTTCCCTTGCGAGGGGTGAGTGCGGCCTTAAATCTCATTTTCCCGGTTCAAACCGGGTGGCGACTCCATTATTCTCCGGTTTAGTCCCCCGTGGCTACTCCGTACTCCCGACCGGGCCGCGAGCCCGGGACAGCATGCGTCACCCAGTTTCTGTGTTCCCACAGTCTGGCGACTCCACTAAGGATAGAGAATCGGCCCCGAAATATTGTCTTGTAATGTTTGTATTTATGTTCTAATTGACCGTGTCTATAGTGGATAAAATGGGGGTTTAATCAAAGGCATTTTGAGGCTAGGTAATGGTTTGGTGTCTTCCTTCACTCACTACCTTTCTAGAAGGAAAAGCTGTGAAGGCACCTAGATAGCCATCTACTCGTAGCCTATTGTGATGGACTAATTTGGAGGACTCGTTGTTTATTCCTGACACTAAGCGATAAGAGCCTAAGAGACTTGGGTATTTAAGTGAGCCTCGCTCCACCTTCCCTCTGGGGAATCTACAACGGGAAATCCATTTGACAGTCAGTCACACACCATAGCTCATTGGCACGTACCTTAGTGTATAAAAAAAGGGTGCGCTCACTTGGTTGCTCGAACCCTTGATTGGGGAGACCTAGTTGTGGGACATCCTTCGCCGATGAGAGCCTTTGTCTACACTCCTGCGAGTCCACCCATAGATCGGGATCGTATGGTTAAAGTAACAATTATTTCCTTGAGTATGAGCTTGTGGACCATCCTCATTTGGATGCAGTTGGACTATTGTCATAAATGCGAACTTGCTGGGCCATTTAAACTGGGGCGAGTTCGTACCTTATGACCATTGGGCCCAAAGCCTCTGAAATATTGATGGGCCATTCTGTAGAAATTATTACTCTATATTTACATTATCTTTCTTTTATGTTTGTGTTTGGGAACATCATCGTTTGGATCCATTTGGACCATTTGTCATGAGATATGGGCTTGTTGGGCCATTTAAACTGGGACAAGAACATATTTTATGACAATCGGGCCAAAGGCTTCTAAGTGTTGATGGGCCACTTTGTGCTTGTGTTCAAAACATTACCATTTGGATTTAGTTGGGCTCCTTGCCATGAGATGTGAACTCGTTGGGCCATTTAAACTGGGACGGGTTCACTCATATGACAGTTAGCCCATAAGCTTCTAAAATGATAATGAGCTGATTTGTTTGAAGATTTTAGTTGATTCAATATGTTATATATGTTACATGCATCTCATGCACCCCCATGCATACATACATCATGCTAACCCTTGTGTTCAAAAAGCCATCATAGATTCCCGTTGGGTTAGGGAAGAGAGAAGACTCACTAAAAGACCGGTAAAAAAATATGAGTACATCCGATAATGAAGTATCCCGAATAGATCAGTTGGAAAATGGTTTCGCCAAGATTACTGAACAATTGCAAGCCTTAACTACTACCATAAAAGATATGGCTGTGCCCCGTGCTGGGGGAAACTCTGAGAATGTAAGATGTGAGGAGCCTCCGAATGGGTTGGGGGATGATATCCCCACTTTTGATGATGACATGGGAGAGTATGCAACAGGCAAAGTGATTGGGTCTCAGGCAGAATTTCAGAAGGTTCGGGATCAGGTTGAAATAGTTACCCGCAAAATGAGGGGTAAACATGAAGAGTTGTTAGATTATGAGGCAATGACCTAATGGAGAACAGCTGCCAGCTCAGTTTAAAATGCCCGACATAGCCAAATTTAATGGGAATGGAGACCCGAGAGTCCATCTGCAGCAATATGTCTCAGTCATGAGTTCAGTGGTCCTATCACAATTGTAAGTTTTATTTTTGCGCATGTGGATTTAGAAGTATGATACTCTTGGAAATAAGGGTTACTTAAGCTTGATTAAATTATTACACAAATCCTTTCATTACAAGTGACATAAGTAAGGGACCATTCCGAACCCAACGGTTTGAGGTCTTCCCTTGCGAGGGGTGAGTATGGCCTTAAATCTCATTTTCCCGGTTCACACCGGATGGCGACTCCATTATTCTCCGGTTTAGTCCCCCGTGGCTACTCCGTACTCCCGACCGGGCCGCGAGCCAGGGACAACATGTGTCGCCCAATTTCTGTGTTCCCACAAGCACCATGTGTCGCAGATGATTGCTGACTTTGAGCAGCTGGGACAGATGGGCATTGTCTTCGAGGCTGAGACTTCAATAGATTTGATCTTACAGTCTCTCTCCGACACTTGGAGTAGGTTCATCATGAACTACAATTGATGAACCAAGACCATACTCTAGGAGAGTTAATGTCCACACTGCGCGAAACAGAAAAAAAGCTCCTAAAGGGCAAGAAGCGTGAGGCGCACTTCGCTTCAATATCTCAATCTCCCAAGGCTTGGCCTAAGGCGACTGGAGGTGTAAAGAATAAGAAGAATAAGAAAGGCAAGGCCAAATCGTCAAAACCTTCTGGGAATGGTAAGGACAAATCCCAAGATGTATGTCTACAGTACGGGAAGCGGGGTCACTGGAAGCGTGACTGCCTCGAGTATAAGGCACACATGAAGGAAATCAAAGCGGGCAAAGCACCGGCTTCAGGTATGTTTGTTATAGAAATAAACATGTCTACTACTAGTTTTAAAAATTGGATTTTTGATTCTGGTTGTGGTACTCATATATGTACTGATGTGAAGGATCTGCAGATTAGCAGGAGACTGGCCTCAGCAGAGATTGACCTCCGCGTTGGAAATGGGACACAAGTCGCCGTTTTGGCCGTTGGCACTTTTGTTTTGGAACTGCCCTCGGGGAATGTACTTAAACTTTCAGACTGTTATTATGTACCTAGTTTGACTAGGAATATTATTTCTGTATCTATGTTAGCCCAATGTGGGTATACTTTTGTATTTAGAAACACTGGGTGTTTTATGTATAAAAATGATATGGAGATTTGCACTGCTGATGTAAATAATGATCTTTATATTTTGAATATAAATCAATCTCAAACATATAATGTAACAAACAAAAGGCTTAAATTAAGTAACAAAGATGAAGCTTATATGTGGCATTATCGTCTGGGACATATTAACAAGACTCGCATATCCACACTTTCGAATAGTGGGTACTTGGACGGATTTGATCCAAATTCATATGACGTCTGCGAATCTTGTTTATTAGGCAAAATGCCTAAATCACCTTTTAGCGGTAAAAGTGCACGTGCCACCGAACTGTTAGCCCTCGTTCATAGTGCGGCCTTAAATCATTTTCCCAGTTCACACTAGGTGGCGACTCCATGTTATTTCCCCGGTTTAGTCCCCCGCGGGCTACTCCGTACTCCCAACCGGGCCGCGAGCCTGGAACAGCGTCGCCGATTTCTGTATCATACAGTCTGGCGACTCTACTGGGGATAGATAATCGGCCCCAAAATAATGTCTTGTAATGTTTGTGATTTGTGCTTTAGTTAACTGTGTCTACCGTGGGTTGAAGGGGTTTAATAAAATGCATTATTAAAGCTAGGTAATGGTTTGGTGTCTTCCTTCATTCACTACCTTTCCATAGCTGGGAGGAAAAGCTGTGAAGGCACTTAGATAATCATTTACCCGAAGCTTACCGTGATGGACTAATTTGGAGGACCTATTGGTTATTCCTGTCACTGAGGCGATAAGAGCCTAAGAGGTTTGGGTATTTAAGAGAGTTCGCTCCACCCTCCCGCTGGGGAATCTTCAATAGGAAATCCATTTAACAGTCAGTCACGCACCATAACTCGTTGGCACATACCGTAAGGTATAAAAAAAGTGCGCTCACTTGGTCACTCGAACCCTTGAGTGGGGAGACCTAGTTGTGGGCAATCCTTCGCCAGCGAGAGCCTTTGTCTACACTCCCGCAAACCCACAAATAGACCATAGTTGTATGACCAATAGAAACTATTTCCTTGTGCGTGTGTTTAGGGACCATCATCATTTGGATTCAGTTGGACTTCTTGTCAGAAATGCGAACTTGTTGGGACATTTAAACTGGGATGAGTTCGTATCTTATGAAAATTGGGCTAAAAGTTTCTAAAATGCCGATGGGCCACTTTGTAGAAATTGTTTCTTTATGCTTGTGTTTAGGGACCATCATCATTTGGATTCAGTTGGACTTCTTGTAAGAAATGAGAACTTGTTGGGCCATTTAAACTGGGACGAGTCTGTGCTTTATGGCAATTGGGCCAAAAGCTTCTAAAATGCCAATGGGCCATTTCGTGTTTAGGCCTTTTATCATTTGAAGTTGTTTAGCCATGTTATCGCAAAAGTGTAAACCTGTTAGGCCTTTTCAACTGGGACAATTTTGCACCTCGCAATAGTATGATTGAATGCTTTAAAATGATAATGGGCCGACTTATATATTCTAAACATCGCACGCATCTCATGCATCTCATGCATACACGCATCATGTTAACCCATGTGTCTTAAAAGCCATCATAGATATCCGTTGGGTTAGAGATTAAAAATAAAAAGCTTGTCAAAGAAGAGTTTAGCAAACATGGATATTGGGGAAAAGGAAACTGAGAAACAGAAAAATTTACGGCAAGGATAAAAAGACCATTGTGAAAAAAGAAAAGAAAAAAATGAAAAAGAAATGAAAAAAAAAAGAGAAAAATTGATTGTTTTAGTCCTTAATAGTTAGGCATAAGTCCGATGATGAAATTGTTTGCTCCAGGGTGAAACCTTAGAAACAATAAAGTGCGAGAGGTACTCTCATCCGATTTTTTGAGTAGTTGATCTTGACTAGGCTCGCGAGCACTTTACGGGATCTTAGCAATGGAAGCCTGAGTGGTCGGCAAAATGACTAGTTGAAGAGATGGCGGATCAGTGAATGACCGTTTGCCTGGATGTCCATCCTGGTTTACTTATGCTATGATATATGATATGGTTCGAAACGAAGAAAAGTCTCTGAAAAGAAAAAAGAAAAAATAGACCACCTATAACCGATAAACGTGAAGCTACCCATGGGCGAGTATTAGGACCACTATGAGGAGAAATGATACCTTAAAAGGTAGGTGTGCTGAAAAAAAAAAAAGAAAAAAAAAAAGAAAGTTCAAAATGGAAAAAAAGAAAAGAGAGAGAGAAAAAAAAACTATATCATGTTGAGTACGAGGAAGTAAGAACAACGTATGATCAAGACATCTAGGTTGGTTTGACCCATTGATCCCAATTCTTCGAGACAAAATCATCGAGTTGGCTTACTTAAGGATTAAGCTGCGAAAGAGCCTTGGCACACACACACTAGGAGTCTAGTTCAGATCACTCATGCAGACGATCAGATTTGAGTATATTAAGTACTTTGAAGGTTCTTTGGGTTCGACGCGAAGCATCCGTTGAGGAAAAAAAATGTGTTTAGCTATCAGGACTATCTCGTGAGAAGCAATACAGCATGTTGATATGCAACATCATATCAGTATAAGTTTGGGGGCGAGGCCCACATCAGTATCAGTTTGGGGGCGAGACCCACATCAGTATCAGTTTGGGGGCAAGACCCACATCAATATCAGTTTTGGGATGAACCCAGGGTTGAGGCCCACATCAACATCGGTATCAGTTTTGGGGATGAGTCCCAGGGTCGAGGCCTACATCATCAGCAATTTTGGAACATCACATCACATGATCTACTTTGGCTGAGTGCAAGCAAAGAAGAACAGAAAGCTAAACCGAGTCTGAGGGCGACCAGTCTACCACCTCGCGAATAAGGGACATAATGGAATCTTGAGTCATAAGACCAAAGAAAACTGAGCAATCACCAGAGTAGAATCGACAGAAAGGAACTATGAGCAGGCCCAAGGGGCGACCAAAGAATTTTGCAGGCAAATGGCAACAAGGAGCACAAGGAAGGCCTAACCCATCGGAATAGGAAACATATCCATGCATACATGTATACATATCACATACATGCAATTTTTGTTTTGTATTCGCAGGTTTGTAGCGGAAAAGACCATCTAATCAAGTAACGGTTCAAAAATGAGCCACATTATCGCACAACACGGTTCGGAAATGGACCACAACAGATGCCAAAAATGGCGCTCCAAAATGGAGCACACACACGACAGATGCCGAAAATGACGCTCCAAAATGGAGCACATACAACAAGATGCCGAAAATGGCACTCCAAAATAGAGCACACACAACAGATGCCGAAAATGGCGCTCCAAAAATATAGCACACACAACAGATGTCGAAAATGACGCTCCAAAATGGAGCACACACTACAGATGCCGAAAATGGCGCTCTAAAATGGAGCACACACAACAAGATGCCGAAAATGGCGCTCCAAAAATGGAGCACACACCACAGATGCCGAAAATGGCGCTCCAAAATGGAGCACACACAACAGATGCCGAAAATGGCGCTCCAAAATGGAGCACACACGACAGATGTCGAAAATGGCGCTCCAAAAATGGAGCACACACAACAGATGCCGAAAATGGCGCTCCAAAAATAGAGCACAGTTCGAAAATAGACCACCAGATCAACTCAGTTCGAAGCAGCAGACAAGTCAGGTGGCAGCTGGCGAGCCAGGTAAGTAAAAATGCATTGCATAACTTTGATAGGATTGTCATTGTCACACACTGCACAAGTCCCATCAAAGTGGGGGCGACTGTAGGCACTGCAATTTTTCATATAAGTCCCGATGATGAGTCTCACATGGAGGCACTACCTTTTAAGTTGTGGAAGTCGCGGGAAACAGACGTCGAAAGGGAAGAGTCGGAAATTGACATCTTATTGGATTTAATTCGCTTGTTTAGCTTCGGGTTTGCTTGTTGGACCTCCATTTTAAAACACATCATTGACCCAAACCCCCGCAAGACACACACCAAGCCCACACACCATCAAGCCACACACCAAGCCCACCAAAATAAGCCAAGCCCACGCCCAAAGACCAAAGTCACGCCCATGCCTTCCAAAATAACAAAAATCACACATTAAACACATGTTAAAATCAAGACAAATCACCTTCCCTAATTAAAAAATACAAATCAAATCTCATCAAACACTTTCCTAATTTAATTAAATCATATCCCTAATCAAAAGAGAAGAAATCAAATCAAATTAAATCACATCCCTAATTAAATAGATTTTTCTTTATCACATACTAATTAAGAAGATACCCCCCATAATTACAATATTCTTTCTCTATTCCCATAAGGTAAACCCCAACACTTGCCTATAAAAAGAAACACAAACCCAACTCTTTGATCCCTAGCTCATTCACGCCCCCCCTCTATTCCCTAGCATTCACGCATCAGCCCCACACAGCAAGCCTCCATTCACCTCACAAACCACTCACTGCCTTCAACACATCCCCATAACTATTCACGCCAAAACCCTTCACGCATCAGCCCCTCACAGCAAGCAATTCACGCTCCTCTCACACTCATATAAACCCTAAACTAATAACCCCTAACGAGTCCCAACTTCACGCACCAAAAGCCTCATTCAACAGCTCCACTCACGCCCATTACCCATTCAGCCCTTCACTCACGCTAAAGCACCTTCAATTCAGCCCTCCACTCATGCAAATAACCCCCCCCCCCCACAAACTGCTTCAATTCACGCAAATAACAGCTCCACACAGCCCCCCTAAAATACCCCAAAACAGTCCCAAAAAACTGTACAACCGGAATACCAAAAACTGCAATAAAAACAGTCCGAAAACCTCACAAAACAGCCCCAAAACAGCCCCTGAAATAGCCCCTGAGACAGCCCATGTAACCACCGAAAATACCCCTAAAATAGCCCCTGAGACAGCCCTTGTAACCACCGAAAATACCCCTGAAACAGCCCCTAAATCACGCCCAAACCATGACCAGAAACAGTCGAGTAAAACAGCAGCCCGAAACAGCGAAGCAACGAAGGAAATCTAAAAACCACTAAATCGGAAAAGTTACGGAGCGTCAACCCTTCCGACAACCGTGAAATGCACTTCTAAGAGACAACTTAAAAGGTTAGACCTGAGGGCACCCTTTGTTATATTTTATTTTGTCGTCCTGGAAACGGCATGCTCGGTTGGACGTGGAATACGTCGAACCGGGTATGCCAAGTCCTATATTGAAAACGTTCGAGTTCTTTGGCCACATATTTATTGTCCCGCATTTATTTCGCATTATTAGCCTTTTATTATTTTGCATTATTAGCCTTTTATTATTTCGCATTTAATTTCCGTTTATTGTTGTTTTATTATTCCGCATTTACTTATTTAATATGTTCATGAGATTTTGTGCTTGCCGTTATGTCGATTTACTTTTATGCATGCAAACTTAGATATATGTTCTACTTTTATATATGTAAACTTAGATATAGGTTATATGCAAACTTAGATGTAGGTTATTGTTGCGTAGACTTGGTTAGATTATTGCACCAATCCATTCATTACAAGTGGCATAAGTAAGGGACCATTCTGAACCCAACGGTTTGAGGTCTTCCCTTGCGAGGGGTGAGTGCGGCCTTAAATCATTTTCCCAGTTCACACTGAGTGGCGACTCCATGCTATTTCCCCGATTTAGTCCCCCGCGGGGTACTCCATACTCCCAAACGGGCCACGAGCCTGGAACAGCGTCGCCGATTTCTGTGTCCTACAATCGCGTTATTGTTATGTGTATATTATGAGACACAACTCGGAAACCTTTGAGAAATTCAAAGAGTTTCGACACGAAGTATAAAAACAGACCGACAAAAGTATTAAGACATTACGGTCGGACCGTGGTGTCGAATACTTAAGCAATGAGTTTCTTGATTACTTGAAAGAATATGGTATTCTTTCACAGTGGACTCCTCCCGGAACACCGCAATTAAATGATGTGTCCGAACGGAGAAACCGAACTTTGTTAGACATGGTAAGGTCTATGATGAGTCGCACAGAGCTACCTATTTCCTTCTGGGGATATGCATTGAACAGTGAAATACTTATTTTGAATAAGGTTCCGTCAAAGTCTGTTCAACAGACTCCATATGAAATATGGACAGGAAAGAAACCGGGTTTCTCATTCCTGAATATTTGGGGATACTGGGCATACGTCAAACGTTTGGAAGGTACCAAACTAGAATCCAAATCGGATAAATGCCTATTTATAGGATATCCTAGGGAAACCAAAGGATATTACTTCTATCACCCACAATAGAACAAAGTATTTGTTGCTCTACATGCGGTTTTCCTTGAAAAGGAATTCCTAAATGCAGTGGTAAGTGGGAGGAAAGTAGAACTCGATGAAAATCGGAGTGATATTATTCCTGGCACATAATCCTTAATGGAACATGAACAGTTCATCAAGGATGAAACTATACCATAATCTTCGAATACACAAGAACCGCGTAGGTCGGAGTGAGTCAGAAAAACAACCTGAGAGGTATGGGTTTCTGATCTCACCTAATGTCGATATTAATCTAATTGAGGAAGACGAACCGGCTACGTATGAGGAAGCGATACATGGTATCGACTCCGATTTATGGCAAGAGGCCATGAAGTCCGAAATGGATTCCATGTACACCAACCAAGTTTGGACACCGGTTGATGCACCTGAAGGCGTAAAGCCTATTGGTTGCAAATGGGTCTTCAAGAGGAAGACCGACATGGATGGCAACGTACAAACGTACAAAGCTAGGCTTATAACGAAAGGGTATCGTCAACGACATGGTGTCAATTATGACGAAACTTTTTCACCCGTTGCCATGATAAAATCCATTCAGATTATGCTTGCTATTGCTGCATATCTCAATTACGAGATATGGCAGATGGACGTCAAAACCATTTTCCTTAACGGAAACCTTTTGGAGGATGTTTATATGCAACAGCCTGACGGTTTTGTCGTACCAAGACTTACAAACAAGGTTTGTAAATTAAATCGATCTATTTATGGATTGAAGCAAGCATCACGTTCTTGTAACCAACGGTTTGATGAGATCATAAAAGAATATGATTTCGTTCAAAACGAGGATGATCCTTGTGTATATAAGAAGATTAGTGGGAGCGTACTGACATTCATTATCCTTTATGTTGATGATGTATTGCTTATTGGCAATGACATTCCCATGTTAACATCGGTGAAAGCTTGGATTTCATTAAAATTCTCCATGAAGAATCTGAGAGAAGCAACCTTTATTCTAGGAATAAAGATCTACCGGGATAGATCTAGAAAGCTGCTTGGACTCTCCCAAAGCACGTACATTGACAAAGTGTTGAAGAGATTCAATATGGATCAGTCCAAGATGGGACTGTTGCCAGTGTCACATGGCGTCACTCTATCTAAGGACATATGTCCTAAAACTCAAGATGAGAGAGACAACATAAGTCGGATCCCGTTCACCTCGGCAGTCAGATCGATCATGTATGTCATGATATGTACGCGACCTGATGTCTCGTATGCTTTGAGCATGTGTAGTCGCTATCAGGCCGATCCAGGTGATGGTCACTGGATGGCGGTTAAGAATATCCTTAAGTATCTTAGAAGAACTAAGGATGCTTTCTTAATCTATGGAGATGGAGAACTTGAGGTAACTGGGTTTACCGATGCAAGTTTCCAAACCGATAAAGACGATTGTAAGTCGCAATCCGGGTACATATTTTGTTTGAATAACGGAGCAGTAAGCTGGAAATCTTCCAAGCAAGAGACTGTTGCCGATTCAACAACAGAAGCGGAGTACATTGCTGCAGCCGAAGCAGCAAAAGAGGCAGTTTGGATCCGTAAATTCCTAATTGGATTAGGAGTAGTTCCGTTAGCAGCTGAGCCCATTCCATTGTATTGTGACAATAACGGGGCTATAGCGCAGGCTAAGGAACCAATGTCTCATCAACGATCCAAGCATGTTCTTCGACGTTTCCATCTGATTCGTGAGATCATACATCGTGGCGATGTGAAGATCGAGAAGGTCGCATCAGAGGACAATATTGCAGATCCGCTGACGAAAGTTATTCCTCAGCAAAAGTTTGAGCGACATGTACATAGTTCAGGTGTTAGATGCTTGAGTGACTGGCTATAGGCCAAGTGGGAGATTATTGGATAATTATGACCCATAGCGTCACTATTTGTAAAAGACATTGTGATTTTTGTACAAATTAACTATGTGACAATGGAAATTGCATTTTATCATTTTGTAATTTGATTACTTAAATATATAAATGATAAAAGTCCTTATGATTAGTTCTGGATTATTAGATATGAGACAATATCAATCCATAAAGGTTTAATCATTAAATATCCCTAGTCGTAGTATTATCGAGACTAGACATCGATAATGCGGAATAGACTAGTATTGCACTTGTGCGTGTTATGGAAGCGTAACAATATAGTTCTCATATATTTAAGTATTGGATACTTATGCAAGTGTGATAGAAGGTTGTGTTTACCGATGGTACGGAAACAGCTTCGCTCTGGATAGACCCCTCGGAATCCCATTGGTAGTATGACTATGTGTCTATGGGAATCCGAATCAGGGTAGGTGTATTTGGTCTTAACCTGAGACTTGCATCGCTAGTACTTGCGACAATCAATACGCTTTGGTTTTGGTCGTCCAGGACTTTAACAGGTTCTGTGTACGCCTCTTCTGGGTTTATTGAGAATCGTAGTGTATTAGGTGTGATGTCAAGACGGAAGTATCACTTCAGTCATATGGAGATGATGATCACGCAGGGATACAGAACTGGTACTCTAATGGGTTGTAACCATCGGGATAATATGACAACGTCATGATTATCCGATTAAAGAGACTAGTTGCTTGTGATCCGATATATGCTTCGTACGGGGCAGACACTATTCCAGCCCAGGCCTTGCATGTGACATCCGATACTAGATCGCAATATGCAATACTACGTATACTACGCCTGACAAAGATTATATATTCCTTTAAGAATATTTCTGGAGAATTGGGTAGGCACGGTGCTTTGCTAGAAGCCAACCATGTCTCGTAAATCGGTAAAAACGTGGTACGAGGTACGCACGTGTTCGAATAGTCCGACGACCGGATTTACTGCCAACATATCCAGGGATCTCATGGGTCGCTTCCCGAAGATTCACCGATGACGTATGATTCGAACATAATTAATCTAGGATTAATTACGGAGAGATTTTATCTGGGATAAAATACTATTAGAAGAGAGAGAACGATTAATTTGGAATTAATCGATAAAATAATATATTCGATATATTAAATGAAATTAGATTTCATAACGGAATTAAAATTAGATTTTAATTCGGGCAAACGAATTAATTTAGAATTAATTCACGAGCGACGTGAATAATAATTTTGCTAGGCATAATTATTTAATTAAATTTTATTTAATTACGTCGCAACGGAAAATTCGTTAATTCGGAATTAACGAACCCGAGCCCGGGAGTGTTTACGGGCCCACTCGGATTTTGAATTCAAGTGGGGCCCACAAGTCACATCACCTAGTCATTTAATCAACTTTTTGTTGATGGGTTTTGGTGGGTTGTTGGTGACTTGTCCAACACACCAAGTTGGTGAGATGAAAGACATATACCAAATATTGATTTTGGTATATCATTAATTTATTTTTGGAAATCAAAGGGGTTAACAAAAATTCATCTTTTTTCTTCTCTCTTCACACGCCACTCTATCTCTCTCAAAAGCTCCCAATGCCGAGAGTTACAAGGAGGAACTAGGGGATTTTTGTTGTAATTTTCTCCATTGCTAGCACATCAAAGAATCATTCAAGGTGATAGGGAAACCATTCCCAAGAGCTTGGAATCCATCTTAAAGCTTGGAGCTTGGAAATCAACTTCAAAGAGGAGATCTTGAAGGACTTCTCAAAGGCAAAATTTTGTGATCAACACATCCTACAACCGTTCATTGTAAGTATATTTCTGCTATACTTCTTCTTGTATTCACATTATTTTATGCTTAAATTGATCTTGGGATGACCTTAGAAATCCAACATTAGTGTCCTAAGGCCAACTGGTCCAGGAGACACTGGCCCAAAGCTCGTTCTCGCTACATGGGTTAAAGAGAAAACTTAAGGGAATCGAATACTTTTTTGACATATGAGATTCGAGTAATTAAGTCTGTAGGGGTATCTTAACACCTAATGCCTTAAAGCCAACTGGTTTGGGAGTCACTGACTCAAAATTCGTTATAAGGATTGAAGATGTATTATCCAAAAAGACTATTTTTTATTTATAAATAATTTCACATTGCCAAAAAGGTGGGAACTCTAATATAATTTTAGGGTAAAATATTACTCTATTTTCAACAAGACCTATAAATATTATGGGTATAATGGATTGATTAATATTTTATCTCATGTGCGTATGAAATAATGGTAAAATGTATAAGAGAAATTACTTATTTGATAATTTAGAAATAAAGAAAACAATTACTAACTTGGATAAAAAAATTTCTTTTAAGTTTTCGTTTAAATTATTATGGACTAATAATAAGTTATTTGGGGTGTGATGAATACTAAAAAGTGTACATTTATTGAAAAAGAGTTTAATCATTTTTTGTAGTATCATTAAACCCCTTAATTTTACACATTTGTGAAATAATAATTAAATTTATGTTTTACATATTTTTATTGTGATTTTTATTTCTTATATAGGTGAAATAATACTTTGGATGCATAATTAGAAAAATAGACGTGACATTTGGATTTTGGAGGATAGAAACTTAAAAGGGCGTTCTAACAGTGTACAATTTCAGAAATTTCAGTTTTGTGTAACCTTCATATTTTAGCCATAATTGTTTACTCTGATATCAGATTAAGGTAATTTTAGTTCCAGATGAAAGAATACTCAAATATTTACAACTTTACTCTTTATAAGATTTTCTAGTTCGGAGATTTTCAAGGTCGAAATTGATGAAAAAACCAACGTATGCTGCATGTAATTTTAATTATTAGAAAAAAATAAAAAAATAAGTTCAAGTGTCACAATCCATCGAAAGGTGGATTGTGACAAATGTTTGAAATTTATAAAGAAAAAAACAAACAAAGAAAAATCATAGAGGTGTTGAGCCATCTACTATAAATTAAGGTGTTCAGCACCTGAGTTCTTCAGCTTCTTTCATATGTCTCTCTTTGAGAATTTGTGAATAGTTTTAGCTCTTGTGTGGTTTATTTTTTGTTGTAATTTCTTTTTCTTTCAGTAATAAAATTATACATATTTTTATTCAAATCATGAGTAGCTAATTACATTCTGTCAGGGTGAATGATGAAACTCTTAATTTAAAAATATAGATTAATCTTACTTATATTATAATATATGAATTGTAATATGAAAATTAATATTTAATTTCTCTTATATTTGTGGGTGTCTTTATTCGATGTAAACAATTACATCTTCGTTGACACAGTTAATACTTTACCCCATATTTAATACTTTACCCCATATTATATTAGAGAATAATTTAAATTTGGACTAATTATTGACAAACTTTGTTACCGTCTTTATGGATGGTTTTATATAATTTGATATAATTGAGTACCTGTCTGGACTTGTTATAGACAAATATTGTCATCACCTATATGGTTGGTTTTATATGTTTTGACATAATTAATTCATGAAGTAAATTAACCAGGTAATAATACCAATTTAGATGTTATAAAAAGTAAGATTTCTCTATATTTGAACTATCAAGAGTGGATCATCTAGCCCCTAATATTTTAATTTATTGTTGCATTCCAATTTAAAAATTGATCATCACTTCAATCAATTCAGCCTTTTTATTTTTAATCTAATTGTTATTTTATTTTACTAAATCTATTTCATGTGGATCGACCCCGGACTTACCATGTTATTTTCTTACTTCGACACTCTTATACTTGGGAGTAAAGAACCACTTTATGAGTGTGTCAATATTTCTATTATTTGTTGCCATGAATAAATTTGTGTTATGGGCTTTCAGGTTCACACAGTAAGTCTGGCCAAACATCCAGCATGTCCGCCCGAACATATAGTGATAACATGTATATCCGGCTGAATCCAAGATATGTCCGACCGAGTTTGTTTGATTTGTTATTTATGCTGTTTATTTTTAACTACTGTAAAACATGTATTTATGTCGATTGTGATATTATTTGTTGTTTGAGTGATCGTATGCAATATAAATTGTCTTATGTGATTTCATTATAAGACATGTGGATCCTCTATTAAGCGTGGATGTTATACTGGCATCAATAAGGGTCCATTCCGAACTCAAACGGCTTTAAGGTCGACCTTACGAGGGGTGTAGTGTGGCCTTAAATCATTCTCAGTGTCTCATACTGGGTGGCGACTCATTTATTCTCCGGTTAGTCCCCCACGGACTAATTCGTACTCTCTATGAATTGCGAGCTCAACAGTGTAGTGGTCGCCGAAGTCATAGGCATAGCGATAAACCTTGCTTCGCTCCTACATATTTCATTTGGGTTTTGTTGTGAATATGATTACTGAGAACTGATATTTGATTGTGTGCATGTGTCATGTTAAACAATCTATTTTAAATTTTTTGAATTGGGTATTTAGTAGAATTTGAAGAACAATGAGCAGATTTGAATTAAAGTATTTTATAAAAGATAGGTTTGGTAGAATTTATTTAATTTGGAAGTTTGAATCGGTTATTTTAACAACATAAAATAATTATCATGTTGATTTTGACTTTTGAGTTTGATCTATTGTATTTTATTCATTTAAGTATATGAAATTTAAAAACTTGCTAAAAATCCATCGGGTATCAATGTGGGTTTAGTATTTTATTTTTTGAGTGTGGGTGGATTTGGTTTTTTATTTTGTGAGTGTGGGTAGATTTGATATATGTAAACCCGTATCAAAATCAACCCGTTGTCATCCTTAGATGGAAGTAGAGCATCAATAAAATGCACTTCTTTTTCTTTTTATTTAAGAAAATTATCATGCATCTCCTAAATTTGGAGAAAGGACGGTCAAATTTAAATTTTTTTAAAAATGCATTAATTTTTATTCAAATTTGTAAGTTTTGTATTAATTTACACACGTCATGTATTAATTTCTTCACGAAATTTTAGGAAAGTGATCTCTCTTCCATTCTTAACTTATGAAAATTGATACACTTTACAAATATTCAAGTTTGACTAAACTTTTATCGAAAAATGATAATTCCCATTATTTATTATATTATTGTTATTAAGTTGCATGCATTAAATCTCCTCTCAAATTTACAATGTGGGAAACCTCATATTGTTATTAAGGTAGAATATATTCATGGATGGTAACGGATCGGATATGGTATGAGGATATCAATACTCGTTTCATCTTGTTCAATCAACATGTATGAAAATTATCTTATTACCCCTACAAGCCTTTATACGGGTTTCCGTTCACACAAATATTTTACTTGTATTTTTGAACGGGAATATCAATACATATATCCGACCCGTCCAACCAACAGGTAAAAAAATTTATCCTCTTACCACTCCCTAACTGACCGAACCCTATAGACCCTAGTCTCCATAGAAATTTTTACCATATTTAAATATCTTTATCTTCTCCATCATTCACTCATGTCATGTTCCAATTTTTTATTTGACAATTTATTTATTTTCTCCCCAATACTACTAATGTTAGTCTGTGACCAGGTTTCAGTCCATAACATTTTTATTTTAATAACCAAAATTCAATATCTTGTAAGGTGCAAGACGAGGTGCCCTAAAATCATGTAAACGACCGTACTCCTAAACTTGCTAATAACCAAATATTTCATTTTCTTACTAAAATATTCTTAGAAATTTGTATTATATAAAATACTATTCTATTTCAATCCAACAATTCATTATACAATCTCTGTTTTTCTTTTTATTTAAGAAAATTATCATTCTGTCTCCTAAATTCTAAGAAATACAGTCAAATTTAAATTTTTATTAAAAATGCATTAATTTTTATTCGAGATTGTAAGTTTTGCATTAATTTCCACAAGTTATGTATTAATTTCTACACGAAATTTTAGGAAAGAGATCTATCTTCCATTCTTAACTTATGAAAATTGATACACTTTATAAATATTCGAGTTTGATGAAACTTTTATCGAAAAATGATAATTCCCATTATTTATTTATATTATTGTTATTAAGTTGCATGCATTAAATCCCCTCTAAAATTCACAATGTGAGAATCCTCATATAATTGTTATTAAGGTAGAATATCTTTATGGATGGTAACAAATCGAGTATGGTACGATGATGTCAATACTCGTACTATTTTGTTCAATCAATAGGATTGAAAATTATCTTATTATCCATCTCTAACATTTCAAGCCCATATACGGGTTTTTGTTTACATAAGGATTTTATTTATATTTGAATAGGATATCAATTTTGTACCTAATCCATCCAACCAATAGGTTAAAAAAATTACCCCCTTACCATTTCCTAACTTACTGGACCTTATAAACCCAGTCCCCATAAAGATTTTTGTCATCTTTAAATATCTTTTATCTTCTTTTCATCATTCACTCATGTCATGTTCCTATTTTTTATTTGACAATTTATTTATTTTCTCCCCAGTACTCATGTTAGTCCGTGACCAGGTTTCAGTCCATAATATTTTTACTTATTAACCTTTGTCATGAGAAGTACAAATCTTGTAAGGTGCAAGACCAGGTGCCCTAAAATCATGTAAACGACCGTACTCCTAAACTTGTTATTTTAATAACCAAATATTTCATTTTCTTACTAAAATATTCTTAGAAAATTGTATTATATAAAATACTATTCTATTTCAATCCAAAAATTCAATATACAATCTCCATTATTCTTCTATAATCTCCCAGATTCTTCTAACATCATAATCATTGAAAATATATTAATCTTACATTATCTTGAGGAGTAAAAAGTTCAAGGTTAGTGATGATTTAATATATTATAAATAAAAAAAAAATTCACACAAAAATTTCATCAAACATGTAACGTGCTATTATGTTTCAAAATAATTAAAGAAGATTTCTAAAAATACGAAATTGAGAAAATTTATTGACGAAATCACACGTACCTCCCCCACCGGTTAAAAAAATGAGAGAGATATAGGAGATGTTGAGAGAATAATTTTTCAGAAAAGTATTTTGGGAACAAAATTGGACCTTTGTTAAAGTAAAAAATTTTAAAATGAGGTCATTTATGTGTTTCACAAAAATTATCGGTTGCTTTTCATAATCTAGTCTAGAGTAAAAAGGATTAAAAAAACTATTCTGGAAGGCCAGAACAGGAATTAAATTGAAATGGTTGCTTTTAAACCGTGGACACATGCTTGCAACCATTGCAATTACAAATATTGAAGGAAAACTAAAATATATTTCTATTTCTATAAACAAAATTCCAATGTACACTATCAATACCAAGACCTAAATCATTGAAAAAAATTATGTAAATGATGGTCTTGTAAGATTCAAACCTAAGTTCAAAGTAACCATAAAGAATCATTCTACACAGATGCTAAACCACTGATGTAATCATCCCACATTTCAGTTGCAATGGAGTCGCGGAAATGTGAAGCCAGTTCTAGTTGTTCTGTTTGAAAACCAATGTCCAGAGCTCGGGTGTCAACATGGACCATGGGTTGTTCCACCTCTGATGAGAGCAAGGACTCCTCCATTGGCAATAAAGTGTCCTGTTCATACATTCTGAATATCCAATCATCTGGCCTCTCCCTCCGTACGTAATTATGTAATGCACAGGCAGCCACTACCAACTTCACTTGTGTTTGTAATGGGTATGGAGGAGCCAACATCAAAATGGGAAACCGCTCCTTTAAGGCCCCAAAAATACGATCAGTGGCATTTCGTAATAATGAATGCCGTTGATTAAATAGCTCTTTGGCATCTTGTGGATGATAACCACTGGGAATTTGGTTTGTGTGATAGGGAACACCATGATATGGGGCAATGAAGCCCGGCATATTTGCATACTTGTTATCCACAAGGTAATACTTTCCTGATTCATTGAGGATTTTTATCCAATAAGAAGTCAAGACAGTTAATTGCAAAAATATATTATTTTGATTCCCATACTTGGAAGTTCAGAAGATTTTCACCCTAAATCTTCTGAACTTCTATGTCTGTATGCAACTAATATGGATTGCAGACAACTTTTTAGTGAGTCATGTGTAACAAAAAACAATACCTTCTGGGACCTGCAATTTATTGCGCCTTGTGAGTGCTGAATTTAGAACTCGCAAATCTGATGCTGAACCTTCCCAACCAGCAAGGACATAATGAAATTTCAAATCAAGTGAGCAAGCTGCGAGCACGTTTTGTGAAAGTAATCCACTCTTGTTACGGAAGGGTCCTTGCTCATCTACACCTACCATAACTGGAATGTGTATACCATCAATGGCTCCAACACAATCCTGGCAGAAGATTATTATTAATGGAAAAAACAAATAAAGTTAGATGTACTTCACCAAACAAGAAAATCTATTTTAGTTTATACACAATGAGACAATGATCAAATTCAATTACTAGTTTACAACAGGATTACCTTAAAATATGGATAAAGTCTTGGATCCTCCAATATTTCAGGTGGAACATCTGACCCTGGAGGGTGAAAAAATTCCAATGAAATTGCCATTATGGCATTCAAAACGTTGTTAAAATGGCGGCTGATGGTTTCTCCAGAATATCGAAATAACTCTTGAACAGCTCGAGTCCGTAGATTATGACCAACAATGAACATAAATATAGCTAATTGCTCTTCAATCTTAATTCGATTTGTGTGACGTAGTAAACCTTTGGATTGCAGAATATCACACAATTTGTAAAATACCTTCTTATCCATGCGAAAATTTTCCAAACAACGTTCACTTTGACCGTTCAGTACCTCATCTACAAATTTCATTCCACTGGATGACAGATTATGATTCAGTTCTTTGGGTATATAATTCCCATAGACTCCATCCTTTTCGTCATCAGAGCTATCCATGACCAAACTAGCCTCTGCGATAAACAGAAATAAACCAGATATACTTGTCAGAAAAGTAAAATTTTCTATGGTTTGGAAATATAGATAAACTGATAAGGGGAAGACTGACTAATTAATTGTTGAGAGGAAAAGGGAATGCATAAAAAGAAAATTATATTTTTGAAAATTAACCCATCAAAGGACCACAGAAGAGTCAGACTCTAATACGCCTCATGACTTGGAAAGTAAATAAATGCATGTTTCTGTTGAGGATATCTCTGCCCGTCCCCTGAGTAGGGATGCAAGCTTCAAAATACATCAACATTTACACCCAAAATAAGAAAATCATTCCAACTTTTATTTACAAGCTCCAATACTAGTTATATATATATATATAAAATCTGGCCAAGCAATAAAAAATGCACGAGAAACAAGCATCAATGGTATTATCCCAAATATCAACATCGTGAGGGTGAAAACCAGCAAGTAGAACCTCTGAAAGATATATGACAAAATATACAGGTCATAAGAGCTAAAAGTAACACTTCTAGCTAACTACTTCTACTCTCAAAGAATGTGATTAATCTACTAAAGCTCTTGCAATAGCGTATTGGAGAAAAGAAAAAACATGAGCATATTTTATTCAAATTATAGTAAGCAATACAAGTAATGCTGTTTCGCACATTTCAAGCAATGCACAGACATAAATTTTTTCATCAAAATATGGGGTGGGGTGGAGGTGAAGTGATTAGTGGAACATAAATAAATAGTTATATGATGAAGAAATAACATTATGCATTCCCACTTTGCATGATTATTATTTGGGCAAAGTCACTTTTTCCACCGAAAATTAAGCTTAAGTTCGAAACTACCCGAAAACCTGAAAAATGTTCACAAATCCAAATGAAATAATGTTTAAGTTCATTTTTATTGTTTTCCGTTAACAGTGTCAAAAGAGAATGATGTCCTAGGGGTAATTGTGTCATTTCACAACTGAGTATAAGTTCTTTTTCCTAAAATTAAATTGTGAAAAGCTGAAATCCAAAAGCTCTCGAATCTCTATCATCCAAAAGCTGAAATCCATTTTAAAAAACAAAACGGCAAGAGGCCGTGCCGAAACATGATCTGAGTTGTGCATGCTCTTTGTATGCTCTCACCTGGGTTTTGGGTTGCTTGAATTAACGGTATTTTATTGATGGTTTTTTTTTTTTTTTTTGTGTGTTGTTGTTAAGTGGCAGAGAATTGGTTCATGGCTTGTGGGTTTGCTCGATTTGGCTTGTGGTAGTTTCCTGGGAGAACGATTTATCATCTAATCCAGTCCTCATATACTCCTTGGAGACACTCCTCTTCTTGCTTCCAATAGTTTTTGGGATTTTATTGATTTTCCTTTTTCAAATTTCCAAATAATCAGTTTTTTAGGCAAAAAAATAATAACAACGAAACGGCACCATGAATGTCAGCAGATCTGTCGGCATTTTCTGTTCAAATATCACAGCTCTATTGGAAATACTGGAGAGGCTGTTGAGTATTTTAAAGAAAACAGCACTGGCTTTTTTTTTTTTTTTTGCTTTTTCTGTTTAGTTAAATTTATAATTTAATGTCTAAATTTATTATAAGGATATTTTGGTATTTTCACACAAAAGCCTCAACAGAATTAGCTTCTGTTACCATTAAAGTGATAAATGATACACTTATATAAACTTAAGGTGGACTGGCGAACGTTTATTAAGTTTTCGGATAGTCTCAAACTTAAGCCTAATTTTGGGTGGAAAAAGTGACTTTGCCCTTATTATTTAAACAAGAAAATAAAGGTGGTAAGCAACTGACCGCCCAAGATAATCACTCACTACAAGAAGTTTTACAAAACAAAGGGCATGTCGCAGCAAGCAAATGTCTGCAACTTGGCATAAAGCGGAACAGATATTAACTATCTGGATATGTTATCAAGTTCCTTCACACCAAGAAAGAACCAAATATGGTAGTACATGGAGAGACTTTGGAAAGAGAGTGGTTATCAGTAGAATAGAAAATAAAATCCCCCATCGCTGCTCAATTCGCTCACTCAAATGTAACACCGAAAGAATGACTATCACCTAGCAGATGGATGCACACGAAACATTATTTCTAAATCATATAATGACAAATCTATATTGATCCTTAATAGTTTGTCATAATTGTTAAATTTAATAGTAATATTTAACAACATTACGGCATTACCAACTTTTATTCCACAACTAGATCTTCCATTTCACAGCATCAGTAGCTTTTAAGCCGCAGCGCCAAAATACCAAACGGAATCTAAATTATTCAAATCCACCTACATTCTCATCAGTTCAGTTACAAGAAGGGCTTTTAAAAAATAAAAATAAAAATCAAGTGCATCAACTAAAATCCCATGAATCCTAAAACGGGAATAAAATCACTTTCAAATTCTTCAATAAAATCACAAAAACCACTATAACAAAACCAATTGAATTTGGAATTGAATGAATCCTACACAAATTTGAATCAAAGAAATATCGGATTAAGCAATAGCCACTACAAAATTTCATAAGTAATTGCATGCATTTCGAAAGCAGAAATTACCTGAAGCGCTTCTGCTTTTGTTTTTATCAACAAATGGGCAATGAATGAATGAAGAAAAGTAACGTTCTGTTTATTGAAATGAGAATTTTTCATCATCAGTCATCGCCGCTTTTATATTCGCTGCTGTTGCTGGTTTTTTTTTTTTTTTTTTTTGGTGACTCTGCAGCATTTTCTCAAACAGGCCCACTAACAAACAAAGCCCAAATGGATTTTTTTTAGGGAATCTACTGTTCAAATTTTTGTAAATATTTGTTAGACTTGAAATTTTTTTACTGTATATTTTCTTTTCCAAAAAAATAAAAAAAAATTCATTCTCTCTCTCTCTTTTTTTTTTTTTACATTAATTAGTTACTAGAAGATTTATGGATATAATTACATTTTACGTTACATCTACTAAAAACATGATCAATTAGTCAAGAGAGTCCATAATTATAACAATAATTCTACAACAACATTTTTAGTGATATTTATATATCAATCAGTTTTACATTCTACTCTTTCTGCAAAATGTACAATTATTTAAGGTAAAAATGTCACTAAAAAATAACTCATAGAAATGTCCTAATTATAAGCACATCACTAATATCTTCATAAACGATGTGTGATGTTATACAATCTAACCATTGGAGGTAGTAGGGGTGTGCATGGGTCATTTTTTTTTTTAATTTTGCTAAACCCGATCGGGTCAGGTTATGCGGGTCGATAAATTTAATAATGCAAACTCGCGCAAGTTGCAAAATATATATATATATATATATATATATATATATATTAATTATTTTGAGACATAAATACTAGCTATTTTATGTCCAAAAACTTATCGTACACATAAAATTTCAAGATAATAAAAATAACAAACAACTGAAATGAAATAATAGTAAAAATAATAAAAATATATTGTTTGCGGGTCGGGTTGGATTTGATTGTCAAACCTGTGACCCGAACCACAAAATCGGGTCAGATCAGATTAGGTTGACCCGAAAATTTATTTTTTATTTTTGAAATCCAAATAGGTCGGATCAGGTTGCGTCAGACCGGGTTACAGATTGTCCCGAAAAACTGAAGACCCCTAATTGAAGACCCAAAGTCACCATTGGTAATGACCCCCCTCCCCCCAAATTAGCCAAATATTAATCGTTTATAATATATCTATCCTCACGGTTTTGTTTTTACATAGATTGCAAGACCTTTTATTAGGGGAATCCATTAGAATTTGATAATATTTTTAACAGATTTTTTTCTTGAAAAATTATGCTTCACTGCGGTAGGTGGTTAATATATTTTCCAAATACGTTTTATGCATTTTATATGAAATAATTGAAATTTTCTAAAATAGGTTAAATTATCAATCTATTAGCTTTTATCATTATCTATAACATTTACGGTATATAACTTATTAAGGAAACTATTTAATAAGCTATACATATTTGAACATAATATTTCTTTCATTAACATTTAAAGAAAGTATTTAGGGCATGTATGTATCTTTTTATATCTGAACTTTTAATTTGATTTATTTTCGAGCATTTGATTATTTTGTTTTTTGTTTTTCTTATTTTATCACTTAATTTCAAATATTTACCACTTAATAGAAAAAATGAAATTTCATGACTTATATCTGAATAGGAAAAATATATGAAAAAGTAAGTAAATATTATTTTACAAAAATACATTTATTAAATATATTTACTTTCCCTATACTAAAAAACATAATCTTCTATTTGTCCGTGTATTTAACATTTTCTTATATTTTTCTTTCCAAAAAAATATAATTGATTTTTATCTTTTAATTATTAAGTAATTATTTT
Source organism: Zanthoxylum bungeanum (assembly GCA_019454045.1). Lineage (NCBI taxonomy): Eukaryota > Viridiplantae > Streptophyta > Magnoliopsida > Sapindales > Rutaceae > Zanthoxylum > Zanthoxylum bungeanum. Next base: position 3,469 of record SKCR01031198.1, on the reverse strand, counting down.
CATAAAAATTACATTTGAAATAATGTAATAAATTTTTAATATGCCATTTGCATGATATGTTTGATTTTAGTTATACTTTTCATATATTTAACTTTTATTTATAATTATTGTATATAATAACTATAAGGATATAAATGTGAAATTTCTATATTTCAAATGCTATTCGAGTATAAAAACAAATAACATAACACTTATTTTCAGAGATTGATTTGCATTCAGATTTATTCAGACTTTAACTAAATTAAGGCTTATTCAGATTTGAGACAATAATAATAATATTTGAATAAGATATTGTTTCATTTTAGAATTTTGTATAAATAAAATTGATATGATATTTAATATATGGGCCGAAATGGGTAAAAGACCAGCCCAAGAACCTATGTACAACTCACAAATTTTCTAACTAGCTTCTACATTAGTCTATCATTAAAAGAAAAGTTCTCATTAGTTTTAAACTTTAATGGGAAACCTAATTTCACCCATAATTTTGCAGATTGTAATCGTTTTGATAAAATGAGTTATTATATTGTTTTATAGGAGTAAATTGAAGCAAACTGAGTTGGATTGTGAGTACTTGAAGAAATGATGTGAAAATATTAACAGAAGGCTACAAAAGTAAATAAATTAATTAAAAATTAAACTATTTTTTTTAATCAAACTCTATATCTCTCATGGTCGGCCTTTGTTCATTTTGATCTAATTATATCCCAAGAATACATTCATGAACTGAGCAGTGCATATGATTTGTCTAGATCAGTAAAGTTCATGCACACTCTATTTTTTGTTCAGTCGACCAAACTTCTGTTTTACAAAAATTGTTAAGTGTACGGTGAGTGCCATCCTGACAAGTATGAATAGTGAGCATTCATATATAAGCAATTTCCTTGTATCATTCTAAATTGATATATGATATTATTTTTGTTCTTTTCATATATTATAAATCTAAAGAAGTTTATATTAGACTAACTATGTTAATATTCTATATGATAAATTCTTTCTAATTATTAGTAGATCCGGCCACGGTTCCGGTTCCGAACCCTAACCGAACCGGTTGGAATCGGACGGTTCCAAATCCAACCGGTTTCGAAATCGGAACCGAATTTTTTCCGGTTCGGTTAGGGTTCTTATATTAATCGAACTGGTGGGAATCAATGGAACCGTCTGGTTCCAGCGGTTCCCACGATTCCAACCGGAATCGTATGGTTCCATCCCCAACGGCTAGTAGCCGTTGCTCCCTGCCCCTACATTTATAAAATATATATATATATATATATTATTTGAGGAATTACTAAATTACCCCTAATAACATTAAAAATGACTAAATTTAGGGGCATTTTAGGTATTACAAATATATTCTTAAAATGTATAAATATGAGTTATTTTTCATTATTTCAATACACCAATTTCTCAATTCCTACAATTTTCTCATTTTCAATTCTCTCATCTACAACTACAATTTATCATTCTCAAATCTCTCATTCTTTAAAATTTATTAAACAACAGAAGAGAAGTTAGGTATCATTTCTCGGATGTTTTCAAAATTCATTTTCATTTAATCGATACTGAAAAATAAGTTCCAAGAGCAATATGCAACTATTGTGAGATTACTTATAAATTTACTGGTGGATACGACAATATGAACAAGCATTTGGAAAGACATCATGTTGTTGAGCTTGAACTTGATACAACGCAAACTCAAATGGGCAGGTACACATCATCTAATAGATGTACTAGTTCTTTAGATTTATTTAAATATTCTAATGCTAAAAATAGAGAAGAATTTGCTAAATTAACTTGTATGACACATCTTTCTTTAAGTTTTAGTGAAAAACTTGATTTTACTAATTATGTTCAAAATACTTTAAATCATGTTGCTTGTAGAATGACTCGAAATATAACAAAACGTCAAATTTTTAAATTATACAAAGATGGTAAAATTATTTTAAATGAAACATTTAGAGATATTAAAGGTCGTCTTTATATTTGTTCTGATATTTGGAGTGACCATTGTCGAACACACTCATACATGGGTGTGACTTGTCATTGGATTGATGCATCATGGAACATGAACAAATGACTTATTGCATTTAGAGTTTTTGATGAACAACATACTCAATGAGATATTTGTGATAAAATTTTAGAAATTTTAAAAGTTTTTAATGATGCTACAAATATTTTAACGGAGTTTATTATCCTATATCATATTTATTTCTTGTTGAAAGTTTGAATATTGTTAGTACTCTCTATGAGCATGTTGAAAGTCCTGATCCTAATGATATTGTTTTGCTTGAAGCTATTAATATGATGAAACAAAAATGATTGAATTATTTTAGAGACATTCTTTTATTTTATCTTATTCCTGCTGTTTTTTATCCTAGATTTAAATTAGAAAGTTTGAATAGTACTTTATAAGCTTGCTATGGATATTTAGGAATATTAGATGAAATTGATATTACTAGAATAATAGCTAAAATAAAAATTGATTTAATAGATTTATTTAATGATTATATTAGAAAATATAATTTGTTATCAGTAGGACAATCTAGTAGTAGCGAACCTGTAATGCAAATAAGATTTAGAACAGTTGATCGTTGGTTACTACAATGAAATAAAAAATATAGGGATAACACGACTAATAATCCAAAATTAGATGATTATTTATCTAACAATTTCGACTTTCCTACTGAAAGCTTAGTTAATAAAACTTTTCAAATCCTTGAATGGTGGAACCGACATCAAAATGTATATAATGTATTATCAATTATTGCTAAATAGATATTGGCATCACCTGTTTCCACTGTTGCGGTTGAGCAAACCTTCAGCATGAGAGGTAATATATTGGAAGTTAAACGGTCTCCATTACATTCAAGCACTTTAGAAGCAACAACATGTGTGGATGATTGGACTCAAGCTGATCTGATGCAACAAGACGATGCCCCTAATGAATTTGAAGACTTGTTTGACAATGGATCTGTAAGTGTAAGCGGAACGAGAGCTGAAAGATCAACATGCACTGATAACGATTATTGATAATTAAAGAATTGTAAAATTACAATGGAGAAATATCTTGAAATTATAATGGAACTACGTGAGCTTTGATTCCTCTCACTCTTGGAGGATACGTATGCAACTTAAGTTTTAAAAATATAAGTTCAAGCTCTTTAATTTAATAATTTAATTTTTAATTTTTTTAGACAAAAATTTTATTTGTAATTTAATGTAAGTTTATTATATAAATTCAAATTCATAATTTTAAATAAAATTTTCAATCTCAATTTTTTTATTTTAAGAAAAAAAGTAAAAAAAAAATAATTTCGAATGGAATTGGAATTGAACCGGAATTATCTGGTACGATATCGGTTACACACTCGTGAAACCGACCGGTTCGGTTCCGGTTCGAACCGAACCGGACCGATGACTAGGTCTAATTGTTAGGATCTTGTATGAATAAGAAAAAAACCCGAGAGTG